>JAJMRY010000005.1:0-548891 GCA_030558145.1 Barnettozyma sucrosica
AAAAAAAAAAAAAAAAAAAAAAAACAAAAAAAAAAAAGCAAAAAAAAAAAAAAAAAAAAAAAAAAAAAAAAAAGAAAAGGAAGGGAGGGGGGGGGGGGGGGGGGGGGGGGCATACGGACAAAAAGCAGACAGTTGCAAACCAAAACAATTCACATTGGATTCAGAGTTGACAGCTATCGTGACCTCCGTCAGATTTGTTGATAACCTCAATAATATCTGTGTCAGTCATACCAAGCTTTAACGGAGTGTCACTGTCCTTAATCAACACACCATCCATGTAGAACCTTAGACTTTCGAGTGAGATAGGAGAAGTCTTTGCAAACATTTCTTTGATCTTCTTCATTTTGGTTGTCTGCTTAAATGCGAAAAAAAGACTCTGGCCACACCCTTGGACAGCCACTTTGATCTTAGGTGCAGGTTGGTCGCTTTCAGCATCGGAACCTGTGTCGGCGATGAGTTTGGTTGGACTCTTCCTGGTTGCCATTGCTATTGAGATGGGGTTTTAATGGAAACTGCGTCACTCTGCCCAACGGATCGAACTTGGGAATTGAAAGTTGAGTATAAACTCGTGTTTTTTTTTTGTTTTTTTATTTTTTGCTTCGGTTCTCCAAGTTTCATACATGTTTTTTAGAGCCATGAACATCTCGCATGACAGGACCAATTTGTTTCCAAGTTCAACAGTCATCAGCAATTTATTCATTTCAACGTCAAAAAATGTAGGAATTAATTAAAGTGCAGTCTAGACTGGCTTTAAACTGTGAGCACCTGATCAGTAATTGAAACTATTCCACATCGACCAGTTTCATATCAATGTATCCGGAGTCGGTGCTTTTAATATCCAAATCCCCAATCAACACAAACTTGGAGCTTGAGTTCAGTTTCTGGCCATCGTAAAAGAACTCTAAAGATCCAAGAGGCTGGGAAATGGCGTTTGAATACTTTTTAAGGATCCTCTTCACCTTGGCATTCACCTTTGCATGAAAATAAACTGGAGCATACTTCCCAGTTGGGTCTCTCACCACAAACTTGACCTTCTTTACTTCAGCATCATGATCAAGATCCACCATAGTGACTTCGAGGATATTCTGCCTCCCAGAGATGGCCTTTATTGATTTGGGGGTGTCATTTCTACCAACAACAATAGCACCAAATTTTAACTTGGGCTTTTTCCCTTGAGAAGCATTCTCATAACCAGCGAAAGCCTTATCAAACGGTTCATCCTCATCAAACACATGCGTTTGAATATGTGGACCCTTAATAATAAAGTGATACTTTGGTGTTCTAGGCTTTTCAAGTCGTCTCTGTGATGTCTCGGAGATAGTTGGTGACTCTATTGGTTGGTGTGATAACTGAGTCGAGGTTTGAAGCGGCTGTGATGGTTTGATTGAGGTTGATTGATCACCATTCGTCAAGTCTTTACCTCCTCCTTCTTCTTCTTCAATGCTTGATTCAATTATCTGTTCTTTGTCTACTCCAGCAGAGTCGGTTGCTTTAGCTGCTGTGGGCCCTCTAGATTCGTCTCTCAAGAATCTAGGAACAGCACTTTCATCATCCTGAGAGGATAAGACTTCTATGTTGGAATCCGCTACCAATCTCATCCTGCTGATATGCTTTGCTTCTTTTCGTATCACTATCACTGATATGCCATTGTAAAATCCTATTGCCCATAGTGGTTCATCAAGATTATCCTTTGACAAGAGTCTGTCATAGTCTGGAATATACATCTCAAGTTCGTTGTTGAATAGTTCGAACAGCTCCTTGACAGGAGAATCATAAGAAAATCTACTCCTGACAAGAATGGTTTCGCCGGTTTCGTCTTTAAGGAGCACTGTGATCAAAGGGTTGAGTGTTGCTATCCGGTGCCTGATTCTATCGCTTGAACTTCCGGTTCTTCGTACAATACCCCTTCGTTTGGATAGCAGGTTAGACCTTAATTGAAAGCGCTGGGTAATGGACATGATCTAAGGAAGCTCCAATCCAAATCCTTGAAACCTTTAGTGTATTTGTACTTCTTCCTGGACTATGTCTTACTATTGAGTGTTTTTGTTGTGCGTTTGTTTCCCTTTTTTTTTTATTGATTGATTGACAATAAATAATACCATTCAAAGACTGGGGGGTTTGAGAGTAACCTATTTCTGGAGGGAAAAGCAACCCCTGTCATAATCGATTCTACGATAATTTAAAGCATTGTTCTATATTATTTTACAGTGTAGTAAGTTGTACTCAACAAAGCAAGTATCCATCCTCCTTATACACCTCACTTCACCTCACTTCACCATTTCTCCTCGGGGCTTGCCTTGAACTCCTCATAAGCCTGCTTGTTAAACAAGGAGATCTCAGTCTCGTTATCTTAAATTTATGTTAGTACTGATATCAAAGAGAAAAAGTGAAAACAACTCACCAACTCCAAGTTCATGTAAAGTCTTCTCAGAGTCCAGATCAAGGACCCAATCATCATCGTGTTCAAAGTTGATTACCAGGTTGATTGTCTTGAACCCATGTGCATGAGTGTATATCTTGAGGGTATCATAATCAATACTTCTGAATGGTCTGTAAGATCCTTGTGTTTTAATGACTTCTAACATGTCGTTGAGAAGATCTTTTGGCTTCTTGGTACTAATATCATAATCTTTCAAGACATGATTCTTGACATTTCTGTATGGAAAAGACTTGACAATTCTGATAGTGAGGATCGATTGAGAGAGTGGTCTTAAAGTTGATGTAAGCGGCTCCTCAATACTCATTCTGTGCGATCTCTTGATGAAGAATTGGAAAAGTTAAATCGGCTTGATAACTTATACTATGGTTAGTTTGAGAAAGGAAGTGTTAATATTTTCTGTCAAAAGAGGGAAAGAAAAAAAAATGGAACTCCCCATAGGGGGCTCGAACCCCTGACATTTCGGTTAACTTTCGCTAATGAAATTGCTTTCCCTAGTTTGACTGTAAAAGCCGAACGCTCTACCAACTGAGCTAACAGGGACGAGTTCCAGCGGTGGAATCGTGGAAAACATGTCAGTATACACTGTTCAAACGGATTCAAGAACTTCTTAAACGAGAATCCAAATCACGTGGCATCATTTGAAATACCTCGAGTGTTGAGTTGCTTGCAATACCTCGAGTGTTGAGTTGCTTGCACTTGGATTGGATCACCGTTGAATCTAATCCTGAGCTCGTTCAGACGAATAAAATAGGGGCTCTTCATCCTTTTGCCGAAATCGGCAATGGCTGGTTTTAAGCGAGTGCATGCACGTATTTCGTTTAAGAAAACTTTGATCCCACAAAAACATCAAAACAAAACAAACCAAATAGCCAAATTGCGAAACAGAAGCAATATGTCAGGTGAGTTCGACAACGAGAGATATTTGTCCAAGGACAAGATCGAATGGGATTTTGGTGGGCCAGCAGGCGCCCTGGGTATGATGATTGGGTTCCCATTGTTGATGTGGTACATGTGGATTTGTGCTGAGTTCAACAATGGTAAGATCTGGCTCCCAGCTGAGAACCAGACATTTGTGGAATTCATCCAAGAGCTTTATCAGATCTTCTTAAACAACGGTGTTCCAGACTGCAGAACCTGGAGAATCTTCTTGACTTTCGTTGGTGTTCAGGTTGCCTTCTACTACTTGTTGCCTGGTGTCTGGACCAAAGGTCAACCATTATCTCACCTGAAGGGCAAGCAATTGCCTTACTTCTGTAACGCAATGTGGTCATTTTATGTCTCTAACGTTGTTGCCATTGTTTTGCACTTCACTGGTATCTTCCCGCTGTACACCATCTTGGATCTCTTTGGAAAGATCATGACCGCTGCTATTATCACAGGATTTGCCCATTCCATCACATTATACGTATACACACTTTATATCTCCGGAGACTACCATAGAATGACTGGCAATCACATTTATGACTTGTTTTTGGGTGCTCCATTGAATCCAAGAGTTGGTATTTTGGATTTGAAAATGTTTTACGAGGTTAGAATCCCATGGTTCACTTTGTACTTCATGACTTTGGGTGCTGTGTTGAGACAGTATGAGACATATGGCTATGTTTCTCCACAGTTAGCTACTGTTTTCCTAGCTCACTACCTATATGCGAACTCCTGTGCTAAGGGAGAGGAGTTGATTGTTCCAACCTGGGATATGGCATACGAAAAGTTTGGGTTCATGTTGATCTTCTGGAATATTGCGGGTGTGCCATACACATACTGCCACTGTACTCTGTACTTGTCGAAGCATCATCCTTCTGAGTATCAGTGGTCTACTCCATACAATATTACGTTGGTTGTTACCCTTTTGACCGCCTACTTCTTCTTCGACACTGGTAATGCCCAGAAGAATTACTTCAGAAAGCGTCTTGCTGGTGATAACTCCGTCAGAAAAACCTTTCCTTACTTGCCCTGCCTGTTCATTGAGAATCCAAAGTACATTAAGACCAAGCAAGGCTCATATCTACTTTGTGACGGTTGGTACAAATATGCAAGAAAGATCCACTACACCGCTGATTACACGCAAGCTCTTGTTTGGGGTTTGAGCTGTGGTTTTGCGTCGCCATTCCCATGGTTCTTCCCAGTCTTCTTCTTTGTTGTCTTGGTTCACAGGGCTCTGAGAGATCAAAGAAAGTGTGAGGCCAAGTACGGTGATGACTGGACAGAGTACTTGAAGCAGTGCCCATATTTATTCATTCCTTACGTTTTTTAAGCTGTCTGTGATTGTCCCCTCAGATTCAAGGAATAAAGATATACATATACATATATGCACTCAGTCAACCTTTGTTTTGTAGCTCTATACGATTGTAAGGTGTAACCCGGACAACAACGATTCCTTTAGATAATTTTGTTAGAACAAAACAACACTCATCTCTTCAAAGACAATCAAATCCCACGGCAAACCCTGATACATATTTGCCTGATAGCCACTACAGCGCCTAATGACTGAGACGCTCAGCCTTGATCAGAAATCTACGAATGAAACCCCTCTGTATACCACAAATTTCGGGGCAGGTTACCATCCCAATGTATCCTACCATTACAACCCACAGGTGGCAGAGTACCATTATGGTGTCAACCATCCAATGAAACCCTTCAGACTCATGCTAACCAACCACTTGGTCATAGGGTACAAGCTATATGAGCAAATGGACATCTACACGCCCAAAGCAGCGACTAAAGACCAATTAACGGCATTCCATTCTGATGACTACATTGATCTCTTACAGCGAGTTTCGCCAGACAATGTTTCCAAGTTATCTAGCCAAATGGAAGGATGGGCCAAGAACAATGATTGTCCTGTCTTTGATGGGCTGTATGATTACAGCTCGATATATGCTGGTGCTTCATTGGATGCCTCTGAGAAGTTGATAAATGGGAGCTCAGACATTGCCATCAATTGGTCAGGTGGGTTACACCATGCAAAGAAATTCGAACCATCTGGGTTTTGTTACGTCAATGACATTGTTCTGTCTATTCTGAACCTGCTGAGGTACCATCCAAGAGTGTTGTATATTGATATTGATATTCATCACGGTGATGGTGTTCAAGAGGCGTTCTACACCACCGACCGAGTAATGACGGTATCCTTCCATAAGTATGGTGGAGAGTTCTTCCCAATGACCGGTAACATTGATGAAACAGGAATAGGAAAGGGTAAGCACTATGCGCTTAATGTGCCACTGAATGATGGGATTGATGATGAGTCATATGTAAGGTTGTTCAAATCAGTTATGGACCCACTGATAACATCATTTAAACCAACAGTTATCGTTCAACAATGTGGTGCAGATTCGTTAGGAGGGGACAGATTAGGATTTTTCAACCTCAACATCAAGGCGCATGGCGAGTGTGTGAAATTTATCAGAAGCTTTGGAATTCCGCTACTGGTAGTTGGTGGTGGTGGATATACGCCGAAGAATGTGTCGAGACTGTGGTGTTATGAAACAAGCATAATGACTGATGTAACACTAGAATCTAAACTGCCAGAGAATCTTCCTTTCAGGAATTTCTTCAACCCAGATTGTTCCTTGCATCCTAACTTGGGAGATAGAATTGATAACAAAAACTCCAAGAGGTATCTGGAGAATGTGAGAATTAAAGCTTTAGAAAAGATTCGATTTTTGAATGGTGCACCAAGCGTTCAGATGAATGATATTCCACCAAGTTTCTTGACACCTCAAGAGGAGGAGGAGGTCAACCAGTTGAATGATCAAGATAGGGCCATGGTCGATGCTAAAGATGAAGCAAGAGTAGGGGAGCTTTCTGAATAGGGGAGCTTTTTGAATACGAGTTCTTGCTCTTCAATGGATGCTTCAGTTTGGGACTTTACAATAATTACTCGGTTCTGGCGCTCCAGCCAACACTTCAAAGAACTATGACACAGTGAGGGATAAAGGTGATAATATTCACCAGTTCGCGAGATTATGCCACTCTCAACATTCTCCAATCTTATTCGTTATTCTGGGTCCGAATAGACCCGTGATACTTTGATGATATTTTGTAAATTCTTCACAGCAAAATCCCCATCGCTTTGAATACCCAACTCAAAACAAATCTCCTCTAGATATTAATCAGAAGCAAGAGCCAGCTGAATTTAAACAAATTTCTCGCCACATTTCGAGAATTGGGGTTGTTGGCCGATGAGGACTATCAGGAATAATCCAAAGATCTTTTTCTTATGTCCAATAGGAAGATCGGAATTAGCCGGCGGTATTTTCAATATACATAGCCGTCAATATTGGAACCTAAGAAAATCTAGAAAAGATGATCTGTATATAGAAAAGTTCATTACGCTTGCTTATACTCTACATTTAAATTTGAGTACGACCTCAAAGCTGGTGTCCCACTAATTTCTAAATCATGTTAAAAAATAGTTAGATAGCAGTTGGGTACCTTTGATTCACACCAAAACCTACTACAAAGTATCTATTCTAGGGTCCTAATCACTATTGATGTTTCAAGTACAGAAAAATGCAACTTCTGCTACGGGGAATGTATCTTTCAGTACTTGTGCGACCCTCGCTTGTTCTTATGAAAACCCAATACACAACCATTATTACATATTTAGTGATTCAAACCATACCTTTCTACTGAACTTTTCTTATAAGTTGGGTGTTTCGGTAGAACTATTCAGCGAAAGATCCTAAAGGTTAAAAATCAATACACCCAGAAAAAACACGTCATATGAGAGCTAGAAGACTCTCCGCATACTAGAGTCTGTATTGAATGAGGCAGGAAATGTATGATCTCCGACAAAGTTACACGTACCCAGATTGCGAATAGTTACCTGAATGGTGGATGACTGATCTACTGAGTCATGATCCTTTTCAGAATTTCTTATCTCTAAGAACTTGATAGTTCCATTGGTAGTTTAAATTGACGGAGAGGTTAGTAGTGGTATTACTGGTTGGTGGAACGCCGCTTTTGATCACTCTTCAATTGCTTTCTCTCTGATATCCCCGCTCTTCTTTCCTTCTTCATTATTTTAGTCCAGATACGTAGAATAGCTTTTCGAACTCCGTTGGTTTATCTGATTCATTTTTGTTTGTCACTAGACATCGTTTTCTGAGTGTTATCTTCAATTGGCCTTCTCCTAATCTCTGTTTAGCTAACTTCCTCGGATATATGGGTGTTGCTGTATTATAGTTTCGCTAATTCTCACACACAACTTCCGACTCTATGGCCAAGCTGGTTAAGGCGTACGACTGTTAATCGTAAGATCCGCAGTTCGATCCTGCGTAGGGTCGTTATTTTTTGGTTCTACAATCAAGATAATTCAAAACGCTACATCTCTGTTTGTTGAATGGAATCAATCGAGTCCAAGTGAGAGGAAACGTCCTACATTCTATTTTTAACATCTCAAATCATGATTGTGTACTCTAGTTTAGGTGAAGAGTCATGCCATTTCGTGAATTATTCGAAAGTTAGACAGTGGGTTGAGCAAGATCAGAACTGATCTGTTCAACAATCTAAAATTTTTAGGTCATCCTGATTGAGAGGATGGAATGAAGGAATTGTGCAGTAGTTGATTGTAACTCACTAGGCCGTTCAAGTAGGAGTTAGAGAAACTGGGTCTATTTGTCTTGAAAACTGGTATGCATGGTGATATACCTTTCCTTTAGATGTATGCCTAGCCTTTTGGTTCTAATCCACATCTCAATGGCTTACTCGAAAAGTGTTGGCAAGCGAAATGTGATGATGGTTATAGAAGATTCGAATACTGAAGCGACTTCGACTATTACCACCCGTAGCAGTACCAGCAACATCAGTTCAGATGGATGAAAAAGGTTTCGGAAGTAATTTAAAGGCGTGGGCATACTAGCTGTTGTCTTTACTAACTGCTGCCTTTAGCTTAGTGTTAACATCTTGAAGTTGCTCCTCCAACTGCTGCAACTCTTGATAGTCGTAGAGATCTCTCAACGCCGCATGATTCTTGACGAGATCAGCCAGCGGCAACTTCAGTTGATTGAACTGGTAGCTCAGAACTGAGTATGTATCCTTAGGGTCATTCATTTGGAGAATGGAGTGATTGAATGATACGCGGGTGGCACACTTGTTTTTTTTTGTTGAGGTTCGAGAGATTTCCCACAAAACTAAGTTACCCTACTTAGGGAGACATTCATTCTTCTGATAAATACACACCCAAATCCTTGAATGTGGACTATTCACCCAGCACATCCAGAAATAGGTTCAGCCATATCTGAAGCTCATCTATTAGCATATTATCAGCGATCTGCGCATCCTTGAACTTATGACATGTGGCCTTGAAACAGATTTCAGCCACTTCAGCTTGGCAAGGTTTGGCTTTACTAGCCATTCGTCTCTTCACAGTTCTGGTAATCACCCGTTTGAATTCCTGTCGTACCTGTGACCTCCTCAGTTGCTGTTGTTTCATTGTAAGTTCAGCCTGTCTTTTGGAATTCAAATTAGAGAAGTTAATAAACTTTTGTTTTAGTAAGGTGTCGATCAGGTCCTTCTTCTCAGGGGGTTGGTCAATAAAGCAAATATCAGAAGGTGTGGTGTCAAGATTAGAGAGCAGGTTCTTGAGTTTAGCTAGGCTGATATCAAGCGTAAGGCAACCAACAACAAGGGAGCCTTCTTTGTTTCTCTCCACATAGAAAAGGATAAAGTGTTCTTTACTGATCTTTGTAAGAACAGCATTCTGTATCAAGTTCCCTTTCATTGAGGAATAGTTGGTAAGTAGCTCAAAGAAAGACAGACTTTTTTCATTGGAAGTGTACCTGGACCGGTTGTCAGTATGAAGTCATGGACCCACATTTGGTTGAAACTAACTCACACGTTGTAGGGTTTGTCAATTATTGCCCATAGGGGTGTAAGGGATGGATCCACTAAAGAAACAAATTCAAGATCCTTTTGAATATTCTGAAATTGTCCACTGCCCACTTTACTCTTACTTTCCCAAATCTCAAGATCTGTTGTAGTGTTAAAGAAATGTCCAACCTGCAATCTCAGAGAAAAAGAACGTACCGTCTATAGACTCATAGTCATCAAAGAGAAGTTTCCCATTGTCGTCCACACATTGAATTGTAACAGATCGCACGAATCGCTCAGACATAACCTGGTATCGACAGGAACGCGTCTTTCAGAATCGAAACCAAACCAACACTAAAATCACCCAAGTGCAATTACCCGGTTGGAAAATGACAGCTATTTTTCACCTTTCGCGAAATCTGAAAATCTTCAGGATAGTTTCAAATCCAACAAAGCCCCCTTCAGGAACCACTGAGGAGCTTGTTCAAGGCGAGTTGTCTTATCTGAAGCTATTTCTTCTCCTCTCTGGGTTAGCACAATCTTGATCATCTAAGTGAAACCTCTGTTTGTTGACTGTTTGCCATTGCTCCGCTGCACTATCATGTCTTACCCGAAAGCTGAAAGAATCTACTCCATTTCGGAGGTGTACGCAGATGCGAACGAGAAGAGACCAGATAACTACTGGGATTATGAAAACTCTGAGATTCAGTGGGGTCAGATTGGCAACTACGAGATCATCTCCAAGATTGGCCGTGGTAAATACTCGGAGGTGTTTTCAGGAATGAACATTGTTAACAACCAACCCTGTGTCATTAAAGTGTTGAAGCCGGTAAAACTGAAGAAGATTCACAGAGAAGTCAAGATCTTACAGAACCTTACCGGTGGGCCTAACGTAATAGCGCTCCTCGATTTGGTTAGGGACAGTCACTCTAAGATTCCTGCCCTGATCTTTGAAGAAGTCAAAAATGTGGAGTTCAGAACGCTTTACTCTAAGTTCAAGAAAAGTGATATACAGTATTACTTCACACAATTGCTAACTGCATTGGATTATTCGCACTCGATGGGGATTATTCACAGAGATGTCAAACCACAGAACATCATGATCGATCCTTTCCAAAAGAAGTTGAGGCTAATAGATTGGGGGCTGGCTGATTTCTACCACCCAGGTTGCGACTACAACGTTAGAGTAGCCTCAAGATACCATAAGGGTCCTGAATTATTGGTTAACTGTAATCAATACGACTATTCTTTGGACTTGTGGTCTGTTGGCGCGACGTTGGCTGCCATCATATTCAAGAAGGAACCGTTCTTCAAAGGTGATTCCAACTTTGATCAATTGATCAAGATTTCTAAAGTATTGGGTACGGACGAGCTGTATGATTACCTCAACAAATATGGGTTGAAGTTAGCACAGGAGTATAATGACGTGTTGGTTCCTTGCCCAAGAACACCGTGGAGATCGTTCATTAATGATCAGAACAGAGCACTCGCTGACGACCCTGATATCATTGATTTGATTGATAACCTATTAAGATATGACCACAAGGAAAGGTTAACTGCTAAACAGGCCCTTGAACATCCTTTCTTTAAGAACTGATGAATGGCATCTTGTCATTTTTTTTGTCTCTTTGGATGATCACTGTTTGGTCGGCCTAAGCTATGATAATTTTCCAGAGAGTTTAATCAGTAATTCTAATTGTAAGGCCTTTCAATGGCCCTGTAAATTCTTGTTGAGTGATTTAAACATCTATTATTATTTAGGTGAATCCAATCCTTGTTCGTCTTCTCTCCATCTTGGTGGTGCTGCCGTGATTCGTTTTACTATAACTCATCGCGCAAGTCTCACAGTGGATTGCACCATTAATGGAGACATAGTCGCTCGTGATAGCTGTGCCACAAGCTGTGCACACGAAGCATCCCTCATGATACCTGTTCATAGCATCATTTTCCAGACACTTTCCAACAATACCAAGTCCGCAGATCTTACACAATGAGTTATTGTGCACATGGAAATGATGCTCACAGTATGGCTCTTCATTCAACACAAAGCAGTTCACATCCTTACTGAACTTCAAGTCACATGAGGAACAAGTGAAACAAGATCTATGCCACTGGCCTGACAGCTCACCACTTTTGGAATAAATGGGCTTGCGTTCAATATGTAAACCACACTTGCGGCATGGGCCTTCTCCTGGAGGGAATCTGTTCTGTTTCTCGTTCTTAACTGGTTCTTCTTCCAGTTGTTCTGCAAAGAATGACGGACTCTGTGATACAGGAGAAGCATTTTCAGAGACGTCTGATGGTCTCAATGAGTGAACGTGAATCTGAGCAGGAGAATGTTGATTGTTGTACAGAATACTGTGGTTGTTGGCTAGTTGACTGGTACTATTTTTAACGATAGGAGAGCTTAGAAAATCAGGTTTTCGGGCCTCCATGACAGTAAAACGCTTAGGAGTGGCTCCATAATTACTCGTCGGAGATTGTTCTAAGTCAAATTGTTGACCAAGATTGGGGGTAAAGGGGGTATGTGTCTGATTTTCTGAAGGGAAGCTACCACCTTCAGGGTTGGAGACCGTTCCAAGGCTATCTTTTGAGGGGAGTGCCAAACTCTTGTGAACAGGTGGTTTTGGGAGTGATCTTAGAGGTTCGGTTTCGATAACATCAAGAGGTGGTATTGTGGACTCTTCTATGTCGTCGTTCACTATCTCATAATCAGAATCATCGTGGAAATCTTCTGGTGAACGGCTCTCAAAGTTGAAATGCTGATTCTTTGGTTCCAGGGCCTTGGACGTGAATGTGTCTTGTTCATTATCGCTCAAAGCTTGAATATCTTTCTCCACATCAGGGGAGTCAAAATAGGGCTCCATTTCTATGACCGGTTTTGGAGTGAAGTTAACCGAAATAAAAGGCAGATCATTCTCATCATTTTCTTGTTCTTGATCTTCCTCGTTTATATGTTGTTGTGGGAGAAGTGGTGACGACGATGGAGGTGGCGCCCTATGAGGTATGAGAGAAGACCCGACTGGCGAAATGAGAGGCTGAGAAGGAAAAGGTCGAGAACTTCTGTCTTCTGATGGGACAGTGGGTTCAAATGCTTCTTCTGGGATGGAGATGATATTCTCCACTGCAGAGTTCCTCTTTGGTGAATAATGAGGCAGTCGTTGTTGTTCATAGTAACTGTTCTTGGAAGGGGATGGAGTCCTTGACAGATGAACGTCACTGTCCAGAAGACTAGAGGACTGATTTGAAGATGAAATGCTATGTGACAAGGAATCACGATTTTTCTGACGTGAATACAAGGCTGTGCGTGCTGGGTAAGACGCCGATGACGGTGTAGATTGAGGTGGCAGAGAAAGTGATTTCGCATCCATGGGAATTGCTTCGTTGGCATTCCTCAGTGGACTCTGAGAGTTTGTAGTTCTCAAATCAAACTTGCTGGAGTTGGTAGTGGAACCTCTTGTTGGAGTTTTTTGAGAGTACGCTGGGGACAGGATAGAGTTCGCCGAGTTTGGGTCACCAGCGACTTGATCATGAGAATTGCTCCTACTTTGGAACGATCTGTTGGCGAGCCTGGAATCTATTTTCAAGTTTGGTTGGCTTCTTGTTCCAGCTTGGTGACGATGCTGAACAAATGATTCGGTAACGTTTCTCTTGTCATTGTTTGGTAGATGTGAAGGGATCAAATGAGAAGTTGAATGGGATCTAGTACCCGAATGATTTGATTTGCGACTCTTGTAGTCGCTGATTGGTGATTCTCTGTCTCCTTTAAAGATATCGAACCCTGCTCTTTCGTAGACAGATTTTCCCCCGTTGTTCGGAACCAAAGTGGGAAATGGGCTGTTTGAGATCCTGGATATACCAGTCGGTGACTGTGCAATATTTTCAGGTAAGGTTTTGAAAAACGGCGGCTTTGTTGCGCCGTTTGGTGAGTCCATTGTTATGTTGATGTAGATTAAAATAAACAATATCGTATTCGAAGTATGTTGTGTTTTGAGACACTTGTGAATCTCCGATGTGAGAATGACAGCAGTGAGATGGAAATGAGTGAATGTAGTTAGAAGGGATTTTGTCTCTAGCAAGACACAAGATTTCAGCTTGAGGGACGCACAGAAGGCTAGATCCAATGGATTATGGAACTTTTCTATATCTTGAGGCTGAGTTCCGTTTTTTTTTTTTCTTCCACGTATCAGCTAGGTAGCCGGATTTCCGTCATTTAGCTCAGGTTTGAGTCCGCTATCAGCCGTTTTTGGACGTTTACGTAATATTTTTCTTCTGAATTTAGGACCTCTGTTCGAACCCTACCAGAGGTATCATAGCCGCATGTTTCTCTAGTTTTTTGTGTCTTGTTTCGCCCCAGAAAAAGCAGCCAGCCATTAACCTAACGCTCAACCAGGATGACAGATTACTACGGATTGGCAGATCTGCCACTTAAGAAGTCCATCACAGAGAAACTTATTGAAAAGTACCGGTCTAAGCTGGATCAAATTGAACAAGGTTTTGACAAGCATCAAGAACAGTGGCATCATGACTGTGATGATGGGAATACCTTAGCCGCTGAAGCTGAAGATGAGGTAATTAAGCGTCAGTCACTGACGAAGGGACCTTCTCTTCAAGATACGGATGGCCTCACGAGCCTCTGGGGGCTGACTAAACGCTATGTGAGGTTCAAGGTTACCCAGTTTGTTTATGGATTTTATGGTGCTGAAGAGCCAGAAGACTTCACGACCAGAGAAAAAGTTGAGAACCTCCTGATACAGAAGAAGACCGCAACTTCATATAAGATCTGGCACGAGACTTGTACTGAATTGGATAAACTGCAGAAACTTGATACATGGAAGAACAAAAAAGAATCTACGCTTTACGACCACGAACTGATTGAGAGCAACTTGACAGATTTGAGGGAAGCAAGGGAAAAACAGGATATTAGAAGAATGCTTTATCTGATCAGAACCACGTGGACAAGAAACATTGGTAATATTGGCAATGTTAATCTGTTCAGACACTCACACACTGGTACGAAGGTGCTTATTGAGGAGTACCTAAAGGAGTGTGAATTGGCGCTTCATGACATCACCAACGAGAATAAGGACCAAGACTTGGATGATCGCTATATACTCAGCATGCTAGTTCAGACAAGAAAGAATATTGGAAGAACAGCACTGGTTTTGTCTGGAGGCGGTTGCTTTGGACTCTTCCACATCGGTGTGCTGGCTGCCCTGTTGGAAGAGGATACGCTACCCAGAATAATTTCGGGAAGTTCTGCTGGATCAATTGTGGCCAGTATCTTATGTGTTCATACGAACGATGAGATCACTGATTTGATTGAAACTATTGTCGAGAAGAAGTTTGATATCTTTGACAGTGATTCTGAGAAAGATGGGTTCTTGACATGTCTGTCGAGGTTCTTCAAGTACGGCACATGGTATGACAGCAAGAACTTACAAAAGACCATGATTGAGTTCCTGGGTGATTTGACTTTCAGAGAGGCTTACAACAGAACCGGAAGAATTTTGAACATCACTGTCTCCCCCGTTGGCGTGCATGAGCACCCTAGACTTTTGAATTACCTGACTGCACCATCAGTATTGATTTGGTCCGCTGTCTGCGCGTCGTGCTCTCTCCCCGGAATCTTCCTGTCGTCCACTATATATGAGAAAAACATCAAGACTGGTGAAACACAAGAGTGGCATCATGCCTCTGTTAAATTTGTTGATGGTTCTGTCGATAATGATGTCCCTATCACTAGACTATCGGAGATGTTCAATGTTGATCATATAATCGCCTGTCAGGTCAATCCTCATGTTGTTCCTTTGCTGAAGCTATCAGTAACATGTGTTGGTGGTGAAATTGAAACTGAGTACAGTGCGAAACTGAAGACGAAATTAAATCAGATGTACGATTTCTGGGTGGCTGAAACCACACATTATCTGCAGATGTGTGCTGAAATGGGCATTGCTAGAAATATCTGTACCAAATTAAGATCCATCCTTAGCCAACAGTACTCTGGTGACATTACTATCTTGCCAGATCTGTTTGAGACTACTAGACTTGGGAAGATGTTGGCTAATCCTACTCCACAATACTTACTGCATTGTACTATGAAAGGAGCTAGATCCACATGGCCTAAAATCGCAATCATCAAGAACCATTGCAGTATTGAGTTTGCATTGGACAACGCAATTAAGCAACTGAGAAGCAGGAACTTCAAGAATCTACGTTCTAACAATATTGCACTAGTGAACTCGCCAAACTTCACCACTGAGAATACTGAATTTTCTATGGGAGGGAGTGCTAAAGGTAAAAGAATTGATGATTTGTCATTGGCAATACAGTCTTCAATGAATGCTGGTAGGGGACCTCAGGCTGAGGAACAGGAACAGCCAAGGCATCACAACAGACACAGATCTGAAACGTTAAATATTGGACGATTGAAGCAACTAAGAGCAACCAAGTCAACTTTGTCGGTGAAGCAAAACGTGGTGCTTCCACCTAACGTTGAAAGTTCTTTATTTACTCCAATCATCGCTAGCTCTCGTCAGATTCCGAGAAATAGAAGCTTCAAAAGTGCACATACCAGATTCCAAAGATCGTGGTCCGCTTCAGATAATGCAATTCCTCTCAATTTCAACTCCCAAGGAGTGCGTGATTTTTCCTTACCGTCTAGTGAGGCCCAATCACCTTTGAGTTTTCATGCCAAAGATGACTACTTCAAAAAATCTCCCCCTAAGAGCAGTCCGGCCAAAAGAAGTTCGGTGTTGTCGACTGAGCACTCTCCAACTATGTCATCTCCAGGCGTACGCAAGAGAAGCTCATCATCTGCGAAGAGTGAGAGTCACTCTCGACAAAAAAAGGCTTCGTTTGTTAACATTGATAACTTGGATGGATTGTTTGGCTCGTTTGAAAGTACAAGATATGACGATGATGATGAAATTGACCCTGTTAAGGTGGATGGCCGTGTATCTCCACGCAGCAGTTAGACTTGTAACAGCCAAATATCAGTATTTATATACGCTTATTTATTTATGTCACGTTTAATTTATCGATTGCACAGACCTAGTACTTCAGTATACGAAATCCATGAGGTACATCAGCCTAACGCTGTTCATTGCCAGGTTTAAAAATTGCAAATTAGGGAAACGGTCAAAAGTACGTCACAGTTCCTCGATGATCCTGGCTTACTTACTTAGAATGGTTTACTCCCCTGACGTCAACCTTTCTGGGTGATCCTGCACCTAGATTCAAACAAACTGAGAATCCCTACCCTGAGTTTCTAGGGCATCATCTAGTTCAAAATCATCATCTAACGGCACTCTACTGTCTGGGGATTGATAACGCTCACCCTCCATCATTCTATCATTTTCAATCTCTCTTAGTCGTCTACTCGTCTTTGCAATCAAAAGCCAACCAGTCAGGCCCAAAACGACAAAGGTGAGCAAAATTGAAAGCAGATCGATAAGTTTACTCTTTGTATCAGAATCTTCACCGATATTCTTGATCTTCTGGCCAATAAATAGATAAATCACGAGCTTGGGAGACGCAATAAGACTGCCTAGGGCGAAATGTGATGGACTGACACCAGGAATACCAGCAAGTGCACCATTAGTGAACGAATATGGAAAGGGACATACCCTGATTAGTGCAAGTAGCACAAAGCTGTTTTTGTCGTTCAACACACTTGATAGCGCATAAAGTTTCTCGTTTGAAGCTACCAGCGCTTGTGCTCTTGACTGGAAAAAGAATCTGAACAAAAGGAACGCTGAAATGGATCCTGCGAGAGAGCTGAAAGCAATAATAAACCACCCTTTGAAACTCATACCGAATAAAACCCCCACTGTAGTGCTGGAGAAACTGAATCCAACGACCGGTGGGAAAGAAGTGATGTATATCATCAACCCTAAGATGAACGGCGACCATCCGCTCTGTGACCATTTGTCTGAATATTCCACAATAAGTTCAAAGACAGCCTTGCGATAGATGAAGAATACCAGACCGAGAATGGCTAGTAGCACTGCTCCAATCAAAACAAAGAGTCTCTTCCATATGGGCAGCTGGTTGAAAGTGTTGATGAGATCTGTACTGGCATTGGACACTTTCACCTTGAATTGGTCAAAAGATGACAGCGGCTTCTGCTCTTGGGATGAATCTGGTCTTAAATCTCTATAAGACATTCCCTCTGGATTGTCTGTAAAATAACGTCGTGGGTGTGTTGAAGCCCATCAAGTGGGTGGGTGGTACTTTTTTTTTCCCGATGTTTCAACAATAACTGCACATTTTGAGGGGATGACATGGTTTATTGAATGCTCCGTTATCGCTACTTTTGAGATTAACAGTGCCCAATTTCGTATGGATTCCACAGGGCACTATTTGTCTCTATCAATGAAATTGAAAAGATCTCTGTTGAGAACCTACTGTAAGTTTTCACTATGAAGATGTGGGCGAATGGTATAAATGGCAAGCGTAAACTGACCCAACACAAAGATAATAGCATGAGGCAGGGGCACTCAAAAGCCCTACGGACTAGAACACCTATCCTTTCACTGAACACACTCTGTTGAGGGAGCTGTGGTTAGCTGAGGCAGCTGGACTGACACGTAGTTTGCCCTAAATAGGGTAGTGGATGAAATCAGTCAAGTTCTCTCCAGCTCACTGTCGAAATTGAACATTTGAAAGTAAGATTTCTTCTTTTCAAGTTCAAATATTTCAGTGAAACATTTGATAGTGGCTCCCTTAGCGACTATCAGCGATATATATTAGGCTGTCTCCAAGGTTATGCTGATTCGAACACAACCTTTTGGAGTGTGGAGATACGGCTGCTTGTTCCATTTCATAACTCATCAGCCTATAGAACGAACACCTTAAAGTCGAACTTAGAAGTTTTCGTTCCCCATAGATCTCAAAACCATTAGCAGGTCTGAAAGTGGATTAGTGAAAGTGTCTGTATCGTATACTGTTCATTATCCAGTATCTGTGACGGTTCTGAATTAATTTAATGAACATTGAAATTTTGGCAATGGCCTATAAGGGAATTAATCCCGTGAATGGTCCAACGAATCTACAGTTACCACTCTACTGAACTTGACCTAGCCCGTACGCTCTAATCTAAGTATCATTGAAGGAAAGATTTTTTTTTCTTTCACCCCTTGGCTTTGGCGTTTTGGTTATAAGTGAGGTTTTACATCCAAATCGGGAAGTTCACCCAATGGGTAAATCCTTATCTCTGTTTCGGCTTCAATGTATTTTTTCTTTTGTGTGGAGATCTCTCTCACTAAACCACATCGATCTCAACACCGATTTCGCTTAGAACCAGGCCGTCAACGCTGCCTTATACTATCAAAGATTTGAAAACTATAGCCAGTTGAAGCTATCCTCTGCTATAATCTCGCTAGTGCTTGCCAAAAGCTTCACGCATGTCCTGCTGGCTCTATGTCCCAGTGACTGTGCATCTGGTAGATGCAGCCCAACAGCGGCAACCCAAGGATCATCTTCACCCTAACCAGGCCATTGGAGGAGTATATCTCTTCAACACCTCTACTTTCAACTACTACGTTATTGCCCTCAGCACAGTACCTCACCCTGAGCAGTTCAGTTTCAAGTTCACTTGTTCCTTAATGATTACACAAACCGCCATCCATTGGTTCCAGGCCATGTTATGTGATGCTAAGTCCCTTTCTGAAGAACCTCCTGATGACCCACAGCTTTATCCGTTTCTGCATGGGATGACTTCCGGTGATCAGTTCAAGTACAAGCCGAACGATAAAGACCATCTGTCCATTCTCTCTCTGAGGCTGGCCAACAGCGCAGATGTTGATCCTACAAGACCATTGTTCGACACCAGCCAACTTGCACCAATTTCCTTCACCTGCTCGACTAATATCACCATTCCAGCCCGTGTGACAATGCAATGCTGTCCCTTCAGCTTGACTAACATCGCAATCTTTTCGAACTATAGCATGTTTGGATGTTTGAACTATAGCATTAATGGGGTGGGTTTTCTTAGTGATACGAAGTATTTGGATGACACAATTGGCGGAGTCGTGAGCCTTGCTACCAAAAACCCAGAAGATAACTCAGTGTCTTCTGTGGGGCTGATTTGTGGGAGTCTGTCAAAGTTCAACGGCGACGGGGAATTGATGGTGATCATGTCTTGGGCAAAGGTATTTCAGTTACTGAAGTACAAGGAACTGAGTATCAACACGATGATAGGAAACAATAATAAACAGCTGTCAGTTGTTGATTCTACCTCTGGAGGAACTGGAATCATTGATGATCCAATCAACTCATGTGCAAGGATTTCTGTCATCACTAGGAATGGCCAGTTTTGGGGAAGCGGAATTGTCTTACATCATGATACCATCATTACCAACATGCATGTACTGAAATTGAATGACTTGAGAGATCTTCACGTCTGCTTTCCAAACAATAAAACCTTTGTTTTGGGTCTGAGCGATTTCCACTTCGAAGAATGTCCACTTGTTGGATTTGATTTGTGCTTTATGAGATTAAAAAACCCTGGGACTGCGCTTCCAAAACCTGTAAAGATTGCTAACACGTTCTACGCTCCATTAGAAAAGGGACAGAGGGTGAAGTCTATTGGTCATGGTCTCATGTACACCAAGAACTTAAGAGAACTGAGACCTTTCCACTCTGAAGGCGCTTTAAACTCTATTATCTCCTTTGAGCTTGATTCCAAATCCCAACGAGAGTGTTCTCTTCTGTTGGTTTCGGCTAGTTGCTGGAATGGATCTTCAGGTGGTGGTTTATTTAACGAGAACAATGAGCTCATTGGTTTGATGACTTCAAATGGAAAGTTATCGACAGGTGAGATCCTGCCAAACTTTACGTTAGCTATTCCTATTAACATTATCGAAAAGTCACTGTTCATGTTGAAGAATGGCATTGAACCTGTGGATCTGGAGAACCAGATTAAAGACTTGTGGTCTTTCAAGAATACTCGCGACAATGTCATCATTACCAAAAGTACCTTCAAGAGCCACAAGCTTTGATTGGTTGCAAGGGCACCTGTGCTCGTTTTTCTATGTCATATGTATTAAAAAAAAACTCTCATGATAGCCTCAATAGAGCATTCATATGTTCATAGTACTACATCTGAGCACTCTAAATGAAGACATACATAATAAACACAACATATAAAAACAGATGACATTATGAGCACTATTGAGATATTGGCAATCTCAACAGTGGGACATCTTGTCATAACCAAAACAGTAGTATAGTACATTTCAATAGCAGACCTAGAACACAAAACATCAAAAAAAAGGAAGAAAACAATTGCTCCTCAAACCCAACCAGATGTGGAATTGTGCAACTGATTGTCGACATTCGCATCATGATGGTTGTGAACATCAACATTTTGATCTCCAACGTGAACATCCACCACATCATCGACACCTGATTCGTTCAACTGTTTGTCGGTGCTAATGACTTCTAGCAGTGGAGAGTATAGGGTGTTAAGCTCGTTTAGATCGCCAATCACTTCAGGCTTCAAAGTATAAACAATCTGTCTAAAAGTTGGGGTCTTGACAAGAGACAAAGGTAGCTTGTTCTCAATCAAAAACTTCATCAGATGTCTTTGGAAAGTTGAAGCAGAGTATGGGGATTGGTCAAACTGCTGCTTGTCAAAGGTTGCTGCAGTTTTGTTGTTGCTGGTGGTGTCACTGTTGGCGCTCAAAGAGGCAACAGCATGTTGCTTGAAAGTAGAAGGCGTAGCATTGATGGTGTTAAAGTAGTGGCGGGTGGTTTCAGCAGCCTCTTGGGCAGCCGCTGCGGCACTGCTGGTAGCATGTGTCTGTTGGTGCGCATGGGTTTGTTGGTCAACAGAAGCAATGTTTTCAAGATTTCCCAGGTCAGAACGTTTATCAGTGGAACTCAGCTGGTTGATCTTATGTGTCTTCAGATGTTCCCCAAGTTTCTTTGGAGAGCCCTTGTCTGAATCAAGTCGCTTGACTTGTCTGTGACAAACGACGCAAACAGCAACATTCCAGTCGATCGGATCCTGGGTGAACCAGTTCCAGACCCACGATTTCTTTTTAGCACCAAACTTCTGTCCCGGTTTGTTGATTCTTGGCTTGGATACTTTACTCGTGTCGTATCCCTGTGCCCCTTTGCTTCTAGCCTGTGTAGACAGCTGCTTCTGTTTACCAGAGGTTGACTGGTTCACAGCAGCCTGGGCCAGTTCTTGTGTAACAGAGTCATCGTTCTTCCCTGATGGCGAATTGCCAGAGTCATCCCCGATGGAGGGGTCGATAGGCACCTGCGAATATCTGCTGTCATCAACGGTTCTATGATGATATTGCTTATGTTGGTGTGAGTCTGCGCTTTGCTGTTGCTGTTGTTGGTGTTGTTGTTGCTGCTGCTGCTGCTGTTGTTGTTGTTGTTGTTGTTGTTGTTGTTGTTGTTGTTGTTGTTGGTGCTGGTGTTGATGTTGTTGTTGCTGGTGTTGTTGTTGCTGTTGCTGACCTTGCGACAAAGAACCAGCATCAAAGTTGTTCAGCGCCTGCGCAATGGTGGAGTCCAACGTAGCATTCTGCTGGCCATCGAAGTTAATCAGTCCTGACATCTCTGGCTTGTTTGTTTTGATATTTGCTGTGGGTTTGTTTTCAAAAGGTGGTGTTGATTGTTTCTCAACACGCCACTCCAGCTTACAATGTTCCAAGAGCTTCGAGAAGTGGTACAGTAGTAGTTCCTTCAGTAAACAGCAATGTGGATCAGGGTGGGTTAATGACACAGTACGGAAACTTGTCAGCAGCTGTTCAGTGATCCAGGCACACAAGAGCTGTTGTTTACCACTTGAGTCGGAAGTTAGTCAACCCAGGTCGAAATTACTTTTTTCCCTGCACATAGAAAAATCAGAAGATATTCCGGGTAACAAACTATCTCCAGTTACCACACACAATACGCCTTGAACAAAAGAGTACAAATGGTATTAAAATTAAAAATTAGCAGTATAAAAACTTCTCCAGATGGGGAAGGAGAAAAGAATCTTCAAAAGCTTGAAAGGATTTGTAAGTTATGAGCTTTAGGATTGATAATTCTTTTTCTTGCTCTCTCAAGGGGTTAAAATGTATGTAATAAAAAAAAGTGGGTAGTATTGGAGTCTAGCAAGGATAGAGTCATTGGATGTAAATCTAGACTGACTCGGCATCATCCTTGTTGTGTCTTCTAATCTTGAAGAACTTGATGCCACTCTCTTGACCAGCAACAGCACCCTGGTTTTGTTGAGCGAACTGCTCATCACCTTGTGGAGCTTGGGTTGGATCCTCTGGGTTAGTGGCTAGGTATTGGGCATTTTTCTCCTTATTAGCAGCCAAATCAGCTCTGTACTTGCCATAAGATTGCTTAATAGCACCTGAGCAGCCCAATAGGAACAAGACGATCAAAGTCGCAGTGGCACCCCAGGTCAAACCAAGCATGGATCTGCCAACACGAGAATGCAAGTCAGCATCGTTGAAGGCATTTCTTGCAATAACAGTAGCAGCAGTCATCAGCGCAGAACCAGTTGCACTGAAGAGCAAAGCAGCAGTGAACAACCAAGAACTGATCTTGATGCATGAAGCAAAACAGAGTGCAAAGAAGATTGTAAACATAGAAACACCAACAAAAGCCAATGTAATCCAGTACATAGCAAAACCAACTCTGGATAAGTAGAATAGGGCATTTTGGTTGCTAACAAACTTTGGTGGAACATTGGAGGTAGTGCCGAAGTTGTCAACTGGGGAGATAGGGACTGCAGGACCCAAACTGAAGGCAACAGACTTGTCGTTTTCGACAGTGGAAACACCCCAATAGGTCCATCTCGAGAATTCAGGAGCATTAGGAATGCCTGAAGTGTCACCCTGAAGCCAGTAGAATTCGTCAAATGGGTAGTGGTCAACACCTCCTGAAAGGACGATGAACACCAGGAGTAAGCCAGTTCCAAGAGCTAGAACCAGCTGGAGTAATTGAAGAATGAAATTAGCTCTCATTTTTTGATGGTGCTGAAGTGTGTAGTGTAGAGGAATTGGAAAGAAAGAATCGTTTTACTAGCAAAGCCTCTCTGAGTCCCCAAGTGAAATTGTCTGAGAATTTTAGCAAAAACAAACAAGTGGAGTGGACAACAAGACAACAATAGAAACGGTCAGCTCAGTCCAGAGGGAAAAGGGGTTACTTACCGCAAAGTGAAAGAAGAGTTCAAAGAAAAGACGTTAGATCTTTGGAACTTCAAGATACAGTTCAACACCAGGTTCAACAGCTTGCTTTCCTTTTTTCCAAAACGTTTATCCACAGCAAACTCCAAAGCAAACAACTTTCATTCTACGGTTTCCAGAGCAACATTGCCAAAAGGGTAAAAAGTAAACATTGCTGACATCACTACTCAACCGAATTAGGAACAAACCTAAGACAGAAGCGGGCAACATATGGCCCAATTGGTGTCTGGGTTTGTTCGTAATTTGTCTCAAAACGGTCCCATTGATTACCCGGCTCAGAGCAATAGTCCCGCTTTTGCGGTTGGGCCAGCATCTTTGTTTCATTCTATTTTCCCACGCAAAACGACTCAAGAAAGAAAAACGAAAAAATATTTTGAACTCTTCTCACCTCGCCATCTTCACTCATAAGTAAGCAAGAACCCAGAACACAACAATGAAGTACATTAAGTCCGAGCAACAACTAGCCATTCCAGAAGGTGTCACTGTTCAAATTAAGGCCAGAATCGTCACTGTGACTGGTCCAAGAGGAACATTGACCAAGGCATTGAACCATATTGACGTTACCTTCACCAAGGTCTCTAAATCCTTGATCAACATTACTGTGCACAATGGTGACCGAAAGCATGTCGCTGCCCTAAGAACTGTGAGATCCCTTATTCACAATCTGATTTTGGGTGTCACACAGGGTTTTGAGTACAAGTTGAGATATGTCTACGCGCATTTCCCAATCAACGTCAACACTATCAATAAGGATGGTTCCCAATTCATTGAGATTAGAAACTTCTTGGGTGACAAGAATGTCAGACTAGTTCAGGTTAGAGAGGGAGTTGATGTCTCTTTTTCATCCAACCAAAAAGATGAGATCACCTTGACTGGTAACTCCGTTGAAGATGTTTCACAGAACGCAGCTGACATTCAGCAAATCTGCAGAGTAAGAAACAAGGATATCAGAAAGTTTTTGGATGGTATCTATGTTTCTAAGAAGGGTGTCTTATCTGACGAATAGAGAGCTGCCACAGGACTGTTATGGCGTCTTTTCCTTGGTTTTATTTGCGTTTGGTGTTTGGTTTATAGTTTTTGCTTTCCCTCCTTGGGGCTAATAGGAATCATTACAGTGCTCAACAATACAGAGCCCATTATGATTCTTTAGAATAACTTGACTCGTAGCATGGTTACAGTAGAAAGGTTGGTGCTTTCATCTCTCAGACCTAAGATATCAGGCTTGCTCGTTCTGGACTTTGACGTTCTTTCGGTTGAAGGCTCAACCGTAGGAGTTCAAGTGTCCATTTCCAATAGATGCACCGTTCAAGTAATTATGGTTTCAAATATCAGTAAAATTCTAAAGGTGTATGTGCCAATAAATACGAATGTTAATTAAATTCCGAGCTAATAATATACAAGGGATGCCTAGTTGTCACCGTTGACATGGGCAATATGCTTCAAAAGATCCACGACTCTGGCACTGTAACCGTACTCATTGTCGTACCAACACAAAATCTTGAAGAACTGGGAGTTCAACTCCAAACCAGCTCTGGCGTCAAAAATACAAGATCTAGAGTCAGAAATGAAATCAGAGGAGACCACAAAGTCTTCAGTGTAGCCCAAGACACCTTCCAAAGGACCCTCGGAGGCTTCCTTGACAACCTTCTTGATCTCTTCATATGAGGTTTCCTTGGCTAATCTCACTGTCAAGTCAACAATGGAGATGTTTATGGTTGGAACTCTCAACGAAGTACCAGTGATCTTACCATTCAATTCAGGTATCACGGCAGCGACGGCCTTAGCAGCACCAGTAGAAGATGGGATGATGTTACCTGGAGCAGAACGGCCACCTCTCCAGTCCTTTCTCGAGGTACCATCCACGATCTTTTGCGAGGCAGTGGCAGAGTGAACAGTGGTCATTAGAGCATCTAGGATCTCAAACTTGTCATTGATCACCTTGACCAGTGGAGCTAGACAGTTGGTGGTACAAGAGGCATTTGAGATAATGTTGAGGTCTGGGGTGTAATCCTTCTCGTTGACACCAACGACAAACATTGGCGCGGTCTTCGATGGGGCAGTAATGAGAACCTTCTTAGCACCGGCAATCAAGTGCTTATTGGCGGTATCGTTCTCTTTGAACACACCAGTGGACTCAATGACGTAATCCACACCATTCTCTTCCCATGGAATGTTGATTGGGTCGGACTCTCTGTATAGCTTGATCTTTTTACCATCAATGATCAAGTGGTTGTCGTCAAAATCGACCAGACCTGGGTACTTACCATGCGTGGAGTCATATTTGAAAAGGTAAGCAGCGTATTCTGTGTCTGTGGATGGGTTATTGATCGCGATGATGTCAAGGTTTTCATTCTCAGGGTTTGTGAGGATGTTTCTTAGGACTAGACGACCGATACGGCCAAAACCATTGATACCAACTGCGACAGGCATTGTTTATGTGAGGGTAGGTGCTTGTGTGGATGGGGAGCTCACTGCTCCTCCAGTGTAAACGGGATCGGCAAGGCCCTTTTTATACTGATCTGCTGCTTCCTGTTTCCTCCTTCTTATGCCCCGGTGATGTCGGATGGGATTGCCCGGTTCGGCCAAAGGGAATCTGGGGAACGTCCCGGGGGGTTTTGTGTCAAGCCGCGGCAGCCTGCTTCCGCACAGTTAACTGAAGATTATGTAATCACATCTGGACCAAGGGCTCGGAGACCGTGATTTCTGACCAATGGGCCGTTTAAAGCAACCCGATCGGGCTTACTCCCGGATTGGTGGGCCAACCAAACTTTCGAAGGTTTCGAGAATAGCATGTGGGGTCTTTTAATAGTTCTTTATCAGTGGGGTGGTGTTGTCTAAGGTTGAGAATATCCCCAGTCGATCTTTAGTAGATCTTTATCTATTCTCTGATGCTCTCTGTAGATGTTCGCTAGTGGATCGCTCCAGTGCCCCACGCCCAACTTCCATAAATCCACACGCGGCTGAACACTACGTTGTGTGCTGGGGATACATTGTGTCCTATCGCCGAGCTAACAAAGGGCATACTCTCACTACATATACGCTTTTTGACTGACTTAGGGTTCAACTCCCCACGCTCCACACGGGTATTCAATATGCATATTCATTGTCCACTAACATACTCTGGACTGGCCTTCATGCCCTTTCAAAACGGCATCGATGTTTGCCAGGGCGAAAACAGCAGTGGCATCAAAGTTTTCCTTGGTGGATGATCCAATGTGTGGAGTTAAGGAAATGTCATCTCTGGCCAACAATCTTTTGTTGACCACAGGCTCTCCCTCAAACACATCTGCACCAAAGAAGGACAATTTCCCGCTTTTCAGTCTGTCAACAACAAGGTCCTCAGACTCCAAAAGCATACCCCTACCAACATTGATCAATTTACCACCATCTTTGAAATTATCCAGAATCTCCTCAGAGATGATGCCTTTAGTTCGAGCATTTCCTGGTAAACTCAAAATGACAATGTCGGCAATACTAACCATTTCCTTCAAGCTCTCATAATATTCGACCTCGTATCCCAGCTCTAATTCAGCCTCTCTAAAGATCTCATTTCTCTGGTGATACTTGATCTGCATCCCAAGAGCATTCAGTCTTTTACCAATGGCTTTACCAATTGTACCAAAACCAACTATACCGCAACACTTGCCAGTTGGACTGGAAACCTTTAGCCCGCGCCCAGCAATTTCACCAAAAGGATATTGGTGTTGATAGTGAGTCTCCTGTCCAGCCACTTGACCAGTTTTTGGGTTCCATTCATTAGCATGTAAATGGTTTCTTGCCTTAACAGTGTGTCCAAACTCCCTTGTATAGCGTTGAAATCTGGAGAAGTGTCTCAAACTCTCCAATACGTGCCACAAAACGGTATCTGCAACAGCTTCTGCTCCCAATGAAGGTGTATTGTACAGCTCAACACCCCGCTCAGTCAATGACTCAAGATCGTACTGATCATGGCCAACGGAAGTAATACTAATGACCTTCAAAGATGCTGGTAAGTGGGATACTATATCACGGGACATTCCTCCAACTGGCATGAACCCCAGCCAACCAGCGTAGATCGCTTCGATATTGGCAAATTCGTTGCTTAGTTTGGAAAGTAGTTCATCCTTGTTGGTGAGATGGTAATGAAGAATTGTGTAGTTTTTCTCGAACTCTGTGAACTGTGGCAATGAGTAATCGAGATCTCCAATGAAGAGAACCTGTGGTTTGGCCATTTATCTGATTTCAGGGAAGCGTCCACACTCAAGGAGTTTATTTAGTATTGGTTTCCTCCTTTTTGACATCAAGGCATTTCGCGAAATTGACATGCAGGACGGAATGAAGAATAAAGAAGCCACTTACATCATGAGCTTCAAGCTTCACTTTCTTTGGCGTACCGGCATTACTAACTTTGCGCAGCTTCTATCTGAATATTCTGGATACATAACCGGGAGAAACAATTAGGCCCTAGTGCAATTTATTCCACAATTAATGCCGCAACGTCCAAAGCCAGCTATTCAGTACGTCAACCACTTCAGTCCACTCCACATGTTTGCCTACATAATCTTCATAAACGTTGTAAATTATAAATATTTCATGATAATGCCCTGTTGGACACAACCTGTTCTCATGTAACTGGATATAAATCTCCATATACTTTGGTCATCCCTCAACAAAACATCACTATTCAACCTGACAACCAAATGCCAAAAGTTGAAGCAGAATTGATTGTGATGACACCCACGTACCCTCACAACACCTCTCAAACAGAGTAAAAAAAAACAAATGTATAAAACTTCTATGACTGTCGAATTGTTTCAGAAACTGTTTAGTGGTGGTGGTCATCTTGTGGGACACCAACTGGGTTTAGCTTGTAAACGGAACCACACTCCCAACATCTGGCAACCTTGTCGGCAGTTGGCTTCAACCACTCAACCAAGTGAGAGTCAGCTGGGGAACCAGTGCAACCAACGTAACGGTAGTCATCGTAAGAGTCCACCAAGATTGGGTCAGCAATGGTACCAGTTCTAGATGAGTCCAATGGCTTGGTGTCAAAAAGTTCAATACCCTCCAACTTGGCTAGCAATTCCAATCTCTCTAGACCGGTGGCTTGTTCAATATCGGTTGGGAAAGTTCCCTCTTTGGCACCTTGACCAATCAAGGTCTCTGGACCATCAACATCAGCAAGGGTGCCAGCAGTCTTGGATAGCTTTGAGGAGAAAGCGACACGAGCAGAGCTGAATGAGCGGACAGCTGGTCTGGCAATCAAACGGGAGGAACGAAGAGCGAACATTTTGAGGTGTGTTTCGGTGATGTTGTTGATTGTGTTGGACTCTCGAATGATTTTTTGATTTTTTTTAGCTGGTAATTGAAAAAATCGAAGAATCAGTTTCACAGTGTTTTTATTGGTGGAGACCTAGACTTCCGTATTGGGTAGTGAAATCAATCCTAGTGTTTCCTCCAATCTCAAACAGTCTTGCGTTCGATCCCTAGTTGGGACAAACAGTTAATTCAATTTAAAGAATGAAAAACTCCTCATCGCTGGTGTCTGGATGTTTTATCTGAAACAATGAAATGTGACTGTTCTTTTGTCTTCGTTTATGCGGTCCCTACCATGACGGAAAGTTCGCGACACAACCAACTCGTTGAAAAGTGCACAGAAGCACTGATCTTTAGCCGTCTGAGCTCCTGGTTCGCGCACCGCCATTGCCAACATTCAATTTTTTCAATCATTTTTTTCCACTGAACTTGTTTGTTACCAATAGAACAGACTCAACTATTAGACAAAGTAGGTACAACTACGTGGAAACACACAGCGAGAACGGGAGGTCAACGAACATTATGGCGATTGCACAGTCAAATATAACGTTAATGCGGAGCACAAGTGCGTTCACATCATTCAAATCAGACATCTGTGACGTTTTTACACCAATTGCCCAAAAAACAAGGCCGAACTATCTTTGCTCCCCAACTGTGCTTTATGCCACCAGTTCTCGATTGTGATCGTCATAGCAAATGTGATACTAACCTTTTCTTTGCAGATGCCAAAAAAGAGAGCTTCCAACGGTAGAAACAAGAAGGGTAGAGGTCACGTCAAGCCAGTTAGATGTGTTAACTGTGCTAAGTGTGTTCCAAAGGACAAGGCCATCAAGAGAGTCACCATCAGAAACATTGTTGAGGCTGCTGCCGTCAGAGACATGTCTGAGGCTTCTGTCTACGCTGAGTACGCTTTGCCAAAGTTGTACAACAAGTTGCACTACTGTGTCTCCTGTGCTATCCACGCCAGAATTGTCAGAGTCAGATCCAGAGAGGACAGAAGAATCAGAACTCCACCACAGAGACAAAGATTCACCAGCGGTAACAGAGTTTCCCCAGCCGATGCTGCTAAGAAGGCTTAGTTAATGAATGCTCATTGTATAGTTTTGTTAGTTTGTAAAGGTTAAACACATAATTGTAACGACAAGTGTAATCCAATAGTTAGTAGTTCAACAAATATAAATTAAAAACTTCTATAGATTGGCCATCACCACATCTTGTTCTGTCAAGACCTCCTCCTTGTCGTCGGAATATTCCTCCTCTTTAAAGGTGACTTGAACTGGCGCTCCCTCATTGTAATCTTCATCTCTCTTCCTCTCAATGCTTTCAGTCAAGGAGTCCACTTCATAAAATAACATGAACACACCAGGAGTGGAAAGCACTTCCTGCTCATTAACAATTTCAATGTCTTCATCACTCGTTCTCCACCAGACACCTCTAAACTTTCTAAAGGCAATATAGTGGCCATAATTGTGGGTACCATAGTGCACAATTACAGAACGCAATTGGTACACTAAGGGGCCACCAGACTTTGCCTCCTTTTCGAACTGCAATGGAATCTGTTGACTTTGAAAAGGTTCCTCATCGGATGAATCCTCTTCGTCACTATTTAACTCTCTTTCAGAATCACCTTCCCCCTCAAAATTAGGCTTTGCTCCCTCAACTTCCTCAATATCTTCTTGGGAATTGTTTTCAGTATTTTGCTCTAAGGGAACGTCACCAGCTTGAGAAGAATCATTTCGCTCCTCTTCTAGATCCGAAATCTCTTCTTGGGTCTCCGTCACAGGCTCCTTCTTGCTCATAGGGAGTCTGGCATCCGTATTGATCTCTTCCGGGGATGCAACAAACTGATCCAAGTCAAACTTGAATGGAAACAAAACTCTGGCATTGTTTTTACGTACTCTGTAAGTCTGTGGATCGAACACAGATCTGTTGATGTGGACAGACAGCAACGGAGGTGGACGGCTAATCAAAATTTGCTTGGACTTCGTAGACTTCTTAACCATGTTCTCCGTCATGAGTTTCTTCACTGTGTCGTCATCAATAATGGTCTTGGTCAATTCCTTCTTGATCTCTTCAATTCTTTGTTCAAACTTTTCAATAAGGACAGGAAGTGAATTGCTTTTCTTGAATGCGTCCAGTTGGGACTCCTGATACTCAAGGACATGGTTTAGCGCACATCTGTTACAGTCAACGCCTTCAATCAACTCAGGTTCAATCCACTTCTTCAACAAGTCCGATAGCTTCAACGCCGTATAGTTGTCGGGCGGTAAATTTACACTCAGTCCGCTGAAGACATTGTATCTGATCCCACCATTCTCACCACATTTGATGCAGCCGATTCTTTCCGCAGTCAATCCATCAACTGGCGTTAACAGGTTGTACTTGAAAACCTTCTTATCAGCATCAGGCAGGTTTGGATCAATTTGGGCAGCCGGGACATAGACATCACCTTGATGTCCCAGTTGGTCTTGTCCGATGATTGCGCCTTGTGGCAATTCCTCGACCAGCATTGGCTCATTGTTGTTAGAAGTCTTCTTTATCTTGTTTATTCTCTTGAAGTCGGCTTCCAGTTCAAACAAAAGTGATTGAAAGAACTCCTGAGCATCCTCTTGGTTGTAGCCCATTAGAAAGTTCTTGTTTGGGGACTTTGTCATGTTTCTCAACAATGGATTCGTTTTGTAGTCTTGACCCTTGTTGAAATGCTTAGCGTTAAGCTTTTGTATCAAGGCTCTTAGACTCTTTGTAAACTTAAGGTCAGTTGGAGTCGACTCATCATCCTGCTTAGGATCAAATTCATCTACCTTGGAACTCTGGATGAATTCAAGAAGTGTATTGGATGATGACAAACTCTGAAGAACAGAGTTCATGAAGCAGGTATTCCCATCATTGACAAGACCACCAATGTTACCACCTTTCTTGAGAACAATTTCTATAGTTTCATCATCGACGGATCTGTTTTTTTTCCCAAATCCCAGTCTTCTTCTTCCATTCTGTGGATTTGAGCCATTCATAAAGCCATTCATCATCTCAAATAAATCGTTGTGTTTGTAGTAGATATACGTGGGTATCGCTATGAGAGCTAGAGTGAGTAAAAGGTCCTTGTTGGAAAGTTTGAAGAGCTTCAACTTGGAAGTGATGTGTTGATTGAACCTAGTGTTTAGGTTATGAATGAGCTTCCTTAGATACTCTAGCAAATTAATGTTCCAGATCTTGTCCTCTGGGTAGTGCGAGCCTCTTGAGGATGAGTAAGGCTCACAAGTAGCTGGCTGAAAGAAAATGAGTGAGTAGACAGCAACAGTTAGAAAAAAGTGTAGCTGGTTTGAAGTATCAGACATGTAAAGAAGCACAATGATCTAGTGCCCTTAAATCGACAGTGTCTGTAGGTGCTCGCCAGGTCTAATATGGATGGAGATTCCCTAGGTAGCTGTATAGAGTAACACAGGTAGGAATTCTGGTTATCTGCTCTCTCAGATCTACCTAAAACTGGATGTGTTTTGCCTTGAAAGTTAATTGTCAGGTTAGAAATTTTTTTTTCCTCAGCTTCTCTTTCCCTGTTTCCTCTTTCTCTCCTTTTTTTTTATTGTTTTTGTTGTTATAATTGGCAAGATATTCCAAAGCACTACTCTCTACTTCATCTGGCCTGAGCTTCCCGGGAAACCGAATAACTACGTCAGTACAACACTTCCTTCAAAATAAACACAAAATCAGATAATAAAAAAACGCAAAAGGCAGACCAAGGGTACTTGGGACTTAACCCCCTCGAGATAAAAAGGTTAAAAAAACAGTAAACAAAAACAATAACAATAACAAAAATCAAGAATTGCACGAAGAGAACTCAACTCTCTTCAGGAAACCATTCTGGTAAAAACAAACAAAAGCAAACATCAAATCAACATAAAACCAGAGCATTTTGGTGAATTTCGTGAACCCACTATTCATATATCCAACTTTTTTTCCTTTCATCTCTTCTTTCGTAAACACATTAATGACATTTCATCCACTCTATCAGGTCCATTCTCTAATCGTTTGATATGTTCTTCAAAGTTTTAACGTCCTTGGCCATAGTTGATTGGCGCATAGTTTTGGTACTGTAGCCCTGCATGGCTGCGGTCTTTCCCCCAGCCAGACTTGAGCGGTCTGCCATTGATAACGAACCCATTCAACTGAACAATCGCCAAAGCAGCACGCTCATGAGAGTCATACTTGACAAAAGCACAATTCTTCTCAGGTATGAGCCTAATATCCACAATGAAACCAAAGTTCTGCAACAATGGAATCAGGTCATTCTGGGTGGTGAAGCGCGCCAAGTTACCCAAGTACACAGTTGTTTGCCATGAAGGGGCCTTTCTCAGCACCAAATCGTAGCTCTCAGGGGAGATGATATTGATACCATTTGGTGGTAGAATACCATTGCTATTGACTCCATTTATTGGAGATGTAATGCTATTACCCTGAACTCCATTGATCCCCTGCTCATCAACCGCAGAACCATTTGGAATTACGCCCAGGGGAGTATGTGGGTAATGGGCGAATTGGGCACTCAACCCATTGTGATGGTGGTTGTGATGATTGAGGTGGTGATGTTGATGATGGTGATGATTGTTGTGGGGGTGGAAGTTTCTGTACCCATTCATGTTCTGTTTATGAGATGCCCAGTTCAACCTAATCGGCCTATTAGCAATGACGACACCAGTCATACGTTCGATGGCTTTCTCAGCATCATCCCTGTTCAAGAACGAGACGAACCCGTAGCCTCTGGATCTACCGCTCTGCATATCCCACATCACATGTGCTTGAGAAAGTGATTCAAAATGACCGAAGGACTTCTTCAAGAGCTCATCATCAACCTCAGTGGACAAGTCACCAACAAAAACGTTGAAGCTGTTCGGATCACTCTTAGCCTGTTGAGATTGGTATGCATAGTTGATGTTGATCTCACCACCATGCAAAGTAGAGCCATTGAGTCTGTTCAAAGAGCTCTCCGCACTGGCCTCATCTTCGTACTCGACAAAGGCATAATTCAAGGCCTGTCTGTTCTTGTCATTTAAAATCTTGACAGACTGAACAATAGCGTTCTCAGAAGTGAAGATATCTTGAAGGTCCTCCTCGCTGATGGTTTGAACGAGGCCACCAACATAGAGAATTTTCCGGGAGACCTCACGGCCACCTTCGGTAGCTAATGCAGGCGAGACTTCTTGTTCAGGTTGGGCTTCCTCTTCGGTTTGTCCCTGTGCATCTAGTTCTTGGTCGTTAGACTTTGATGGCAGCTGTTGCGGTTGTTGCGATAGCTCATTCTGAGATGTCTCCTTGTTGCCGGAGCTCTTTTCGCCATTCAATGGCTGCTGTTGGGGAGTTTCGTCGTTTTGCTGCTCAGTAGTCATTATGGACAACGAACTGACTGAATAGAGAATAGTCTATAATAGGTAAAAAAGCGGAGTTTGGGGGCTGGAAGTGGCGTGAATGTCAGATGAAGATTCACTTGGATGATTCCTTTTCAAATCAGAGGTAGGTGTCCAGAGCAAAAGGTCGGTGCACCAGAAAGAGAAGAGGGCGTGTTGTGTTCACTCAAGTTAACTGATAAAGTGGCCAGATCTGAAAGGACAGTTAAAGACACAGAACAAGGTCAAAGGAGTGGTACAGCAAAGATGTGCAGGTTGTTGAACAGGGAAACAGAACACAGATTGATAGGCTCCTGTTATTTGGTCCTTCCAGAGGTGAATTGAACCCTTTAAAGCTGTTGTTTTCGTGTTGTTTTCGTGTGAGACCTTGGTAGGATCTCGACGAATTGAGAAAAAAACGAGATATTTGCCCAATAAGGTATTCTTAGGGCACGTGATGTTGACTTCCATATGAGGCTATAAAAGTGTGATACGACATGGTAACATAGCCCGCCATCCCAAATAGAAAATCCGCTCGTATATATTCCTCCTCAAACTGACACAACCTTCACACATAACCAACATCCCCCGACCCTCCCCCCAATGCAGATGCCTAGACCAATCCACACCTCCCAACCGGAAACTGACACAGCCATTGATCGTCGTGTGCCCGACTTTCCGGTGGCCCAATCTCCGGATGAAGAAGCCTACTTCCGCAGCAACAAGGTTCCAGACTACCTGGATGAGCTTATCAAGGAATCAGAAGACTTTGTCCAATTTCACCAAAAGAGTGGACGCAAAATTGCACTGGTGACTTCAGGTGGTACAACTGTTCCATTGGAGAACAACACTGTGCGTTTCATTGACAACTTTAGTGCCGGTACTCGTGGTGCCACAAGTGCTGAGTACTTTTTGGAGGAAGGTTATGCTGTTGTTTTTCTGCACAGAGAGTTCTCACTGCTACCTTATTCAAGACACTATTCTCATTCCACCAACTGCTTCCTGGACTATATTACCCAAGATTCCACTGGCAAATTGACTGTCTCGCCTGAGTATAGCGAGTCAATGCTGGAAGTCTGGAAAAAGCATAACGAGGTGCGTTCGAAGAACTTGCTGTTACTGCTACCGTTCACCACAGTTAACCAATATTTGTTCTCATTAAAGGCATTAGCCCAGGTGCTGGACACGGTAGGAACCAATGCGATTTTCTATTTGGCCGCAGCTGTGTCTGATTTCTTCCTTCCAGTCTCCCAAATGCCAGAGCATAAGATCCAAGCACAGGACCATGTTGAAGGCGGAAAACTAGTGGTCAATCTAGATCCTGTTCCGAAGTTCTTGAGAAGACTTGTGGACAGTTGGGCTCCGGGTGCGATGATCACCTCGTTTAAGCTAGAGACTGACGAGAATATTCTTATCAAGAAGGCAAGAGGAGCCTTGGAACGCTACAATCATCAGCTAGTAATTGGTAACCTGCTGCAGACCAGGAAGAAAGAAGTTGTATTCGTCTCAAAGGACCACCTTGACAAGCCGGTTTGGTACAGACTATCCGATGAGGAGGTTTCCAAAGGTGTTGAGGTTGAAAGTCTCATTATACCAGCTGTAATCCAAGCACACGAAGAATGGATCAAGGACCATTGACTTGCATTATGAGCACAGAGAGGTTTGTCTGTTTATATTTATTGTTATTATACATATTTACATACAATTACATGAATGACAACCCAATTCCATATTGCAAACCCTTTCTCATTGAGTCATGTTCATGGGCAGTCACAGGTAGCACGAAATTCAATTCAAACCTAGCCAATGAGTGTTTAAAGACTAGACCGAAACCAAATCCTATCGATGGTTGGGTAAACAATTGCTTGAGTGTAGATGTCAGCGGTTGATCTTTTTCGAAAGGGAATAATCTGCCAAAGTTCACAAACTGGTGAAGTTTAAAAGCAGAATCCTTGGAAACAAACGGAAGTTTGTGAAAGTGACTCAAACCACCACTTAAGAAAATATCTCCACCTAGTGTATCATTGAAATTTCTAGGTCCAAGACCATTGAAGTAGAATGATCTCACATCGTTCGGTCCACCCAGATAAAACCGGTCCATAAGATGACTTGGTCCCTTGAAAGAATAGAGCCATCCACCTCTTAAAGAAAAATTTACAATCTCAGCGTACTTATCACTCAAAGTATACGCAGCAGATCCCTCAACGGATTGTTTCAGGAAGCTCGATGTGTTATACTTTGTCAAACCAGACATTTCATTGTTGATTGATAAACTGACACCTGTGGTCGGTAACACTTTGTCATCTCTGGTATCGTAGTGAAATCTGTAAATTAGAGAACACTTCAAATCGTCTCCAGCGTGGAAAAGCACGTTGTTTGAAGCCTTCGAAGTGTCAACACCATGAATGCTCCTTAGAATGTTTTCCACCGAGAACTCATGGTTAATCGGGCCCTTATTAATGGAACTGATCTTGTTGTTAATACCAATAATTGTTTGTTCGTGTGAAGCCCAGTCGATCTTCCTGCTATTCTTGAAGATCGCATTCTCCAACTTCCAATTTGCACTGTTCAAGATCGGTGTTGAGTAGTTGAGCAAGTATGAGGATTTCGTTCTGGTGCCCGTTGTAGCATCAAGAACAAGGGATTCTCCTCCTCCAAAGATGTTTCTCCATTGGAATGTCATGTACCCATCACCCTCGCCATTTCCAATGTTCGTTCCTGTCTTAGCGAAGAATCTCTTAGCAGGCACAAGTTTCAAACGAGGTTGAACGTCCAGCGTGCCATATGCCTGGTATTGTGGATAAGCGTCTAGCTGAAATTGCGCATCGCGTTCTAGAACCCCCAACTTCTGGAAGTTCAAGGACACCAAGTCCACTGAATTAAGGAGCTCTTGAAGGCTCTTACTGTCCAGAACTGGTCTGATCTGAGACACGATAAACTGGTCACGGAATTGCTCAGTTCCTTCCACAACGACTCCTTTAACATTCACCGATCTGGAAGCATTCTGATGGAAGACTTGGAGGAGGTTTGTATTGTTCTGGTGCTGAAGGATCTCAAACTTTTGAAGTTGGAGTTTCTCTAGTTGCGTTAACTCAGCGTCAGAGGGTTTCTGCTTGAATTCAGAAGTTATTCTATCTATTACCGTATCCTCGTGCTTCAGATCAAGAGACATTGGAAAAAGAAATATGGATTTGGACTCAAACAGTCCATAGGCTGTATGATGTTTGATGGAACCCAATTCGCCTTATTTTAGAGGGTATTTTTTTTAATTATGTAATCCAGTAACCCCTAGTCAGGGTGTCAAGATTCACTGAAAACAGAGTGCACAGCACAGCAGCTCTCCTCTACAGATCCATTGATACTCGATCGGTGCTTGAACAGCCTCTATTTGAGTTCATCTGGTTATTATAAGCTATTAAACCAACTCATTGGTCACCCGGAATCAAAAACCGTGTGTAAATCTGTTCAGGGACACCATCATCATCAGTAATTCTCAAACTAGGCACAACCAGCTTCTTGTCATTCTGATCTGACCCTTCCTCTTCCTTGTTCAACAGTTCTGTCTCATGCTCATCCAGCAGCGGCTTGATGCAGATCTTACCAGCCTCTGTTTTGAAATGTCTCCCAAGAGCATCAGTACGGGCAAATTTCTTCCCACACCCCCATTGAGTGAGACCATCTCGTAAAGTTCCAAGACATTGGAACTTTTTATGGCCCGAGTGCAGGTCCTCGTGACGCTTCCTGTCATGTTGACGCGCAAAGGCCTTACCACATATTGAACACACAAATGGTCTCTCGTCAGTGTGAGTTCGCAGATGAGATTTCAAATTGTAAGGCCTTGTGAAGCGTTTTTCACAAAGATGACAGGAATAGATCGAAGGATGTTTCTGCGTACGTCTTGGGGTCAGTTGGGGAGAAGCCAGTTCTAGAATCTTTTCACGGTTGCCCTTAGAACTAGTTGGAATTTGGTTGACCTCTCCAGATCGATTGGCAGATCTGGACCGAGAACGAGAATAGTTCCCTGTTCTTGAATTTGAATTACTCAAACTTCTTTGTTTCTGTCTCGATTGTCTCATGTTGGAATGCGAACGATCAGGATCAATAGGTAAAAGAAAGCTTTGCTTGTCCTTGTAATCCTGCTGATTTTCCTCGTTGTTGTTATCGTCATCGTAGTCATCGTCATCATCATCATCAAACACTCCGGGTGAAGAGTACGAGATCCCTTCCTTGCTCAGACTCGATCCTAACGATCCAGCTTTCAAGTGTTGTATGTTCTGAGAATTGTGTCTAGAGTTAGTTCTTGAAGACTTGTTTGAAATACTGAACAACGACTCCACCCCGTGCTTCTTTTCAAAATTGAATTCCTCGGGCACTTCTATGCATATCGTCACAGGCGATGCCACACGATTTAGCTGCTGCTTCGAGATCCTCTCGTCGTTTATAATCAGGTTGTCCTGTGTCAGGCGTTGAAAGACCCCAGAAGTTTGAGAATTTGCTTCATCATCATCAACCGCGTCGACAAGTGCCTCGTCCCCCAATAAGTCATGAAAACTCATTTCACTGGCAACATCGGACAGATTCACATTGCCCAAATCTTGTCCAATGGACAAAAACCCTGGATCGCTCACATTCGAAAGACTCCGAGCAAAGCGTTGATTATCATCTGCAAAATTGGACTGTGGATAAGGTGAGTTTGCAATTGATGACAGTTCACTTCTTGACGAATACGGCGAATTCTGGCTATTGTTGGTGTTGACAAAAGACGGGTTCTGAAAGTCAATATTCAGGTACTGTTCAGGTTGTGACTGAACTTGGTATTCTTGCTGAGACTGCTGTGTTGAGGGAGTTGAAACCATGTATCTCTGCTGCTGTTGCTGTTGTTTTCGCTGCTGCTGGGCCATTGATTCCACCGGTTGTGGAGCATAGAATCCAGAACTGGCACTGGTGAGATTGTCACTCTCTTGTGACGGTGTTTCTATAATCACAGGTGGTGTGTCTGGCACAGATGCCTCAAATGCTGAGCTGTAAATAGTCTGCGGTTGAATATCATCACTACTGCTTCGCTGATACATGTGCATCTGCTGGTTCATTGGCGTTTTGTTTTGAAAGTGCAATTGCGACTCATCTGACTGCGGTGCTGATTGAGGTACTGAACCTGGTTGGAGACACACTGATGGAGAAAACGGTCCAGCAACATATTCAGGGCTCTGCTTTGCAAGTATTTGCTGATATGGGTGAACTGGGGCATACTGTGACCTGTTGCTATTGTACTGAGCAAAGCTTGAAGGGAACTGAGTCTGGATGGGTGTATCTACAGCTGGTGAGAGATTGAGGAACTCATCAAAATTTCCCGAATACTCTGTTTGTTCAACTCCGAACTTTGATTGGCCACTGGGGTATTGTTGTTGTGAGTTTGGGTGACCTGGTGACATACTACCTTATTTCTTGAGAGCCAAGAAACCGTTAAGAAGGAGTATGAGAGATCTGGCCAGAGGTGTAAGTTGAGGATTGCTCACCGATATGTGTTTCGTGATGGATCTTTTACCCTTCTGTAACCAGTTTTGGTGAAGAAAAACGTTTCTCTGTAACCAGGTTTGGTGAAGAAAGACTTTTCACTGTAACCAAAAGTCGCAAAGAATGGCAATAACCACCAAGACAGGTGAGTACGACGTCAACAGCCGTTTTTTTTTTTTTTTTTTTATCTACGACTCCGCCTTTTTTCTTCTCAATGAATAGTAAAAAGCTCCAAATCCGGAAATACCCCTTTTCTGGAAAATGATGTTCAGATAAGGTATTGCAAAGTTAGTAGATGCCAATTCAACAGAATATGCAGTGAAGCCTCATACATTGATCTTCTGAGTATTTGAGATTAGTTTGAAGTCAGCGCAAATATGCCAAACATCAGGAGCGAATGTTTTAATTCTCTCCAAGTGCAACGGGCTCACCATCATGTTCTCATCAGGTGAAATTCTCAACAACTCCGAAGATGTGAGGTCCAGAAAGGTTTCTAAATCTTGTACATGGACATTCTCATGAACGTGAATATCGCAGGTGGGCGAACTTGAAAATTGGTTAAAGATCCTTGTAGCTATTGGCCATGAAGGTTTGGAAGATGGTAGAAGTCCCAAGTTTATGTGAGTGATGGGTAATTGAGACTGAACTTCCTTCAACCTCGATTCTGCAAATTCGTTGCTCTCATGAAAGATAAAAACATCCACTTCAGCATCAAATTCAAACCTGACCCAGCTATTGATCAACCTGTATTTGAAACCGTTCGCAGATGCACCTCGTATTAGGCCCTCTATACTCCATGGATTGAGTTCAAAGCAGAAAAGATGTTTAGCTCCCAGCCGTAGGTAACTCAGGGTGAAGTATCCAATACCCGCATATAGATCAACCACCGAGTTTCCCTTCACATTGGTGAAAGAATCTAAGATTCGCTTCTTTTCCTTGATATTCCCACGGCTAAACATGGTGTAGCGTGGGGCCCATGTCTGATGGATCCCGTTTTGTATGGCTGTACACCAGAACGCATTTTTAAAATCTTCATCAGTCGGATGCTCATAGGAGTCATTAGTTGGCTCAGGTCCAAAGTATCCATGGATCGGAATAAGCGAGAAAGGACGTCTCATCACGTCATGTTCAATGATGGGTTTGTTGATCGCAATGTGGGTGATGCTCAAGCCAAAGCAATGTTCCAGAAGTTCTGTAAAGAAGTGCTGTTTATCTAGATCGCCAGTGGAGAAGAAAGCAGCCCATTCTTTTGATTCAAAAGTATTGTGGTTGTTGATGAGTAGAAGTGGAGGGTACAACGTCCATTTTCTGGGTATTTGACGGAGCAGAACGCTTCGTTCGTCCTCATTCAATGCAAGCTGTGAAAGGCTCTTTCTTATAAAGGACTCAATCGACTTGTCATTTGAGTACTCCCCAATGTTTTCACCAGTGATGATCTGAACATTGGGTATATCTCTGACAAATTGTGGGAGTCCCTCCAGATCAGATGTATTTGTAGTGAGAACAAATTTGCCACCTTCTTGGTAGATTTTGTGAGTCGTTGAGAGCACGCCGTTCTGTTCAAGGATCTCTTTTGTCTGTTTGACGAGGCTAGGTGAATCCAAAAGCACCTGAAGCGTCATGTAGTTCCTGGCAGGCTTTTAAAAGTAGAAAGAAGCCCAACACTTGAAAACATTTCTTCCTATTCGCAGTTACCCGGCTTGACAGGTGCTTTCCACAAAATTTATGTGCCAATGAAAACAACATTGCCAAACTCCCATTACGAACACACACGCACTCACACTCACTCACACACGCCCACACACTCTAACACACTCTAGCAGAAAGAGATGGATGACCGCCCTTCGAAACGTCAACATGCCATCAATACGCGCCTCAACAAGCTTGACGAGGGCTTCCACATTGGCAAGGACCACCACTACCGCCAGTCACTCCAGCAGCTCCAACTCAAGCTCTCCACCATCCACCAAGGCACCAACGAAGCTCTCCAGGAGCGCATCAGGGATATCGAAGAAAGTCGGGATTACGAGCTTTTAGAACTCTTTACGTTTCAGAACTATGAGTTAGATAGGGCTGACAGCGAATTTGAAGCGGAGGTCAACAAGGCGAACAAGGAGCACGACGAGATGGTGAAACTGGTGAAGGAGAAATTGTTTGCTTCGCTTGAAAAGAAGGTCAAGCAACACAAAGAGGATAAGGTTCTGCGGGAGATGGCCAATTCTCACAGCTACAGTATGGACACTGCGGTGCACGACCAACTCCACAAGAACACGCGGTCCTCCACAAAGGAACTTACGGGTTATCTCAGTGATATGAGACGTGCAGGGCTCAGGCGCCAACAGCGAGACTACAGCACGAATGCGGAGGACAGTGCGAACGACTCTGGGAACAACTCGTCTTCCCGTCGCAGCAGAAAGAAGCCCTCCAATAATACCTTTTCGTCCCAGTCCGAAACTGACACTGGGGCAGATCTCAGCTCGGTGCTGTTTCCTGCAAAGAACGAGAAAGTTAATACAAGACACAGCACTAAGTCATTTGCGGCGCCTACGGCACTGAAGAATGAGGAAATCTCGGAAGATTTAGCTCTAATATCTGTGCTGCTTAAACGATAGGGAAATTTTTGGTTAGGGATATACTTGGTGAGAAAAAAAAAAGACTTAAAAACAAACAACTGAACGAACAAAATTTTGTAAACACGGCTAGCCAGCCAGCTTGAACCAACGAGAACCAAACAAATCAAAACGTTACAGCACATGCCATGATGCGCCCAGTCGCACTGCTTCTTCGCCGTGTTAAGATCAGTAGCTGCTTTTTCCCTTTATGGGTCCTCTTAGGAGTTACTATCAGTGTTATTACTACAATCGCTGTGGTGACTATCTCTAAGATCAACAAAACTCCGACGCATCCACTTTTCAGGTCTAGGGAATCCTTTCAGTCGAAAAAGGATTCCCAGTTCACCGATGGCTGTATCGTTCCCGACATGCAAGCCCCTAGAGCCAATGCTACGCTCATGATGCTAGCGAGAAACAACGAGGTAGATGATGTTGTGGTGTCTGTGAAGGCTTTGGAACGCCACTTCAACCAATGGTACCAGTACCCTTGGACTTTCCTAAATGACGAACCATTTGATGAAGAGTTCAAGAACACTGTAACATCACTGACAAATGCCCAAGTAAACTTCGGTGTCATTGGTTCAGATCTTTGGGACTTCCCTGAGACTGTCGCGAAGAGTTGGGACTTCAAGGAGAGCATAAGCCAACAAGGTGATCATGGAATCATGTACGGTGCAATGGAGTCGTACCACAAGATGTGCCGCTTCTTCTCAGGTGGGTTCTACAAGCATAAGTTGATCAAACAGTATGAATGGTATTGGCGTGTCGAGCCAGAAGTGAACTTTTTCTGTGACATTACATATGATCCCTTTGTGATGATGGAAAAAAATGGGAAGAAATATGGATTCAACATTATCCTGAAAGAGCTAGAGGAGACGGTGCCCAATCTTTTCCGAATCACCAAAGCATGGATGAAGAAAAATAGCGTTACTCCCAAAAGCTCTTGGGAACTATTTGTTGATGATTACATGAAGGGTTGGAAGACAAAAAATGTCACGAGGTTCAACGAACTTTACAAGAACATCAAGTATGAATCCTCATTGAGAAGCAGAATAGCTGAACTGCTGAAAGTGAATGCAGTTAAGAAGAAACTTAAAAAGTTGACCAAGCCTGTTTACACGGATGATTTCTTATCAGAAGATGAAGTTGACGAAGTGGTTTCATATGCCCTAGACCGTGGTCGTCTGCCCACCCTACAAGGAGAGCAAATAAATGACGAATCATACAATTTACTTCATTTCTGGTCCAACTTTGAGGTTGCCAGGGTTGATCTTTGGGACAATCCGAAGTACGAATCTTACTTCCAGTATCTGGAACAGCACAAGGGGTTCTTTAAGGAACGCTGGGGTGATGCTCCTGTACACTCAGTAGCTGTTGGTATGTTCCTGGATTTGGAAGAGATACATTACTTTAGAGACGTGGGATACCAGCACTCAACCATTGCCCATTGTCCATTGAACCATCCAAGTTCCTATACAGTGCCTTATCAAGAGTCAGAAAACTACAAGGTAAAGGACCCCAAGTTCGACAGGTACTGGTCATCTTTTGACGCGGCTTCCGATATTGAAGGTGCCGCTGTTGGATGCAGGTGCCGGTGTCCAAAAGGCCATGAAGATATTGAAGATGCTGGAGAGGATTTCTACTTTTTATGGAGAATCCTCACGCATGATGCCTTCGTGTCTGATGATTACTCGACCAACGTGGAAAGAGTGGAGAAGGATGTGAAGACCCAATTGAAGAGACAAGGTTTGATATAGGGGTCACTGCTTAGCATTAATAAATAATATATATCTATATCAGTTCAAAGTAAACTTGGATGTCTTCGACAGGGTGATCTCGCAATCAAGGAAGTCCAGATACTCTTCAACTAATTAACTACGAAGTAGACTTAATCGTTAAATAACCTTAATATTTGCTAATATACAACCAATTCCATAAACCGACATTAAAAACACAATGAAACCATAACATCTCTAGTTACCGAAACCATACAAGGTACGGCCTTGTCTCTTCAAGGCGTAGACAACATCCAAAGAGGTGACAGTCTTTCTCTTAGCGTGCTCAGTGTAGGTGACAGCGTCTCTGATAACGTTCTCCAAGAAGGACTTCAAGACACCTCTGACTTCTTCGTAGATCAAGGCGGAGATACGCTTGACACCACCTCTTCTTGCTAATCTTCTGATGGCTGGCTTTGTGATACCTTGAATGTTATCTCTCAAAATCTTTCTGTGACGCTTAGCACCACCTTTACCCAAACCTTTACCACCTTTACCTCTACCGGACATTTTGTTATTGTTATAATTTGTTGATGAAAAGTGTCAAAAGATTTTAGGCACTTTAGGTGGGCAACACGCAGCCTTAAATAGGGACTGGGGAACTCCTACTCTAAGGCCTTTGTTTTGATCTACGCCAAAGGCGGGTTTGAAAATTACTCCATGAACGCGTAGCTTGTGTAAATTTCAGCATCAACTATTATGTGCTGGATTATTCTCGCTACAAGGGTAAATTTCAGAATGTCAACATAGTCTGAACTTTACGCCTATGACTTAAGTATTTTGTGTAAATACTGTCATGTTAACTTGCTGATAAGATACGTTCTGAGAATTACACTCTGCATTTCCCTCCCACCTGGGCGCAATCCGCCCAGAGGTCTCAAATCCAACGCGTAGTTTTTGGCACCAGCCTGCCCTCAGTATAAGAAGTCTCCAAGTTGCACTTCAAACCAGTCCTAGTTCACTAGTAGAAACTATCATTATCAACAATGGCCAGAACTAAGCAAACAGCAAGAAAGTCCACAGGTGGTAAAGCCCCAAGAAAGCAATTGGCTTCTAAGGCCGCCAGAAAGTCCGCTCCATCCACTGGTGGTGTCAAGAAGCCACACAGATACAAACCAGGTACTGTCGCTTTGAGAGAAATCAGAAGATTCCAAAAGTCCACTGAATTGTTGATCAGAAAGTTGCCATTCCAAAGATTGGTTCGTGAGATTGCCCAGGACTTCAAGACTGACTTGAGATTCCAATCTTCTGCTATTGGTGCTTTGCAAGAATCCGTTGAGGCTTACTTGGTCTCCCTATTCGAAGACACCAACTTGGCTGCTATTCACGCTAAGCGTGTCACTATCCAAAAGAAGGACATTCAATTGGCTAGAAGATTGAGAGGTGAGAGATCATAGATTGATTATCACTTATTTATCATTTGTCTTCTGTTGTTTTTTGTATATTAGATGGGAATTAGTTTAACGGTATACTAGTCTATTTTGCGCATGTAGCATTCCTGTTGGCCCAACTGCTTTGAGTAAATCTAGAGCCAGCGTGACCTTGGTAATAACTACGCGGGAAGGGTCTCTTTCAAAAGCCAAAGGCAGGTTCTGCTCCTGCTGTTGGCTTTTTGATTTAACTCGCAACACTGTGTTCTGGCTATGCATTCAAATCAGGTTAGTAAACATTTTTTGATGCTCGAAGTAGCAACCCCAAAATTTCATATTGAATATTGAACAAAAGTACACCTCAACCTCCAGCCAGTGTTTGACCAACAATGGGTGAAATAACAGAGATAAAAGACGAGATCAAAGAAGACATCAACTCCAATGTCAATTCCAAAGCACCAGTTTTAGTGCAGTTGTACCAATACACCAATACACCATACCCTGCCTGGGTGATGTCTGCAATGCTGTTAGCAACCCCACTAGTGTACAAGCAACCAGCAGCTACTATACAGACAACAACCGGAGCCTCGTTAGGATCCATTTTCAAGACTTTCTCGAAGAACAAGGTCGGCCCTTCACCAGCAGCTTCGTTACTGTTTGGTGGTGCTATGGCGCTGGGTGGCTGGATTATTCGTGATGGTGATGTGGAGAGTGGCACTGGTTTCATCACTGCTTGGTCGACATTGTACTTGGTGGTCAATGCCAAATCAAGCTTAACTGGTCTCAGATATGGTAAAGTGTGGCCATTGCTGCTGAGTGGCGTTGCTGGTGTCAATGCCTACAATCATGGTCGGAGATTCTTCTTCAACCCTCCAAATATCTAGGAGGAGAGAGAAGTTCTGTGTCTCTACATATATACACCCAATGTTCTAAAGATAGTTCATGTGTCATTAAGGGGGATGTAGTGCTGATGAAATGTTCACCATTCAATAGGTAGCCAGCCCTTCTTATTTGCAGTCTTGATGATATCCTCGTCATTGTACAGGTCTATAAACTGTTGGTCTAATGGCCTGATCTTAGGGGCAGCAAATCTTCTGTATTCATCAAAAATCATAGTCAAACTCCATTTCTGTAATCTTCGAATGCATCCCACCAGACAACCAGTTCTGTGCTTACCACGATTACAATGGATGAGCAAGGGGTGGTTCGAAGGATTGATTGCAATTTCTAAAGCTCTCGTGAGTGTATCGTCAGGGATCTTAACAAAGGGTTCCTTATTACCAGACATACTCACTTGGAAAATATTGATGTTGTTCTCCTGACAAAACTTCATGTTCTCCTCGGGGTACTCTTCTGGTACCAAAAACAGTATCGTCTTGAGTTTCAACTTCTTCAAATACGGGAAATTCTCTGTTCTTGGAAAAGACGATCTGTAAATTTTGTTAACGACAGGTGAGAAGTTTTCAGGTGGGAATAACTCTTCAAATGGGCTCTTGTTGTAACCTTCGTATCGAAAGAATCCATCGTCGGGATTCTTCAGTACTTTCTTCAGCTTCACGCCAATTCGTTCGTGAGCATCCAGAACGTTTGTTACCTCCTCGGTGTATCCATTCTTCTCTCCATCATCGGCATCGCCATTGATGTTCTCTGGTTCATCCAACATCTCGTCATCGGAATGATACCTGCTGCTGTGACCAGTAATATTCAGACTCGGTGTACCATTGGTGAAATGTGAAGTGAATTGGTTATTGAAAGGTTCTTCTGGGATGAGAGGGATGTCCTCATCCATATCCATCTGGAATTCTTGCTCCATTTAGGAGACTATGTATGTGCGTGTGTGTGTGTGTGGAAAACTCTGACAGAGTATTTGGTGGAAAGGGGGCGTTTGACACTGCGTGCCTCTATTTCTGGCTTTCTGATTCTTTTAGGCACGTTCTGTAACAAACCAATCTGTCGGATATGAAAACAACTTCTAGAACATAGCTGACAACTCTCTCAAGGATACAAAACGAAACTGTTGAACCAGCAAACTAGAAGAAAAGAAAATTGGCACCTAGGGATAACGAAAATGGTGATAAAAAGAGGTTTCAGAACACAAACCCTGCTAGGTATTCCAATAGTAGTGTCTGTATGTAGGAAAGCAGTGGGGCCAATTGCTCTGTGCTGCAGGCTCCTAGGACAGGTACTCTTTTTGTGGATGGAGTCTAGGAGCCTTTTTCGGTTGGAATTTTTCCAGCGCAGGTAGGAAAGTGAACTTTGATCTCAGTCCCAAAGGGGAAGATAGTCAGCACGTGGTTTTCAAGTTAGTATCACGTGAGTTATAGGCTTCCTTGAAATATATTTGATAGGCGAATCTATCAACCCGCGGCAAGAGGGCAGGAATAGCTGGACAGCCCTCGTCAGCGATCAGACAAACCACGCCTTCTCGAATGTCAGCAGATTACTGGACGTCCTCTCAGCGAAAGCATTGGCAGTTCACACGGGAATCGCTTGCCTCTAAAAGGATCGAACTGCGCACAATGGAACAATCCATGGAGGAGAAGGGACACATCTCCAAAGTACCGGTCCAATATGACAGTTTCATGCGCATTTACATTCACTCGCTGATTAACAAGTTGGGAAGGCGTTTGAGTATCAGGCAGTTGGCCTTGTCCACAGCTGAGGTTTACCTCATGCGATTTCTCACGAGAGTATCACTCAAAGAGGTGAACCTCTACTTACTGATCACAACCTGCATCTATCTTGCATGCAAAATCGAAGAATGCCCACAGCACATAAGGACGATTGTCTCTGAAGCCAGGAACCTGTGGCCGGAATACATTCCTCATGATGCCACAAAGCTAGCAGAATTTGAGTTCTACCTGATTGAAGAAATGGACACATACTTGATTGTGCACCACCCTTATCGCTCTCTCCTCCTTATCAACGAGGCTTTGACTACATACAATCAGAAGCAGCAGCAGTTCATGGCGTCGAGCACCACAGCTCCCACTGCGCTCACTTCAGAGGAATTGCAATCAAGTTGGTCCATCATCAATGACAGCTACGTCACTGATCTACCTTTGCTCTTCCCTCCACATGTCCTTGCTACTGCAGCCGTCTATTTGACCATAGTACTCAAGAACAACAGAATCCAGCAATTGAATACCTCTGTCTCATCCTCAACACCTACACCTAGCGCACCGTCTGTTCCAGTAACCACCCAACGGAACCCACAGTCATTGGCCAATGAGACACTGGTGAAATCGTTCAATACCTTCCTGGGTCTTTCGAATATTGATCTGGCTGAAGTGATTGAGGCAGTGCAAGAAATGATAACCCTCTATGAAGTCTGGGAGGCTTATGATGAAAGCAGTTGCAAACGGCCTCTTGAAACCCTCTTGTTGAACAGGCAGTAAAAGAGCACTGCGCTGTCATTCAGCCACTATTCATTTTCCCGGCTATTTTCCCACATCCACCGAAACGCACTCAATCTGGGATCCCTCCTAGCTGTCCAAAGATACCCAACATCAGCCATTGCCATTGAATGAGGTCATATAGCTCTTAAATGCCTAGTTCAAACAGCAAGTACGGCTGGAACATTTTACTTATCACGTGATCGTGGCTGTTTTATTTCTTTTAGAAAAAAAACTGAAATTCAAAACAAAATGACAAAAAAAAATAAAGGACAACAACAACAATTGAGATCTTCAACCAAGAGAATAAGACTTTTGAGTTCACCGGATCTTAGGACACTTTTAAAAGCGTTATCCATCGTTTTAGTTGAACTGATCAGTCAGCAGGGCTGCTCCTCAATTTAGTCGCTTTCAGTTTTATATATTGGCAGCTTTTCTTTTTTTCAAGGAGAAAGAGATTCAGACCCTCTTACCAAACACCAGTCGATCGTGTTTCGATTCGCTCAGATCATCCTCTAAAGCCTCAATATCAGTATTTTACGAATGGCTACCCTGAGAAAGTCTGCAGCTGTGTGCAAAGTTCAGAGATCCGGTAGCGATTCTAGCAGCACCAGTGAAAACACAATCCTTGAATTCGCCAACACTTCTTCCTCTTCTACGGTATTTGATGAAGATGAGAACACTCCAATCGCGTCACCAATCGAGGAGAAGAAGAAGAAGAATAAGAAACAGAAGACTTCCGAGTCCAATCACCTTGGAGAAGAAATTAACCAACTTGACCGACTCCAAGTCAAGGTTTCCCTTGGAGTGATTCTTACCATCTTGGTACTAGCGAGGCTTCCACAGACCAAGCCATACTTTGCTAAATTTATCACTTTGCAAAACCCATACCCGAATAGCCCGCACTTTTATGACATCTCCTTTGACGACATTTACTATATTATCACATGGATTTTTGTGATGACATTTGTCCGTGCCCTTTGCATGACCTACATCTTGAGACCAATCGCAATAAGGATGGAGGTGAGTTCACACAAATCTGTTCAGAGATTTAAAGAACAAGGATGGTATCTCATCTATTACACAGCCTCATTTACATTTGGGTTCTTCATTTACTACAACTCTGAATATTTTCTAAGTGCAGAGAAGCTCTTCAAGGATTGGCCCCACTATGAACTGAAGGGCATTAGCAAGAGCTATTACTTGATTGAACTGGCGTGTTGGTTACAGCAAATTTTCGTTTTGAATATTGAGGAAAAGAGGAAGGACTATACCCCAATGTTTACGCATCACATCATTACTTGTCTTCTTGTTTCTGGTTCATACTATTACTACTTTACAAGAATTGGAAACGTTATCATGGTTCTTATGGATGTGGTTGACATTTGGTTATCATTGGCAAAGGTTTTGAAGTACTGTGGATTCCAAAAAATCTGCGATATTCTTTTCGGAGTGTTCTTGGTGTCATGGATTGTGTTGAGACACGGCGTGTACAATTACATACTTTATTTCACTGCAACTCATGGTCGGCCACTGATGGAAGCTAGCAGATGTGTTGAAGGAGTTGCCATGAAAAGATGCTTCACAGACCGCATTATTCAGGTATTTGTCTTGTTGTTGGGAGGTTTGCAGGTTATTATGTTTATTTGGATGTATTTGATCGCCAAGGTGGCTGTCAAGGTTATCACTGGGGATGGTGCTGATGATGTGAGAAGTGACGATGAGGATTGAAGATTACTTCATGCTTAGAAAAAACGCTAATATTTAATGCACATTTTACATATTAACTCTCCGTACGGGTGTTCTTTAGTAGGCCAGAGATGCATACACAGAAATAAGCATCACACTAGTACCCCAGATACTCAAAGCCAAACTCCAGGACCGTTCTTTTGTGGATGTGAAGAGCTTGAATCCAAACAAGCCGGGCAAAATGAAGCAAATTAAAGTGGACCCTGTGGCGCCAACTAACGCCAGCACTTGTTCAAAAGATGTTACGCTTAAAGCCAAACCGTAAACAGCGAAAACGAGCAGCACAGTTAACAGAATGAATCTATTTGTTGAGAAAGGAACAACATGCTCGTTCTCCTCTTGAGGAAAAGCACCAGGCATCAAGACTTGTGACTCCTCATGTGTAGCATCCTTGTACTCCAGTTCCAACCAGTGGATCATGTTGTTGAATGAGATACGACAAGGATGAATCATTAATGGGAAAGAAAGGATAACCATAAGCACCAAGGCAAGCTTCCCAACTTTGGAGGATAAGAGATTTGGGTCATAGTTAAGAATAACATTTCCTGAAACGTTGTCACCAAATTGGATATACCCAGAGAGTCCCACTATGATAAACAGGATCGATGATATACCAACTGCGGAGAGAATAACTTTATCCACCTGAGTCTTATCACCAATCTCGTTGGTGATGGTACAAATATTCTGAGCAGCAGTAAACGCAAAAACAATGATGCTGAAACTGGAAATTATCTCTGGCCAACTTCCTGTAGTCCAAACTTTGATTGGACCTTGAGTCTGCGATAAGTCATCTGTCAGAGCATGAGTAACCACAAGCGCACTAAGGTAAAAGATAGCCAAAAGGCCAATTAACGAGCCCACTTTGAGCGAATCCAACCTCCTCAAACTTACAAGCGGTACAATAATCACCAAAGATAACAGAATCACTTGGTTGCGGCTTAAAACGTCATGGAATATGCTGGGGACAATATCTCCAACAAGTACAAGGTATGATAAAGCCACACCAAAGCACTGGATGAAAATGCTGAAGTCGAAGAGCAGTGTCAAGCGCGGGTACGTGATCGCACAGAGTGCAAAAAAGGAAGTATCTTTCCCCCTTGGAAACAGATGCGTGATGGAGCAGCGGCTAATAATATTGAGCCCAACAACAGATGCCATTGCCGCAAACGCCACCAGGAAGAGACCAAGGGCAATCCCATCCGCCTTAAATGCGAATGGGATGGCCAGAAGCCCTGCACCGATGATTGTCTTTGTTAGATTGACTGTAGAGGATGCGAATGATGCCATAAAGCAGATCACGTTCGACTCGCTTGTCGTTTGCGGCGAGGGAAATGTTGAGAGTAGATCTCATTCTGACTTTTATTTGTTTGTTTACTATTGTTGTCTTGAAAAAGAAAAAAAAAATCTCTTCGGGTCAGCTAGCCGAATAGTTAACAGACAGCTTCAACGCCATTACTGTCAAACACAGTTTCCCTATTCCACAATCACCTGGCCAACAAGTACGATGACCTTGGCCGAAAACAAAGTCCGCAAACCACGAACAGTTGCACCGGAAAACCGGCAGCGAGCCGTCTACTCGTGTGATAGGTGCAAAACAAAGAAGACCCGTTGCATCAGATCCAATCCACGAGATCACACGCTCAAGGTCCATGACAAGAATGTTGCCTGTGATGGTTGTCTCCGAATGAAGCTGCCCTGTATCACATCATTATCTCGTCGCCGTCGTGTGTACGGCTCCATCGAGAACTTGGGTATCCACTACCAAACCGTTCTGTCCCTGGTCCAAGGACTTTACCCTGACATGGACATCAACGACGTTGGCGAACTAATCAAATTGGGTGAGCGTCTGGGGATCAACATGAATGCCATTAACGACAATGATGACCTAAAGAACATCGAACTTGAGAGCAGGATTTTGAAACCATTTATTCCCAAGGTTCCTGCCTCTGGTAGCCTCTCTTCAAAAACGAAATCAATAGCTGACAGCGGGGCAACCACAAGAAGCGCCTCTCCAAACTCCATCATCACTTCTCAGGGAGTACTTGGCTCAAGGAACTCTAAACTGGGCACGCCACCAACTGCACCACAGTACCCAGTTTCGGAGACCCTCTTTTACGACTCGAAAGGTGGTTCGCATTATGTCGGATCTGGTGGTACACCCGTGCTGTTTAGTGTCCTGTGTAACCTCCTGCTGAAAAGATCATTCAGGACCACTCTATCCTTTGATAAAGACGTGGAGTTGTTCCAGACTAAAAAAGACCATCAGTACGTTACCAACAGGCTGGTGTATGAATCCTTGTTCAGGGAGCCCAAGTTCCCCATCTTGATGTTCATCTCCAAAGAGGAATCGTACTTCTATTTGGAGCAATTCTTCAAGTTCTTCCACCCATTCTACTTCATTTTTGATGAGTTCCAATTGCGCATGACACATGACCAATACTGGAAGCATCTGGAGGGCACCACAGAGGATGGATTTCAAGAAGAACTCGCCAACGCTGACGTTGGGTGCGTTTACCTTGTCTGGATCCTTGGTTCTCGTCTCAGCGAACCGAAAGACACCACCAGAAGTAACAGTCTTGAATCTCCACAAATGGATGAGACACTTAGATTCATTCTTACTGGTGTCTGTCTAGGTTCATCACTGAGCTCAATTCAGTTTCTATTTTGCTATGCCATCTACCTTCATGCAAATAAGAACAGGGATGCCTCATGGAACCTGATTGGGCTTGCAATCAGACAATCGGTCTCCTTGGGTCTGCACAGAAGAATGATCAGGCGGTCTAAGGAGGCTGATTTGCAAACACAAGTGTTTTGGTCGTTGTACCAATATGAACAAACACTGTGTTCCACGTTTGGGAGACCAAGTAATATCAATGAGGACGAGATTGATATTGATTATCCAGATCTGTCCAGGAATGACCAGGTAAGTGAAGTGTTCAAACAGTACTTTGTCTCAAGTTTGATGCTGTCACGGTTTTTGAACAAGATTGTTAAGGATAGAAAGATCCTGAGTGATATTCCAATCAGTTTGATCAACATTGAAAGAACTTTGAGCATGAAGAATCAACTGAACCAAATCAGAATCGACCTCAAGATCAAACCGCTAAACGAGATCAGCAACATCTTTGACTTCAAGCTGTCGCTACGATACAACTACTACACTGTGGCCCTAACCTTACCATTCCTCCTGTACATAACAACAACCAACTTCAAGGTACGTGAGGACGAGACGTTACTTTCGATAATGAAGACAGGAATCCAATCGGCAGTCATGGTGTCCAAATTAATGAAACTATCCCTACAAAGAGGATTCAACTATGGGGCCTTGTCAACTGATTGCATGTATGGCTACTCCTCCATTCTTGTCTTGTCATTGTTTTTCATCTACCTGTCAAACTCGTCCAATGATATGCTTGACTTGACCCTTGTGTTCGAGACAGACGGGGTGGAGGAGCGTACGGACAAGACCTTAACACTGGAGCACATCTCTAATATTATTGACTACTTTCAAGATTGCAAGCTTGATGCCACTATGAAACGTATTCTGGAAGTGAGTGAAGGTATCAAGAACGATTTGAAATTGGTAGAGATTCAGGATGACCTGAAGTTTGACACTTTGAACTTTGGAAACGATCAGATCATTTACGACAGTCTTTTCATGAGTAATGAGATCTATTTGGATGGCAATCTAGATAACATCAGTCTATAGTTAAAAAAACAAAAGAAGAGACGATTTGGGTGGGTATGCGTTCCCCCATAAAGCCCTATAACGAGTTTTATCACGTGTTCTCTCGCGAAATCTTTTTGTGCTTCAACAAAAAATTTTCAAGTAGAAAAAAAATTTATAAACTTTCTTCTTTTGTTTCCTTTCTTTGGAAACTCGTGGGCGAAGAATTGTTTGTCGAAACTTACAAAAGGACCCAATATGGGTCATTCACATGTTTCGGGGAAAGTCTCCCACCATCCACGCGGAAATCGCAGTGAGGTCAGTGAAGTTATCACCACTCGCTAAGAGCTAGTGATATGGGTCCTTGCATTGGTTGGCTAATCGTGGCCTCCCTCCCAGATGAAAGTTCAGCTTATTGCGAATAGTTGGTTGCTCAAAGTCGAGAAGCTCCTATTGAGCCTTTGCGACCCTGGTGTCGATTCTCTCTCTTTGTGTAAATTGATTGTTCTCATTACGGTTGGGCTTGTTTGAATCTGATTGGGAGATAATGCGGTTGGCTGATGCCTTTGCTGTCAGTGGCACACTCTTGCTCTTGTCGTCAACCTTTCCTTTTGCGCTAGGTTTGAATACTTCGGTGTTTGGGGCCTTTTATCGGCCTAGACGATAGATATAACAATTGGCCTAGAATCGTTTTCAGGAATGGTCTAGGTTAACCCAATGGAGCTTACTCTTGTTCCACGAGTTTTCCTTTCCTTTACTCTTTTAAGTCTGGAGGAGGTGTATTAACACCACCTGTCCTCTTGCATAGTCGAATATGCCAGATTTGTTCTTTTTTTTTGGGAGGGGTTTGTTTATAGTTTGCTACTCCAGGTTTGTATGATGAGATACTAACGCAACATAGAGTCAAGCTCAGAGTGTCAAAGAACACAGGGACGAGAATTGCTATTTGTTTCTGACTCATCTGGAGTACTATACTATTCATTCCTAAAAATCTAGTATTTTTGTTCTTTCAATCAATGTTTTGTAGAAATATCGATGAAATAATACTTGATGGTCCGAGAAATGAAATAAAAATCGTAGACAAGAAACGGCCCACCGACTTTTTCCTCCGTTTTGCAAACCCCTCTGCATCAACAAGACAAATCCAACAAGATTATTCTGATCAGAAACACTTTCAGACGACTACGGCCACGACCACAATCACAACCACTTGCCGCCCGCTCGCTCTTCTCGACAATGACTCACCCACTGGAACACCACAAGGCCATCCAGTACTTCGACATTGGCGTCAACTTCACTGACCCAATGTTTCACGGCTCGTACCATGGCAAGCAGCACCACCACTCGGATCTCGAAGACGTGATCCTAAGAGCTAAAACCTTCAATGTCAAGAAAATTCTCGTCACTGGCTCCTCCCTCAATGAGTGCCGTACCCTGTTAGAGCTTGTGGACAGATTCCCCGGGTTCCTCTACGGAACTGTGGGTGTACACCCTTGTGCTGTTAATGAGATCAAGGGCTATGGTGAGGAGAGGTATCTTGCTGAACTCAAGGCTCTTGCCATTAGTGGAAAGAACACGGGGCTTGTGAAGTCATTTGGTGAGATTGGTCTAGACTATGACAGACTGCACTACTCCACGAAGGAGGATCAGTTGCACTTCTTTGAAAAGCAGCTAGAGATTGCGGTTGAAGTTCAGTTGCCTTTATTCTTGCATATGAGAGCTGCCAACGACGACTTTATTGAGATTCTATCGAAGTTCTGGGACAGGTTACCGAAAGGTGGTGTTGTCCACTCTTTTACTGGAACTTTAGAAGAGCTTCAGAAGCTATTGGACATGGGCCTCTATATTGGCTTGAATGGCTGCTCTTTAAAGACTGAGGAGAACCTTGAAGTGGCCAATGCAGTACCTCTGGATAGACTAATGATAGAAACAGATGCACCATGGTGTGAGATTAGAAAGACCCACGCAGGATACAAATACCTCACTCCTTATCCTAACGAGACATACCCACAAGTTCTAACAAGACAGTCCTCAGTCGTGGATTTCATCACAACTCAACAGCACAAGAAGAATCCTGTGAAAATGGACAGCCTGTTGCCCTTCCCACTCTTGAAGAAGGAACAGTTCAATGACAAGTATGACCCAGCAAATTCTAAATTGGTTGGTGAGTATGCCTCTCCTTTGATCAAGTCGAGAAATGAACCTGTTCATATCGGGCAGGTGGTGGAGATCTTGTCCAAAGTCAAAGGAGTTCCTGCGTCAGAACTTGCCCATGTAGCCTGGGCCAACAGTATCAAATTATTTGAAATTAACGAACATCAGGAGGAAGACTTAGAGAACATCGATGAGTATTTCGATTATTAGATTAACATATACATATTTCTTTTTGGCAACACTTTAGAATAATAAAGTAAAATTAGAGACATGAGGATCACATACAGCCAACCGTGAGTACCAAATCGACCAGGAAGGAGGGAATATGATGTGGTATATATAATGATAAATAATTCTAATATTCGAACAGATGAAAAATCAAAACAAAACCAAAATGAAACAATCCGAGGAGGAGGAAGAGGGTGAATTGAAAAAACTGGGATATATATCTGTATCAACATCCAGTACAGTAATCAAAAGCTTTAAAAAGAATAATAAAAAAAGGAACAACATAGCACAGAACACAGCTCAAACATAGCAGGGACATATAATGAATTAGGATGAAATGAAAACATCAACGTAAACGGACATAAAAACTTCAGAATGACGAAAACGAACACAACAAAGAAAGAGGTCTATTTCTGCTCCTCCTCCTCTTTTGCCTCAGAGTCTTCTGTAACCTCGCTTATGCTTCCTTCCTCAATTCCTTCTTCCTCTTCGGCGTCTTCTCCTTGACCGTTGCTTTGGGACAGAGCACCCAATGAAGACAACAAGTTGGCAGAGTCTAGATAAAAGACACCATTCTGGTTAGTCAACACATTGTGCTCGAGCAACTGTTGGATAGAAAAACTTGTCTTGAGTCCCTCAGCGTTCGGGTCATTCTCGTCATCCTGGTCCAATCCAGCATCTTGGGATGAAAGAGCCAAGCCAGAGTCCTCATGCCCCAAGTTGTCATTCTTATAAATTTCACCGTGCACAGTTTCATAGTCGTCAGAGACAGGTGTGTCAACCTTGCTCTTGATTGACTCATACCACTCCTCCAAGGTCTTGCCATTCAAAATGGCAACGACGACAATGGACATGTTATCACAACCAATACCAGAGCCGGTAGAGGTAGGAGCCAAGCAAATATCTATCAACCCTTCTGAGATCTGCTCCAGGGTCTTACCGTCATAAATACCACGTCTCACAGCTTCGACACACTGCTGAGAGGTCAAACAATCCCAAATACCGTCACAGGCAAGGACCACAAATTCATCATTCTCAGTCAATTCGTGCTCGATAATGTCAGGCAAGGCAGTGACAATCTGCTCCTCTGCCGGCAAGTTGTCAGATTTCTTGAATTCAAAGTCACCAATGGCACGGGACAAGGCCAAGTTACCATTGACACGTCCCATGTCAACAAATCCACCAGCAGCGCAAATACGGGCTCTTTCGCCCTCATTGGTTGGCTTGTGGTCATAAGACAACGGCTTAGCAGTACCATTGACAGACAATACGGTACGGGAGTCACCTGCATTGGCACAGACAACCTTTTTGCCATCAATCAATATAGTGGTTGCAGTGCATCCAGAGTGGTCATTCTTCAACACTTCATCCTCCAAAATCTCAATATCGGCATGCAAAAACGCATCCTGGAGGGCTTGGGCGTAGTTTCCCTTCTGGAACTCTGCTTGCTCCTTAACAATTCTAAAGAGGTTATCACCAGTGAACTTTGCCACTGCTTCACCGCCGTGGCCGTCATAGACACCAAAAAACGCAACTTGTTTGGATTCGTCTGCTTCTTCAGTGAGGTTGAGTACAGTGGTGTGAGAGTCTTCCATGTTGACTCTCCAGCCTTGCATGGAGGAGAGACCATAGGCCCATTGCTTGTTCTGGGAGTTAGATGAGTGTTTCTCAGTGACTGGTTGCGAAAGAATCTGACCCATTCTAGAATATTGAAGTTGTTGTTGTTGTTGTTGTTGTTACTGTTGCTGTGGTTGAAGTCACGATGATCGGAAGGGGTGGAGCGAAGCCGGAAAAATCGGTTACAAGAAGTCTGAGAGCGGTGTGATGTCTCTGTGTGTTGGACAGACGGTGCTTCAGATGAACTTTGCGGGCCTTTTTGGTTGAGGGTGGTGGTTTTGTTTTGTTTGGACTTTTTTTTTCTCCTTCGTTGGTGAAGTTTTTTTTTCTTTTCTTTTTTGTATTCCTCGCGTCATCTACGGTCACGTGAAAAGAGATTCAGAAGAAATAAGCTGAACATTTGGTAATTGAGGCCAGGATATGCATAGATAGAAGAATCCATGTTATTAGCTTGTGAGGGTTGTATAGGTGCATAAATCGATTGATTATATGCTGAAATGGTGTGTTCCCTCAGTTTTTTCTTGTTTCTTTTTACATATGACACTAGAGGTCTGCCACTATTGATTCAACAATTGAGCATTACCAAGAGAAACAAAACTACACTAATTGAAGGTCCCTATAGTTATCATTTATTTAGCTTCCCAGCCCACAACTCCTCGGCCTCGACAATGGTCTTGTTGTTGGCCTTCATCTTGTTCATCGTCTCAATATACTCATCGTATGGGTCACTGTCAAACACGATACCACCACCCGCTTGTAGGTACGCAATACCATCCTTGTAGACCATAGTTCTCAAGGCAATACACGTGTCCATAGTTTTGCCATCATATGACCAGGAGCCAACAGCACCGGCATAGACACCTCTCTTCTCCTTCTCCAGCTCTCCAATCAACTCCATGGCTCTAATCTTTGGAGCTCCAGAGACTGTACCAGCTGGGAAAATTGATCTAAAGGCATCGAAGCGCGTCTTGTCTGATCTCAAAGTACCACTGACTTCAGAAGTCAAGTGCATGACGTGGGAAAATCTCTCAACGGTCAACAGCCTGTCCACACTAGTGGTGGTAGGGTCACAAACTCTGTTTACATCGTTCCTGGCTAAATCGACAAGCATAACGTGTTCAGATCTGTCTTTCAGCGAGTTTCTCAACTCACTGGCAAGCTCATCATCTTCCTCAGAGGTTTTGCCACGATGAATCGTACCGGCGATTGGATGTGTAATAACCTTCCCCTTAGCATCTGACTTCACAAGGAGTTCTGGAGACGCACCAACGATTTGGAAATCAAGGTAGTCGATGTAGAACATATACGGCGATGGGTTGACAGATCTCAAGTGCCTGTAGATGTTGAAAGGGTGTAGAGAAGTCGGTCTAGCGACACGCTGGGATGGAACAGCTTGGATGATATCACCTTTCAGAATATGTTCCTTTAGCTCGTGCACGTGGTTTTCGTAACCCTCTTGGCCAATGTTGGAAGTAAAGGTTTGGTTCAGGTCAATGGTGGTCTGCTCAGGGTACAGGACAGGTGTTGACTCATCCAGCAAAGTTTCTTCAATGGCCTTGATAGCAGCAGATGCCTCTTGGTACTTTTGCGCAATGATTTCATCAGAGTCTTCAGAGGAGACGTTGATGTTGTTGATGATCTGGAACTTTTGAAACACATTGTCAAAGGCAACGACACTGTCAAACATCATCAAACTGGCCTCTGGTAACTTCAATACATCCTCCAACGGTCTCTTGGTCTTAGGCTCAAAGTATTGCACACAGTCATAGGAAATGTATCCAATGGCACCACCGCTGAGCTTAGGAATACCAGGAAGCTGTGCCTGTTTGTACTGACTCATCTCCTGCTCCAACACAACTAATGGATCCACCTCTCGACCGAACGTCGGGCCAGTGTTGATGATCTTCTTTGGCTTGAAGCCCAAGAAAGAGTAACGGTCAACAGTGTCACCATTATGGGCGCTTTCGAAGAAGAAACTCTGTGACTTCGCAGACTTTGGGTCTCCAATCTTCGTCAGTTTGAGGTATGCAGAAAGTGCAGTAATGGAGTCATTGTTGAAAAGGGAGTAAATTGGGTAGAGATTAGGGGCATCTTGAGATTCCCTATCGTGGTGGATGATGGAGAGAAGTGACTCGATCGAGGGCTGAATTGGGGCCATAACTTCGGAAACTTCTTTGGTGGAGGGGAACTAGGACTGACGATTGGTTTTGTTTGTACTGAAAACTTTTTTGATCGCGCCCTTATGATGATTCATTCATTCATTCACCAACCCCCAAAAAAAAGTTACATTCTGGAACAAGAAGGAGGACAAGTACACTGAGAAATACAAATGCTGGAATACTTTAGCATCAATACACCACCTTGCTTTTTTGCTTGTCTTGGGCCTTCGTCTCTCTAACATTGGGAACAGAGAACTAAAAAATGATTATATAAGCGATGTTGAATCCAGAGTAGTGACTCTCAGAGAGAACAAAAAACGAAGAACTCGTGTGGAGGAGGAGCACCTCCACGGGCAACTTCTAGGTATCAACTGCAAAACAACAGGACTGCCTCTAGCCTTCGTTGACGAAGACAAACAAACCTTCACATGGTCGCAAACTTCACACTACAAACAGAGGGAAATTAGAGGCCGGGTAACTATTCCTGTCAGTCCCATTTGCAAAAAGTCTAAAAATTGTTGTTGATGAAAAAAGCACAAGGAAACCAGCCGCCAGACAACAAAAGAAAACGTGGAAACCGGTCCGCCTCTTAAGACACCTCAATTGCCTTAGAATCTGCTTATTTCCAATGGCTGACGACCCACACAACTTCAAGTTCTCCCAGTGCTTTGGCGACAAGGGAGATATCACCTCTCCTGAGTCTGCAGATATCATCACCACACTGGAGTTTGACCACACGGGGGACTACCTTGCGACTGGTGATCGTGGTGGCCGTGTGGTACTATTTGAACGCAACCAAGCAAAAAAACAGTCTTGTGAGTACCGGTTCCACATGGAGTTCCAGTCGCATGATGCTGAATTTGACTACTTGAAGTCGCTGAGCATTGAGGAGAAAATCAACAAGATAAAGTGGTGCAAACGTACAGCACAGGCACAGTTCATGCTTTCAACCAATGACAAAACAATCAAATTATGGAAAATTTACGAGAAACAGATCCGCATGGTCTCGGAGAATAACCTCACGGATTACCACTTCAAGCCTCAGAGTTTGAACACCAGGCTTGATTTAAACCAGTTGAAACTGCCTAGATTGACCCTACATGATAAAATTGTGGCTGCCTCCCCAAAAAGAGTGTTTTCCAACGCACATGCATACCACATAAACTCGATATCCGTCAACACTGACGGGGAGACCTTCATTAGCGCAGACGATTTGAGAATCAACTTGTGGAACCTTCAAATTCCTGATCAGAGCTTCAACATCGTGGATATCAAGCCTGCCAATATGGAAGAGTTGACTGAAGTCATTACGTGTGCTGAGTTTAACCCACAGAGTTGCAACTTGTTTATGTACTCATCGTCAAAGGGTACCATCAAGCTTGGAGACATGAGAGAAAACGCTCTTTGTGACGCCCATTCAAAGGTGTTTGAGGAATCATTAGACCCTTCTAACCACAACTTCTTCACTGAAATCACATCAAGTATCTCTGATGTTAAATTCAGCTCATGTGGTCGTTACATTGCCAGTCGAGACTACATGACTGTTAAGATTTGGGATATCAACATGGAGAGAGAGCCAGTCAAGACGATCAAAGTGCACGAACATCTGAGAGAGAGACTATCCCAGACGTATGAAAATGACTCCATCTTTGATAAGTTTGAATGCAGTTTGAGCGGCGATGGCAACTCTGTTGTTACTGGTTCCTACAACAGTAATTTCATGATTTTCCCAGACGTGAAGAACCCTGAGTCAAGAGATGAAATCGTATTGCAGGCTGACAGATCAGCCTTCAAGTCGAAGAAACATCAACAGTTCCAGAACAGACGTAAAAATGGAGTGCCGTCTATGCTGAAGCCTACGCATGACTTGGAGTATGATACTGTTGACTTCAAAAAGAGCATTTTGCATCTTTCATGGCATCCACATGAGAACTCAGTGGCAGTTGCCACAGCAAGCAATCTCTACATCTTTTCCACTTTATGAATCTTCAACGAACGTCTTTTGTATCTTAAAGGCTACTCCTTGTAGAGGCATTCATCCATACACGAGTTCTCTAATCATAAATAACATGCATTTCTGGAATACTTTAAAAAATAAATCAACAATCACTCTCTAAACTCAGTTTAGTCCTTGATGTGTCTGTTGATGACTGGGTTCCAGAACAAAGTCTTGTCACCATCACCCCAGAAGTAGTTCTTGGTTCTGATGTTCATGAACTCATATTGAACTGGCCAGTCCTCATCCTTAACGTGAGCCAAGTGTTCTCTGTGCTTAGCGTGCTCAGCCTCAACGAAGTAGGTGTTGACAGCTGTGGCTAGGACAGCTGGGGCAGCAATCAAGAAAGAAATCTTTCTCCATAGACCAGCGGTACTCTGAGCATGGTGCTTCTCAGCCTCAATACCTTGCTTGAAAGCATCGGCAGCAGCCTTTGAACCCTCTGGGAAGGCTGGCTTGTTGGCCCAAGGTGGCAATTCGGCGTGGGCCTTAGTGGAGGCGTTTCTGGTAGCTCTGGCAGCGTTTCTCAAACCGGCTCTGAACATTTTCGAAGTGGTTTTTGATATGAAGTTCTAAAGCTGAGAGATACCTTTTTTGTTGGCTCACTTTTTTTTTCAATGATCAAGAAACACACATTGAAAAAAAATGGTATGTGATTGGCTGGCTCGAATACCCAATTAGGTAATGAAAGTGCAAACCTTCTGGGACTGTACTACAATGCTGTCCTGACATTCGAATGAGTCCATTAAAATAGCAAAGAGCAACTGTTCTAGTAGATAGAGAGGTACCCTTAGTCTCCTACTCTCCCTTGATCCCACCTTCGCTTTCTTTAAGATCGAAAAAATACGAAAGATGTTACACTCTGGCTGCTCTGTCACGGGGTCTCTTCTGCTTATGTAACTGTTGCACAATCCCAATTTGGCAATTACAAAATTACATCAAATTTCTCCTGAACCTCTCCTCCACATCGATTTCCACGATGCTGTTACCAGTGAGCTGATTACCTATGGCTGTTTCCGGTTGTTAGTAAACGATTCTTAGTGCTCATTGTGCACCGACTTACTGAACCATCCAGGTCTGACATTGTGGTCACGTCCAAAAATCTCCAACTTTCTGGCATGAGGACCAACCAATCTTTCCACCATACCGTACAACTCATCGGGTTTACGTGAAGTCTCTCTTGTCTGGCTCACAATATAGTCAACATCGACAAGTTTGTCTAACCACTCCGGATTTCCCTTCACTCCAACAATCAAATGCTCTTTGGAATGGTTGAGCCAGTGGCCAGTGCGACCTGTGCAAATGGTTCTTGACAACTGGTTGCTTTTGATCCAAATCAGTTCATTCTTAATCGTATAACCCCATTTGATCAGCGATTCCTTGCCAATCTCTATGGCGCGACCTGTGACCCAAAGTAAAAGGATACCTTGATCCTGAATGTTGTTCAATGGCAAGTTGAGCAATTCGTTGTCATTGCATGTACCGTACGGCAAATTCATGTGAATATTCCAAGGTGGATCCGCAATCACCGCAGCAAACTTCCCCAGAATGTTAAAGTTGAACTTCCTGATGTCACAGTTGATCCACTGGCTTTCTAGGACTGTTCTCGCCAAGTTCGACACAGATCCATTGCGATCCCACCCGTTGATCTTTTCAAAGTAGGGAATCTGCTCGTTGAACCGGTTAGTCTCTTCAAGCTGCTTCTTCAACTGTTGCTGGGGGATGTGTTTCACATAATGAACGTATCTGCATGAGTCCAATTTGTGACAGGTATCGAGGTATGAGCAATCTCCCAGAGAGCAGTCTGTATGCGGCTTGATCATTGGGATATAATGAATCTTAGCTCTGAGACAGCTCTGCAACTCCTTTGAGATTCTGACATGCTGTTGGTGTTGCTGTCTGGCTAATGCATCAGCATGGGCAGAATCATTGCATGTTTCTAGGAAGGGAACCATAGGTGTTGTCTTGGCGATTTTCAACTTTGATAGCTTATGGCAGGTCGTTTCAAACTTCAGAAGACGTTCCAAGTCAGAGTAATCGGCTGATCCTTTAGGCTTTTCTGTTGGTTCTAGAAGCTCTTCAAGGTATGAAAGTGATAGTGCGACTGGTTTTGATGAAGTGAGCGCAGATTGGATCTTTTCTTTCCTTTGAGTGCGGTATGCTTTACCACTTTTATGATCTATCATCACACTCAAGTTCAAAGGATTGATGAAATCGATCGTCTGAGGGTCTTTGAACACAATACTATACTTATCCAGTTGTGTGATACTCTTTAATTGGTGTTTGAACTGCTCAAACGTAATTCCTTTGGATGCTACAGTGTTGCCATCGGAGGCGAACAGCTGGTAAATGGTCTTGATACAGCCAGAAATGGGCTGTGTGGTGAGAATGTGCTCGTGCTTTGCAAGGAACTCAATCACATGTACTGATGGCATATCGTGCTTGTGGGGGCTCGCCAATCTAACACTTTTCCAACTGGTTATCACTGGCTTTTTGTATTTTGGTTTTTCAAAGTGGCTCTGCGAAATCTGAGATATCACATTTGACACTTGACCAAGAAAAGCCTGAGGCTATCCTTAACGAATGTGGTTGGTCCATTACTTAAACTGCACAGATATTAGCTGTAGATAGCTTTTTTGAGGAATTGTATACATTTCTACTTAGACGTTTCACCGATGTTTCACACTACAATTCAAATTACTGTGTGATGAAACAGGAAAAAACGATTCGAAAACGTACCAAGCAACCGAATTATAGATTGTTTATTGAATAGAAAAGACCTTGTACAACGTAACAGAACTGCGTAATCTTTACAGTAAAAAATTGTGCAATGGCTTGTACTCGAGTAGTTCTAAAAGCCTTGCGAGTGTAAGCATCAGAAGCCCTTGACGTATGTATATGTATAGGTTCACTGTAGCATGAGTCAAAATAGTGTATGCTTCAGCCATGTGATCCCACGTGCCATATCCCTAGTTAATCCTGACACCTGGTCCTGCCTGTATTAACCAGTTGATCGATCAATTCTAAATTCTACTGATTTCTATCGATTCTCTTTTTAATTGTGTTGAATGTTGAGCGTCGGTAGAATCTAGGATGATTCCGTCGGAAACCCGTCGGCATATTACATAATATTCTTCATTTTGGTAAACGCACTACACAGTAGATGGAAGCTCAGTGTATTAGCATTAATATAGTCCCTTTAGGATGAAGGCGGGAACAATTCACATCTATTAGTCCGCTCATTAGTCATATCAGAATCTTTGGGCAGATGTATGATCTGAAAATGCAGGAACAGCTGAATGATCTGTAGTGGTATACACATTTATAAGAAAACTGTTCAAGTTGGCCTTGACTTCATTGAAAGGAGTGTTCTGCTCACTAATAAGCTCATCAGGCTTGCAAAAGGCAACAAGGAGATCGGTTATATCGACTTTGTTGAAAGAAGTGTTGTGCGATAGTGGAAGAGCATTCATGAGGGCAGTCCAAACCCAACATTATGGCCAATTATGACTCTGTCTTCCTGCAAGGTATTTAATGGCACTAAGTGCTCAAATGATTGGGAAGCGAGCACCACCATACTGTTTGCTAATTCCTCCATAGTTTTGGCAAGAGAATTCGGGAAAGAGGTATAGGTCATGCGGTTGTGCTTGTGGAGCTTTTGTGATGATGAAGCTAGTCATAAAGACTTGGCGGGAGGGAGATATCGCCCCTCAAAGCTAGGCTTGAGGCGAGCAATGCCGTATGAGGTGAGGTCGTACGTATGAGCGCATTTCAATTATGCTCTATGCTCTATTATGCTCTAGGATAGGTATTTATGGAGAAGAGGAGTGAGGACAATGCTAGGTGAATTGGAGGTAGTTTAGTGGGCATGGGGCCTTGACAATGCTCGAAAAACTTGCCTGGTACTGTTTGAGTGAGTTAAACTGCCGCCTGGAGAGGAGATTTAAAAGGAAATGGGAAAGGGAGATAATGGAGTTGGATGGGATTGTTGTGCTTAGAGTTAAAACTTAGGAGGGCGATAGACAAAAAAGGGGGTTCAAGAGATCATGAAATAACCAAAAAGAAAACAACTATAGAGAAAGATCTAGACCAGTCTAACGGCCCACATACTTCTTTTCAAAGGGTCTAGCCACATTATATGCCACAAAGGCAAACCCAAAACCCAATTCAAATCCAATATCGGCACCAGGAACAGGGGCCGCAGCATTGATTAAAATTGAGATCTTTCCAGTGTACCACGTCTGGCTCATACCCATAACGACACCAAAAACACCGAAACAAAACGCGAGACATCCAGCGTACCCAACTGGGAATCTCTGTGGGTCGTCCCAGCCTTGAACATCATAGTTTGAATATTTTCCTCTTCTGTGGATGAAGTGCTCAGAGAGGGCAATGGCCTGGTAAATGGCAAGGTAGTAGGCGATCAAGTTCATGAAATTTTCCATAAACGCTTCAAACCTATAGAAAGCAGGGATAGAAATTGCCAATGTGAGCAAGTTACCAACGACAGACCACACAACTCTCGGTACATGCGAGAACTGAGACCAAAAGGCCTGGGCACAGAATGCCATTGTGTACATGTTGGGCACAGCATTAGCCACTGTTGAGAGGGCCAAAATGACCGCACAGAATTGACCAAAGGCACCAAGGGAGTCCACAGCAAGAATGGCAAAAAGTAAACCCCCGGAGGAGTGTGATTCGTAATATTCCGCCCAAGCAACGTTTGTCTTGATAGTTGTGATCGCTGCAGCACCTAAAATCATGGTGAAAGTCAAAGGTAGGAAGCATCCCAGTGCTACTCCGACAAAAACTCTCCAGCGGGGGTAATCCTTCTTGATGAAGACGGTGTAGTCTGAGGCGTAGGTGGTCCAGCCTGTGGCGAACCCATACACGGTTGAGCCGAATGAGAGAACACCGGCAGCAGTGGCTTCACCACCACGAAATGATCCTGCTTGAAAGGAGCCGGACTTTTTGAGACAGGCAATGTAGACCAAGAACACTGCAAATGTTGGGATCCAGGACCAGCGTTCATACATATGAACCACTCTGTAGCCAAACAGGGAAACCACAATGATTATAACAACGAGTATGATGCAGGATGCCCATGGAGGGATGTTGTGTGGGACATTCACCATGTTGAGCAGCGTGGCCGATACAATGACATTGACTGCACTCCAGCCAATACATGCGATGGCTGTCAAAAGGGCAAAGATTCTCATGCAATAGTTTCCCAAGAGAAATCTGGAAATCACCATTTGCCTGAGACCAAACTCGGGTCCAAAACAGGAGAAGAAGGCCACAGAGCTGAGCCCCAGGATGTTGAAGAAGATAATCACGAGTAAACTCTCTTTGAAAGAAAGACCAAAAACGGAGCCACCAAGCATACCAAGAGTCATTGCAGAGTTAACCATGTTTGCTGAAAACCACATCGATCCTGCATTCAGGCCACCATCCTTGGGGTCTCTTTGGTCTTCAGGGATGCGCTCGAGACCACCAGTCTCTGCATTCAGCGACAGTAGAGCTTTGTCGAAGTAATGTCCCACCATGTTGCGTTTCACGTCATCGATGGAGTTGCGGTCATTGAATGCTGTGTCGGTAGAGTCCTGTGCGTTCTTTTCTAAGTCCACGGACTCGCTCGGGGTGTAAGATGAACCCATTATTGTGAGGGTAGTGCGGTCTGTGTTTCTGAACTGGTACTGATAGCAGAAAGAGGAACATGCATTTTTTTTTTTTTTGCTTACCCATTCTTTTTTTGGCGATGAGGTGGTACCTGATAGGGGTCTTCGGCAAATGGATCTAGAGTCAGAAACTTGGCACCAATTTACAGTCAAAGTCCTACTTTGACTGGGGACAAATGACATGTGCCCCGTGCGCCAATGAGCGGCATGCCATGTAGAATCCAGAAGGAATCGCGGCACAGCGGGGTTGTTGGACCGTTTATGCGGGAGACTGAAACGGAAAAAAACCGTTCGGCACACACTTTTTTTTTTTCCAGTGCCTATCGAGATTCTGAAAGTTGCGCTCTAGAGATCTTGCTTTTAAACGCTGTAGCTAAGAGTCAATCTGCTTATCGTTTCTCATTTCCTTTTTCACCTCTTCAGACCGTTGTGAGCGCTCTGTTAAGTTCTTTTTTGACACAAAACGGTCGGAACATTTTCTTGGTATGTTTTTGTTCTTGGCCGCTTTTGGTGGTTAAGGAAGAGTTTATCCGAGGCACAAACCTCTTAGCTTTATCTGGTGACCAGGTTTTTGTTAGTCAGCAACTCCTATTTGACCGATTACGTCGTAGCGGCGGACGAGGGGGTTCAGTTATCAGTGTGTCCTAATAGCTGAATGGACATTGAACGGTTGGAACTGATAGGTAGGTACTTGATAGATCTCACTCTTCTCCATTTTGGATTGACCACTTTTCTTTTTCTAGCCACGGCTTATGATTCTGCACGTGACCTCCTTTTCTTTACTCCAATAAATTGTTTCTTACTAGCAAACTTGACACATTCTCATCAAGATTATATAGAGCCTCAAAAGCAACAACAACAACATGACAGTCTTGGACCTCGAGGATCAATTGGTCTTCTATCGCTCCTATCACTACAACACCGTAAATGTCCTTATCCATGCCATTTTTGTTCCGACCATCCTTTTCGCCACACTCGGCCTCTTCAACAACATTCACCTACTTGGCGCTCCAATAGGAGTCTTAGGCTCCATTGGGTACGCTATCTTCTATCTCCTTTTGGAGTTCAAAGCAGGGCTAATATCCGTACCAATTCTGCTTTGGATGTCGTTGAAGTCTGCTGCTTTGATCAAGGAATCTCAAGGTGAGTTCAACAAAGTGTTGTGGGGTTTGTTTGCCCTTGGGTGGATTGTACAGTTTGTTGGTCATGGTGTCTTTGAAAAGCGTGCCCCTGCATTGCTAGACAATTTAGTACAGGCTTTGGTATTAGCTCCGTTCTTTGTTTTATTTGAAGGATTGTTCTTGGTGGGGTATCGTCATGACTTGAAGCTCAGTATCGACAAGAGAGTTGAGCACAACATTGAGGAGTTCAAGAAGAGTAAGAAGAAGAAATGAGCATAGCCACCTATCAAACTCCGAAAAGAAAAAGCCTCATGGAGTATTTTTATTTTTATTTATTCTTCTATTTATTCACTAAGCTAGACAAACCCTTGGAACTCTTCTGGTTTAGAGCATCCGTTGCTCTTTCCCTTGAGGAAAGCAACAACAGCATCGCCCCACTCTGCTTTTCTCTTGTACTGTGCCATGGTCCATTGCATGCTTTCAATGGAATCCACCAGATCATCTTTTCTGATCTCCTCTCTAATATTGCTCATCGGGGTCAGGTAAGTTCTGACGGTGAACACAATCGCGTTACTCTTAGGCAGTCTTGTCAACACCTGTCTCTCAGATCTGAAGAACACTTGTCTTTCGAAATCGAGTTCCTCTGGGTCCAGTGCCTTCTGATCCTCATCTTCTTCACCTTTGTTGTCATCCACCACAAGCATCCTGTTGTGCGTTTGAATCGTCCAGTTGTTTCTGCGGACATATCTGTGTGGTCTCAACTTTTGGAAGAACTTGTTCATCTGGGCCTGCAGCTTGGTTCTGTATTCTGGCACTGGCTCGTGGATCGCAGTCAGTGGTTTGTTGAACTTAGTGATTGGCTCAAACCCAGAGGCAAAGTCAAAAGCACCTGACTTGAAAACGTACTCATCAGTTTCCTCAGTTTGGATCATGATGATGAAATCCTCTTCGAGAGCAGTGCTGAGGTACTTGTTAAGCAGCTTCGTGTCCTTGACTGTAGAAGGATCGACTGGGAGGTACTCGTCTCTGATCTTGTTGTGTATCTGATCGCCGACAATTTCAAAGAACTGTGGGTATCTGGTAAGCATAAACCGAGTGGCCATCTCATAGAACTCAACTGTGGCATCTTTAGCAGCATCGTCATACAACAGGACACGGTCACAAATGTTCGGGTTGTCCGCATATGACTTTCTAATATCAGTGTGTCTCATGTACGTATCCTCAATGAGGAGCCATTCTTCAGCTGGCAGGTTATGAATACCCATAACGAGTCTATACTCACCTCTTTTGAACGGTCTATAGGGAATAGGAGGCTTGTCAGCATAAGAGGAGAAAGATGTGTCTGGAGGCAGCTCGTACCCGAACATCTCAGCAATTGTAGACTCAGGAGCTATCTTATTCTTGTTCTCCCTATTTCTTTTACCTTTACCCGGTGGCTTCTCAGCTTTAATGAGCGGTTGGATCGTGCTGTTGGCAGTTTCATCGGTGTACAGCTTGTAGAGCACTGCAATGAGTAGCGGGATGGTGACATTCTTCGAGAGTAGGAACTGTGCAAGATTAGCCTCTCCAGGGAAGCGGCTGGCCAGCGTTGAGATCATAGCGGCTGTGTGGTGAGTAAAGATAGAGTCAAAAAAATGCGGGGCACGCGATCTGTAACGAAGGCTAGAGGGTCTTTTAAAAGAAGGGTGGAATCGGAGATTGGAGATTGGAGAGAGAGCGATAAGAAACAGAATCGGGAAACTGAGAGCGAGCTAAACTGGTTTGCGCAGGTGCGGTCTAATTAGTGCGCAAAGAGCGAAAGGGCACCTCATCTCACCTTACTCGCTCAAAACAACCCAGAAGTTGTAGAGGATAACTGGGGGATTCGAATTGTTTTTCTTATTTTGAAGTTAAATACAGAAAGTGGACTGTGGTTTGCTGTAGCTTGCTGTTGTAAGATGTTGCTTATTTGTTGGTTTTTTGATGTTTGTTTTCACGTGACAGAGCACGCGTTTCCCTCTTTCGTTCCACTTTTGTTCCATTCGTTTCTCACACTCTATCACCAACCAGCACACACAAAGACAGATGCTCAGGAGAGCCAGGACAGCATCCGTGAAACGTTCTCTAGAAGATTTCACACCAAATGTCAAGGTTGTGACATCACGGAAACTCCCTCAGCAGCACACAGAGGAGCAACTGAAGCTGATACGACAGTATCGGCAGTTCATGCGCTTAGCACAATACATTCCAAAGCTCAAACACCAAAACATATACAAACAGTATGTCAAGAAGCATACCCAATCACCTACTGAATTCCTGAAGAAGCGTGCTGCTGCATTACAACAGTTTGACATCTTTGAGCCGTTGGACCTGGATCAATTGGTGCGCCGCCGTGTACCCAAGACGTTAGCATTCGTTCAGAGGGCAATTAGCTCAGAGAAGACCGACCTCCACTCAACAATGCTTAGGAATATGATCCGGTTTGTCGAAAGCCGGAATGATTACATTGCGAAGAAGCGGAGAAGTGACAAAAAGGCGGGCTTCGTGCTTGATAACTACCAATACTTTGACGATGTCCCAGAACAGGTTGTCCGTGATGATTTGGTGGCTATCAGAGAGATGGAGAGGCTAGTGATGCGGTTTAATGAGAGTGAAGACATGTGTTTATAGAAGGAAGTAAAACAATCTTAGAACGCGTACTTTGACTTGGTTCTGATTCTTTTACCAAACTTGTAAAACAAGATTGGCACAGGAATCAGCACAAATCCAACACAAGCCAAAAGCAAACCGGCCCAATTGGTTCCCATACTGTGAAACATCTGCACACCAAACAATGGGAATGCACATGCAGCCGCTGATCTTAGGAGTGTGTTTGCAGCTAAAGCAGACGCTGCAAAAATTAAGTATGAATCAATGATGTAGTTGATGCTAGCATTGAAGATGGACATCAGCCCAAACCCGATGAAGACTCCGGCTGCCGTTGGTGCCATCCAATGTACTGTCTTATGGTAGTTACCAGTCCAAGTGAACCACAGTAGCCCTATTGGGAACGCCACGGAACCAGCGAATAACGGATACAGTCTTGCTTCAGGAACAGGTTTTCCACCATTTGCTTTCATGGCCTTGAGGTAGAACCCATCTGCGAAATAGCTGTAAGAACCGCCCAGAAACATACCAACGGCGACAGCAAGATATGGCAACTCAGCGACACCTCCACGCATGTGGTAACCTTCTGCAAACACAATAGGGTAAGCTGTTAGAAGTAAGTAGAGGATTCCGTAGATGAAAGCGTTGTACAGTGAGATCAACAGAATGATCGGCTCCTTGAAAAGCATTACCAAAGGTCTTGTTAGGTTTTTTTCGACAATGTCCTTTATGTTGAGCTCAAACTCGTCATGTGGTGCATGTATGAGCCAGTTTCCAGTGCGCCTCTTGATCTCTTTGGCCTTGTTCACCAGGATGATTGGGTGATGTGTCTCTTCAAAGAAAAGCACCACTAAAACAAGCCCAGTTGCGCCCATTATTCCAGTAATGTATTGAGTCCAACGCCAGCCGAGGTATGAGTCCGCAATGAACGATCCGGCCACAGGGGCGATGATAGGCATAGCAAAGACAATCATACTGAAGACAGTAATAGCCTTTCCTCTCGTACTACTGTTGAACAGATCAGCGAATGCAGCAGGAACAACGACCAAAGGAGCAGCACCGATCATACCCCCAAATGCTCTCGCTAGCAGGATGGTTTGGAGGTCCTTTGCAGCTCCACAGGCGAATTGAAACAAAGTGAATCCTAAACAACTGAGTATCAAAATGATTCGACGCCCAAACAGCTCAGACAAAGGCGCCCAAATGACAGGACCAGTGGCAAATCCCAAAACGTAAAGGGAAACACCCAGTGTGGCCACCACACGGCCGACATGAAACTGTTTTGAAACCTGAAGAATCGCTGATGAGAAGATAGCAGACCCCCATGCGACCGATGCTGTGTTGAAACCAATGATAGCACATTGCAAAACTTTCTTTTTGAGGGACCAGTTGTGTGGGTGAAGAGGATCGTGGGGGCCATTGAACGAGACAGTGTAAGGTTCTGGGTCTGGAAACGTTTGAGGGATCTCCTTGTTGAGTCCCATTGGTGGGATTGGATGGCTATAGGACTGATTCAGTTGTTCAGGTGTCTCCGAAGACGTGAGCGCCCTAGACAATTGGCGCGAGAACTCCGCAGTCTCTTGCTCTTCGTCATTTTCTTGGCTTTCGAGATCAATATCAACCCCGGTGTACTCCTGTGGTGGTTCATTATCTTCTATTATACCATCTGATCTGGATGGTGATATTTCCATTTTGGGTTCGTGTGTGTGAAACTGTGATACAGAGTTCTGCGTAGATGAGTCAGTGTCCATACTGGTCAATGAAATCAAAGAGAAGAAGCTGATGCAGGAAACCACCAGCGTCTAGAGAATAAGCGATGCTGGTAGGTCCCTTTATAAAGCCTTGCACGGCCACCTCAACTTATTAATTGAAAGCTCGGCTGACGTTCTATACATGCCGATACATAAAAACCGATCCCTGATCGGGGCATTTCCGTGGCTCTAGCCGGCCCAGCTTTCTTTTTCTTTGACGTGTGCCGTTTTCTTGGCACCTAAGCCGTAGTACCAAAACCCAAATCACACTCTATAACCAGTGACTACTTGATAGCACAGACTGTGCATAGACAGTCGTTTATAGAGCACCTAGCATCCACCTTTGTTTGTAATTGCGTTGTGTTTTTTTTGATCCTTCAGATATCAATTATCTTCACTTTGTGTTCTCTTCTCTGTCTTTCTTCTATGTTTTCTTCCCCGGTTAGGATCGGCGAACGACCGTCCCAAAACAGTACTTAAATCCGTAACCGGTATTCATGTACCTACTCGCCACATCACTATGTGCAAATATCCATGCATCAAATGAAAGATCATCCAAACCGGCAAATTTTCGCCGTCTTTGCACCCATTTATAGCTGCAACCTGATTAGGTTGTACAGATAGCTGAAGAGATTCCTTCGGAACGTGTGTGCTTGCAAAGTAGCCTTGTATTGAGCGCACACTCTAGATCTACAGAGAGAGTATTTTATTTTCGTTTCATTTAAACCAATCGTCTCTTGGAGATCTTGAACAATGAAGCACAAACCTGAGGTATACTCACTTGTGCATGCAGCTCATCGCCATCAGCATGCCCAGTGTCTTTCTCATCATCAGAAACTCCAAGCAGCACCTCATCTCTCGCAATCAGATATGCCCTAATGATCCAAAGACTCACCACTGCACAGAAGTAACACACTCCACAGTAGATTGCAGTATTGACGTACTGCGTAGCGTCGTACAGCGCTCCGTTCGAGGGTGTGCCCCTTAGCTGCAGGCCAATGATCGGAGCAACGATGGAGGAAACACCCACAGTAAACCATTGCATATTAAGGGCATTTTTCAACTTCCGGAGCCCAAAAACTCTGGAGGTCATTGGTGAAAGCCCCACCCAGATGGACCCGGAGAAGAACCCTTGAAGTAGTGCAAACACAATCAAGCTGGGGTAGTTACGGATTGGTATCCACATTGCAAAACATAAGATGGTAACAAACGCGTACACAAACATGATCGTCGTGAAGATCCCACGATGGTCTGCAATCTTGCCCACTGTGGGTCTTCCAAAAAAAAAGCCGACACCAACCATGCATGAGGCAACTGATGCTTGGGTTGAGCTGAATCCCAGAGTCTTGGTGAAATCTGCAATACTCAGTAGAAGAACCGAGTAACCTTGGAAAATCATAAAGAGGTTGAAGGTCATGAGTGTGAAGATTGGATGTCTGGCGATTGTAATGTCAAAAACCTTGGCTGGGGCTGGTTTGATATGGGCATCTCTTGTCCTCACTAACAGCACTCCGACACCACATAGGAATGCACAGATGATCGACTGGACAATATAGGCCCACCGCAGGGACTTGTTTTTAATAAGGGCCTGGATGGACAAATTGAACATGATCCCACTGAGCCCTGCTGCTGCCGTGGTGATTGAGACAGCCCAAGATCTCTTCTTACGAAACCATTGCGGTACAAGCGTATATGCTGACACAAAGATAAAACCGTACCCGACTCCAACAAGAAGACCCTGAGTCAGTGCCAACTGCCACAATTGCTTGACAAACCCACTGAGGAAATACCCCAGAAACGTCATCATCGAGCCAATAATGATGGTAAGCTTTACGCCCAGCATCTGGTTCACTATCCCAATGAACGGAGCTAGTACAAAGCCACCACCGAGCTGTACACCTCCGATTGTTGCAAATCCCAGCTTGGTAGCTTCAGGGAAAACAGAGTATTGCAGATAATGAGCAAGATATATCGAATAGGCTGCCGTGGATGCTGCGGTCGTATTCAGGCATACGCAACCAGCGACGACAACCCAACCATACCCCCCGTCGGGGACATCGAGTGTGTCTGCTTCCCCACCTTCGTCTTCGATTGGTGCGACTTGGCTGGTTTCACAAGCCTTGAGACCAACTTGCGTTGGTTCGCACGGCGGATAAGTCATCGTGTCAGTTCAGCCGTCTATATCCCGCCCAGGCCACTTTGTAGAGACTTTACGCCATTTATAAGCTCTTTACGTGAGCCCGGATTAAGATATGCAATGAATCATTCAAACGGCGGCAGGCTCGTTTCGGCAGCGGCTTGTTTGTTGGTCTTTGTCATCAAGAGTTGAAGGTCTTTTTTTTCTGACTCATATTGACTGGATGAATGGGGACTACCATGGAAATTTACATTTAAATATTTCTTGAAATGAGCCAAGAAACCGTTCCAGGGTACTTCTGGTTTTGCAGGAAAGAGCTAGACCATTACTGAGTTCAGTATTCAAAGAGAATATAGATGTTCGGACTTATTTCATTTTTGCAGCTCAACAAGTTCTGTTCGATGTAGTCGACAACACTTCAACTAATCCGGTTACAGTGGCCGAGTGGTTAAGGCGATGCCCTGCTATTATAAGTAGCTGTTAGGCATTGAGTTTTACTTGCGCAGGTTCGAATCCTGTCTGTGACGCCATCTTTTTTTTTAAAAAGCTGTCAACGAAGATTATTCCGACTTAACTTGTTGTTCTTTTTCTTAAGGCCAATAGGGAGAGATCGGGGTAAAACGAAGGAGAGAGAAGGAAAGAAGAAATGACAACTAATGACTTGCACTATATCATCAACCTAGAAGTTAGTTATTTATTTAGCTAACTCACTTATGGGTGAACCAGTTGTATAGTTCTCTGTATTGTCTCGGTGGGAATCCCGTTGCCCTGGCTACGTTTGTTTTTCGCGTTTTGGTCGCAGATCGTAAAATAAACAAAAAAAAGTAAACAAGAAAAAACTCACAAGATCCCCAAAAAAAAAGTGTGGTCAGCTCTCAAGTTACGCCTCAACTTCGGTATCACCATATTATCTTGATATCAGCTTCCACTCACCTCTTACCGCTCGCTGCTCTACATTCAATCTTTACTTGCACTTGCCTTTTGCTTTTCACCAGACCTACACGTTTTTGTTTGTTTTGCTTTTGGTCAAATAGATCTGTGGCTTGAACCTCCATTTTGTTTGCTTTAACTTACTAGATACTGACACTTGCTATTCAAACTAACTATTCTAAGCAGATGTATGGCAACAGGGAAAGACGTCAGGGGATGATCCTCCCCTCTACAGCCACCTACGGAAAATTCAACAACAGACGAAAGGCTAGATACAGTCTGAATGATGTTGTCCTCAATCTGGACAATGATACCAGTACTAGCTTCAACATTTCATCAGATACTATAAAATTGAGCGATGATGAATCTGATAATTTCAAAATGGACGATTTTGATGAGGAAGAGGGCGCGGACCTGTTTGCGTCTGATATTCCATACTCACAATCACAAGTGATCAGCATTGCCGTGAATGAAAACGAGGATGAATTGGATTTAGTAACAGTCAGTCCTGATAGAAAGAGTAAAGTCTCAACACAACAGCAACAGAGAATTTATAACGAAGAGTCTACTCCAAAGAGACGCTCCATCTTGCAGGACTTATCACCATCCATTCAGAACACATCGAATGTGCTGGCCAATGATATCAACGACAAGAGAATCCCGTTGAATTCTAGTGCTCCTACCTTCCAAAGGAATAGTTCTGCTGGCCTGAGTCATCTCAGAAAGAGATCGTCGGTAACTTCCAATAGCTCCAAAAGATGGTCTCTGCTGTCTTTTAACAACGAGGTTGAGAAGGAAAGTTCTAGCATTTCCACCATTTCAAAACGATTTTCTATCAGCTCTATTCACTCCACCAATTCATCCAAGAACAAGAGATTCTCAATTACGTCTCAACATTCGTCCTCCAACTCCTCTGTGAACTCATTCAAAACTGCCCTGAATAAGGTTGGGAACATTCTGTCATCTGTTTCTGTCAATTCCTTTGACAACACCAACGAGCCAACCCCTTACAAGAACCCGCAACCGGGTGTGGTTGGCGAAAGTGGCAGTCATAAGAGATCAAGTGACAATGCCCAGCTAAGTCCAGTAACCATCCGTCAACCTCAATCGGCATCGAAGAGCGCGAGAACTCAACCACAAGCGATTCCTCAAACGAACTCGAGTCGGTACCTGAGAGTTGATGATGATACCATCAGCTTGATGAGCACAAATACCACCACATCAAGTTTGAGATCCTCTAGATCCAAGTTCAGACTGTCATCCATCTTTTCATCTTCATACAAAAAGGACAATGACACGGAATCACTGAGATCATTGAAGGGCAAGAGTTCCTTCAATGACATTAGAAGATCTGTGCTGAGACTGAGTAAGAAGGAATCCATTAGCGATATTAACAGAAATATGATCTCTTTGCCGAAGCCGGACAACGCTTCCAGAGCCAAGTTGAATGACAGGTTGAGACATTCGACATCAGTTATGTCTATAAACTCTGTTGTCTCTAGACAGCAGACCCTCGCGGCAGTGCACACCACTCTTGCTGATTACAACAGCTCACAATTAGAGAGCTTGATAAAATTGACGGGAAAGAATCAAGTTCATTCATTCTCAGCATTTTTGAATGATAAATTGAATCTGTCAGATGATGAGGTTTTGATCAAGTTCAACGAGGCTTCTTACAGTGAAGTCTACCAGGTGAAGAATCTCCAAACTGCTAAGATCGAGAAGATCCTCAAGATCATCCCATTTGGAAATGATGAGATTGATCAGCCGACCGTGGCCAATGTTCTCCAAGAACTAACCATCAACTATAAGTTGAACAATTACCCTGGGTTTGTCAAGATCAATGACTCTACTGTTGTTGAAGGCACCTACCCGAATTTTTTGTTGAAATTGTGGGATGACTTTAGTGAACTGAAGGGGACCAAGAACATTAGACCCAATGAGTACTCTGCCACTCAGAAGTACCTGATCTTGGACTTGGAGTATGGTGGGTTAGATTTGGAGAGATTCAGAATTGATTCATGGACTGAATCTCTTGATATTTTTTGGCAGATAGTTCAGCACCTATCTAATGTCGAGAGGCAATTGAGTTTTGAGCACAGAGATCTACATTGGGGTAACATTGTTATTGACAGATTAGGAGCGAGCGACATGGATGAGATTGACGCTGATCTCTCGAACATTTCCATAGATGAAGAGTCCACGACTGCAAGCTTCTCAAAATCAAAGGTTTCAGTGAAGTTGATTGATTACACGTTATCGAGGTTAAATGATGGGTACGATGTGATATTTACTGGGTTGGATCACCCGGACTTCTTTAAGGGCAAAGGTGACTACCAGTTTGACATTTACAGATTCATGAGAAACGAGATTCAGTCACAATGTGGGAAGGAAATTGATTGGTCTGTTTTCACACCAAGAACCAACTTGTACTGGCTCCACTACATCCTATTGAAGTTAATCAATGAAAAATCAATCAAGAAGAAGCCAAAGGACACGAGTTTCAAAAAGTTGGAGTATTTAGCAAAGTGCTTGGATCCAAAGAGAAAGAGGAACAGCACTAGTGAGGTGGAAATAGCTGCATTCAAGAGAGGAGAAAGAAAATGGGGGACATACTATTTTTCAGACTTCGAGGATCTTTTGGATGTGTTGAGGCTCGGTGAGATCTGTGGGTTGATGTGAATAGACTCATGTTTTGTTCACAGTTTACTGTTTTTTGATACGTTAAAGACTTTTTTTAGATGAACATTCTATTTCTTTCAACAATAATCCTGTTTTTTTATTTGACCTTTTCTCCCAAGGACGCTGGAGCTTCTGGCTTTAGAAGAGTTGGCTGTCTCAAAGTATCATACGCAAACCACAGCTGGCCCAGGAACACGTCAAACAGCAAAGTCCAATTGTTGATGGTCAAGAAACCACGGTCAGTAAAGTCAAACTTGAGAAAGAGGGCATTTCTGGCAAATTGAACCACATTAAACGACACTAGAATCTCCAACAACGAAGGCAATGCATTGTTTGGTAGGAAAAACATCTTCTCACTTCTAAAGTAGAATCTCAACACGAAGAAAGAAACTGTGGTCAGAATGTTGAGCTTGCTGCCAACGTTCTTGAAGGATGCCGCATCTAGAGTAATCTTTTCTTGCAATGCAGCGAGCTCCTTCTCCTGCTTCTCAATTGTTCTGTTGAGCTTGGTCCATTTCGCGTATTGATCTTGTGGTGATAGAGAATTCTTGTCCTTGATGTTACTGTTGATCTGTTTCTTCAACTCATGCTGTTTCTGGAACAGTTGTGGTTGGAGAATGGGCAAAAGGTTTGAGATCTTGGCTGTGATGGATGAAGAGAAGAATTTGAAAAGAACAAAGGCTGTTATGAGGAAGAAAACGTTCATTGTTAGTTCGTAGTTTCGGTTTGTTGTTGTTGACAGAGAAGCTGGTTGTGAATACCAAAACTTTTGATGAGATCCTTATAGCTTTCGCGAATGGCATGAAAAAAAAAAGGCTTCACACAATTTGATCACTTGTTTGAAGATTCCTTTAATCAAAGTAGTTTGTTGAACCGCCATCAGGAAGAGCTTAGCGTTAATATGTCCGACACTACTGATGATTACGCGAGCTGGATTTCAGACTTTTGTGCTCTTTATGGTCGCGACTACCTTGTGGAGGTTGCCTCTGAGTTCATTGAAGATGATTTTAACTTGACTGGGCTCAGTTCAATGGTCCCGTTTTACAGAGAGGCCCTAGACATGATTTTGGACTTTGAGCCAGACCAGCCCGTGAAAGTGAGTGATATGCCATTGATCCAACATTCTGCAGAGCTGCTTTATGGTTTGATTCACCAGCGTTACATAATTACCAAACAAGGGCTCGCAGCAATGAGGGAGAAGTACGAGAAGAAGCAATTTGGGGCCTGTCCTCGTTACTACTGTGATGGAATGCCTTTGTTACCAGTGGGGAGACAGGATCTTCCTGGCTTTGAAGCCGTGAGATTGTTTTGCCCTAGCTGTTTGGATCTATACCTACCTAACTCATCCCGTTACCTCAGTATTGATGGTGCCTTCTTTGGGACAACTTTTCCTGGTTTGTTCATGAAGATGTTTCCAGAGATAGAAAAGAAGTGCAAACTGCGGGCTGGAAATTTAGGCAGTGCACAATATGACCTCAAAGTATTTGGGTTCAGACTTAATGAACGAAGTGCTGCAGGAAGTAGAATGAAGTGGTTAAGACAGGTACCACAGACGAACGAGGAGATGACTGAGTACAATGATTGCGAATATAGAATGATTAATGATGAGGAGATGGCTCCAGTGAGTTAATAATTTGTGTATATTAGAATGCTTATGTTAATGAAGAGATTCCACTAGTGGGACAATGTTATTGGCTTACCTGGTTCCCAGTTAGCAACAGCGTGCTCGATGTTGTTATAGTACCTTAGCTTAATAACAGCATCTTTAGCCTTTTCGTACTGGCCTTCGCGGAACAACTCTGTTAACTCCTCGATTGTTTCATTAATTTTTGACTCATTATCCTCTCCAATGACTGCAACCTCATCCTTTTCGACAGAATTATCTAAAGCATCATGTATCTCCAGGACATCCATGAGGAAGACATTATCGTGGGTCTTTAAAGATTCGCTTGAGACATCGACACCATTCAACTCCAAAAGGTACTGTGCTCTTAAGAATGGCGACTTCAGGGTGTTGTACGCCTTATTCAAGAGTTGTGAATCAATTTCAGTCTTAGAGTTTATTTTGTCAACATTAATCTCCGCTGAGCGGTCTGGGTGATGTATCTGCTGAAGTGCTCGGTACTCCTTTCTCAGTTGGCGAAGGTCAACTTGAAATGTTGGGGTACCATCACCACCAGTGGCCTTTGGGAAAAGCTGGTAAAATGTAGGGGTTAATACCGGCGGCTTAGTGGAGTATAGTCTCCGTGGAAATAGTCTGATACTAAGCATTATCGACATATGTGGCTGGTGACTTAGGGGACTAGTCTTGCTTCTCAGATAGCGGGCGTTGGAGGCTGTATGTACTTTTGTTTTGCCTCATGCTGCGTTGAACAATTCCGAAATGTCGCGAAAAAGCTTCTTGGTCATTTCGAGTGAGCGGAGACTAGCCAAATCCTTTTAGACCAGGGACTGAGTGAGAAGGGGAACAGGACACAATACTGGTAAATGAGTCTGAGTGAGAGTCTAGTACTTTCAAGACCTTTGTACATTTCAAGAGACAAATGCGGCTATTGCCATAACGAGAAGTCGGTTGAAGATGCAACAACCATTAAGTCCTGGATCCCTGATAACAAGACTTTTAAGAAATCCAAGACCATTGGGTTCCAGGTAGAGAACATGACAATCGAGCAGTATGAGAAATTGGTAAATTTGAACTACAGACGTTCCGGCACCTTCCTATACAAATGTGATAACCTGAGGAACTGTTGCTTCTACCATACAATCAGGACCAATTTTAACTATTTCAAGATAAGCAAGGAGCTGAAGAATGATTTAAATAAGTTCAACGATTGGATTGGAGTGGGTAAGAATCAAGCTAAACATTTTGATATAGACTTTGAGCTCGGCAAGGTATCTCATTCCAGTAGCTTCAAGATGAAGTTTGAGCATGTCAATGACAACTTCGCCAAGAAGTTCAAGCTATTTGAGTCATATCAGAACTCAATTCACAATGATGAAGTGACCAAGTCTTCTTTCAAGCACTTTTTGATCGATACACCTTTCCCAGAAGAGGCAATTGTTGAAGAATCTGTCAACCCAAAAACGAATGAACTTGACTTTAATGTGACAAGGTTTGGGGCCACACAATTGTGCTATTACTACAAAGAGGAACTCGTTGGTGTCAGCTTCCTTGATGTCTTACCAACAGGGCTATCATCCATCTACTTTATTTATGACCATGAGGTGATGTCGGAAGCAAAAGTGTCTATGGGGAAGATCTCCATTATGCTTGAGCTGCTGATGATGAAGAAACTGGGATTGACGTACTTGTACTTGGGTTACTACATAAGGGACTGCGTGAAGATGAAGTATAAAGCGAAGTTTGGAGGGCAATTGTTACACCCATTGTCCTTCGAATGGGTACCGTTCACAGATCAAGCACAATCTGATATTGATGCTGAGTTTGAGGATAAATTTGGGAAAGACTCATTTGGGGTAAGCGATGAACTGATCCAGTTGATGGAGGATAACGAGTTGGAATTGGACATTCCTGAGCATTTGTTTGACATTGATGAACTTCCACAGTATGAACTCCCTTTGGTTTTGATAGAAGCCTATCCGATTGAGAGGGTCTTAAAAAGGCGAGAAGGGATTCTCGTAAAGCTTTTATTCCACGGAAACGTATTGGAACTAAGTCTGGAAGACCTTAGCGGTTCATTCAGGACAATTGCTGTAAATATGATTAGAATGATTGGGCTAGATCTTATAGATGAGGTGTTAATCGCTGTTTAGAATAATAATAGATGAATGCGCTTTGATTCGATGAACGATGCTACGCACCCTTGCGGTGTGGATGTCTAGAGATCAATAGTATCAGTGTTATAGTATACTGGGGTGTGAGAAGTCTTCTATTGGGGCCAACTAGATTTTTCTCGTTTTGGAAACTACTGGAAGTATTTACAAAAGCTAGCTTTGTGGCGCAATAACTTGCCTTATCAGTGACGCACTAGTGTTTTATGGATGGGACATAATTATCTGTTGGGTTAAACACGGTTAAAGACCCTCCAAAGTCAGTGCCCCTCAACACACCCAAGCCGCCGGGGTGAATTCAATTCAATTGTACCCCTATATGACTCACAACGATCGGAGGGGTGTACCCAAATTCAGGTGATTCGTGATGCCTTGCCGAATTCGGGTCATTGATAACGTCATTTTTAGCACCAACAACCGGGTAATGGATAATTCTAGAGCTTTTCCCCACGATTTATACCTCTTTGGGAAAGGTTGGATACGATGGTGCTTTTACGTCACACTACATTCTAGCGCCACTTATACTTTGGCTCACCCGATTACAGCCATGGTAGAAAAGGGTATAAAAGGGCTCTCCCATCCTTGAATCTTTTATTTTAGCTTCAATACGATATAACTAATTAGCTGGGCTAATTACATAGTACAACCAACCAAACAACAACAACAACAACAACTACAAACAATTGCACTTCAAGATGACTAGAACTCACAAATGGACTGTCCACGAAGCCCGTGCTGAACCACACTATTTCACCCGCCATGGGTTTTTGAACGCTGATCCAAAAAGCACTAAGAAAAATGGTGCTGGTAGAGGTAACTGGGGTCAATATGGCGATGAGCTTGCCGATGTTGATGAGGTTTTCAACTACAAGGGCTTGACGCGTGGTGTCAATGCTCAAGGCCACGAAGTCAAGTACAAGAAAATCCAAGACTACGAAGTTTAGACAAAGAAACGGATAAACAATAAGAATTGATGATTGACGACTGCATATAGTTTGAAACGATTGCGATAACGATGTTCACGATATTAGAGGAATGAATGATATAAACATTTATGTTTTTACAGTAGATTGCTGTTTCTTCTGCTTCGAAAGGACCGGTTAGACTTTCAATCGAGATCTGCGTGGGGTCCTATCAGCAGTAAAGAAAGTTCAGCTGAGATTGATCTTGCAAAGAACATTTGATGACGTAACTCTTGTGAATAACAAACTACACGTGTGCACGTTCCTTATCCATTCACTTTATCAATCGATATCCTGCATCTATGTGCTCTTTCTTAGCTTATCTTCAAGTTCCATTTTTACGCCTTTTCTCTCCTGCCTCTTTTGGTATATTTCAAAGTTGCTCAAGATCCGATCCTTGATTCCACCATGCTTCAAATAGCTGAAATCGTTGTCCAAAGATTCCACATCAACACTAGTTCGAAATTTCTGTAGTTGTGGTTTATCTAGTCCAATGATCACACTCTTAACAAGACTGGACTGCAGAACAGAAAGTGATCTCTGTGTGAGGTTCATGACATTGGTATCTTCATAGAACCCATCTTTCAACACTCCAACGATGATGTTCCTACCTTTGTGAGCCTGTTCGAGTTCCTTCAAGGCGACAATGTGGAAAGGATTGAAGAGGTCAAAGGTGCCACACACTAGCAGATCATGTTCGAAGTCAATAGATTGAAGATCAACAAGTTGAAGTGGCTTCAAATCCCCATCATCATTACCAACCCAAACATTATTATAAGGAGTTTTTCCATCTGTTCCTGTAGCAAAGTTCTTAATCAGTTCTGCATCCTTCCAAACATCTTCGACTTGCAAGTAGTGGTTCTTGCAGTCTGTCATTATAATGTTAATCAAGTCAGTTGTACTGACTCCTTCAGTCCTCTTCACAAGCCTCAATCTACCAGCCTTTCTCACAATATCGTAGCAGTCATTCCCATTTGCGTCGGTAGTGATATCATCACCATGCACCACCCACCAGCAACCTGCACGATCCATCCATTCCGGTTCAGTAACATAAGGTGCATTCTCAACAACGGAGTCAACCCACTTATTGAACTGAATGGCAAGAGCCCGTTCGTTGAGCCTCATGACTGTAGGTCCCTTGTTGAGAGTAATCTCTTCATCTGAGTGGACACCAGCAACGAGATGGGAGCCATGCTGCTTGGACTGCAAGATAGCATTGGCGTGACCGTGGTGAAAGAAATCGAAACACCCGTCAATCCAGACGTGGTCTTTAGACATGATTGCGCCTGGTTGGTGTTTTGGCGTTTTGGCGTTTTGCTTGTTGACGTTTTTAGATGAATTTCATTTCTTTTAGCCATGTGGTAAGGAGATCAAAACGATGGTTCTGTTTGCGAATGGAGACAAAGTCCTTCTCATTGAGCTGTCATGTGAGGAGAGTTTATGTCCAGCAGACAAACCAATCACAGTGAACTTGGACCTACCATACAACGCTGTAGATGCGCCCTCCGTTCTCCAGCTTCTTCATCCTGATTCGCCTTTATTTGCCTCCCTCCACTACGCAGCATCGGACGTCACAACTCCTACTGTTAGTTCAGTTCAGTTTCAACTGCTTGACACTCTACAGATCGCACAGTACGAGTCCCAGGAGCTCATTGCGATCCGTATCAGTGTCGATTACAACGCATGGGACCGCACTCTTTTCGAGTATGCTCTCCTCTCAATCTTCCTCTGCACCCTCGCATCGGCTTACCCACGAAGTTTTGACCCTGTTCATAGGCAGTTGATTCGGAATAACTTACCGGGAGCCATCAGGATGGGAACTGGAGCCTTGAAGACCTTAATGGCCTCAGATGCGGGACTTTGGAAGGAGCTGTTCGTCCTACAAGGGAGAGCCGTGAGTGAGAGGCTTCGCAGATGCTCAAAACTTTGTGATTTGAGACTAGGGGCTTTATGATCATGCCCCGCTACTTGAGTTTGTTTAATGCTGGTTGCTCAAATGAATTTAGTGCGTACATGTTGACGCAGCAGGCTCCTGATCAAATTGATAGTTTCGGTGACTACTACAGAACTGGAGGAGGGTTCATCAAGGCTCAAAAGTCTGATTATATCACCAAGAAGAGTTGGAGAATGATTAGGTTCTCTTATTGAGCTGGAATGTGACACCTTTTGACTTGCTCATTAACGATTAATGAACCAAGAACGATATTTTCGTTATGTAATTTAATAACACTAACCACTAGCCAACAAAGGCTAATTGCTGAAAATATTGTTCTTGAAATGAGAAACCTCGATGTAACGAAATAGCGTACAAGATCAACACTGAAAAGAAACTCAAATTATTTTTTACTGCTGCAACAACTTTCGGAGATCTACCAAATGAGAGTGCCCACACTCAACTTCAGACGCTTCGCTGGTGAGACAGTGACTGGAAGCGCGATACCAACCAACATCTTCCTTCATGGATACCTCGGATCCCACAAGAACTTCACATTCTTGTCTCGTTGTATTGCAAAGGAGCTTAACCAGCCATCGATTGAACTTGACCTACGAAACCATGGACTGTCACACCCGCATGTTGATTGCATGAGTTACCACGAGATGGCACAGGATCTGTCAAGGTTCATTGCCCTTCAAGGTCTAGAAAGGGTGAACCTGATTGGATACTCCATGGGTGCCAAGATTATCCAGGAGTACGTTTTGAACCCTGGCCACCATGAATCTGATGACTGCGTGGTGGAAAAGATTGTCTGTCTGGACAACTCACCAATGAGGTTGGATAACTTGGGTGCAGAGTTCCAGAGTTACCTTGATCTGCTGATTGACTTGAAATGCTGGGTTGGATCTGAGCTTAATAGTACAAAGGGGAAACTGCCTAAGGATTGGAGGAGGATGGTTTTGGCGTATCTGAAAGAGAGTGATCACCTTTCCAATGAATTATGCTTGTATTTCCTGGACCTCTTACATGCGACAAAAGATCATAAAGTCGAGTTTAAGATCAATGAGTACTTGCTGACCCAGAACTGTTTGGAGGAACTCAATGACTTTGAGGACTACCTACCTTCTGAGCGTTTGAACATTCCAAGTTTGTTCATTAAAGCCGGGAATTCTAATTTCATCACAGTTGACAGCTGGAAAATGATTGAACGCACTTTCAGACGGGCGAGATTAGAGATCTTTGGTTGTGATCATAAGTCTTTGCTGAACAGCGATCCGGAGAGGATGAAGCGTATTGTAGTGGAGCATTTACGCTGAATCTTTTCATAATTGTAGAATGTGGATCTTTCCTGACGGATTTCCGAATACATGGCTGGGAGCTGACATTTTCCTATGAAACGTAAATGAATGTTAGGCCAGGGAACAATACTTGCTCGGCATTTCAAGAATTGAGGGCGCTAATAGGTGAGAGTTAGACCTCGCGCCTAATGGTATAGTCTAGACTCTAGACCTCCTGTAGCGATGATCATAGCCACGGTAGTCTTTGCCCAAACCTGAAAGATACAAGTTTGGAGTCTCAACAACGCTGATCCTCAGACCACATGGTCAAGACTCGAATTTGATTCTGAACACCGAACTGGGCCTGAGAATGGGCAATTGGAACTTGGCAGAGTGGCTGCAAACTCTCTCGCATGGTTATCTCCGATCGAGATCGAAATGCAGACTGCAGCACTGGACCTAGATATGAACAAGTTCAGTGGCCTAGGCCAAAGAAAGGAATTCAATCAAAAGCTAGCGGCTAAGTCCAGGACTCGAAGAACGTGAGTCTTTGGTACTTGACCCACAAGTTCGCGTATCATTATTATTTAAAGCGTGGTGTACTTGTGGCATTCTTAAACCCCATACTGTGAGAGAATTCACATGAGTCGAATTGCAGGGGTTACTTCGAATGGGACTTGGTGTTTCCATGATCTACATGTACATTGACCTCAATGGACTCACAGTATGATGACCCATGGGTTAACAAGGGTGATTGGGGCTCAATGCAGGACATCTTGAACCGGTAGTAGGGGGGCGCAATCCAAGTGGTGATTTACCACACTCTGCATGCTTTTTTGACGAGCTACTGGCGGGTTTCAAGAGCTTAAAGGTTTCGGAAATGGGAACGCAACGGGGCAGAGATGATTGAGTTAGAAAGAAATAGAGAACGTAGGTATGGATAGATCCCTTCTCGCGGCTGATAACCAGTCTTGTCCAGTAATGAGTCACACAACACAATAGAGCAACCAAGAGAGTGGTTGAAGAAAAACACAACATCCCCCTCGACTAACTGTTTGAGGCTGATTCGCTATCAAGAGTTTAAGGGTGAGTTTCGCCTATTAAAGGATTTTTCTCTTGATGACTTCATCTCTTAACCAGTTGTCAAGAAGCTCACTAGATTTAAACAAACCGTCTTGACGTTAGAACTGTGTTCATATCTCATTTTCGTGAATACTGCAGATCCGGAATGTGAGCAGCATGACATTTCTCCCACTCATCTCTTTTTGTTCGATCCATCATTCTTTGCTCAAATCTGCTGAACTTCTAATCAAAAGAGGGCGATGACTCCTGTTGGGTTCGAGCTTCGATAAAAGTCCCGCACTGGGGTTAAATATTTCAAATTAATTAATAAAAAATATGATTGATTGTAATTTTTGTTAGACTGGGGTCTTCCTAATACAGTTGGGGGCGTATAGGACGTCAAAGCTTTAAACTGAGGCTGTGCACCTCCCAGTTACAGCTTACAACTTCTAGGCCCTTTGTTCAACCGACTTTTGTTGCTCGCAACCTCAACCTGTCATCTCCACAAATCCTTTCAGTCTTTTGCTGCATAAATGGTAACCACAACAACAAGGTCCGATATATTTTTCATGTATGTTCAAATGCTGATCATATTTGAAGTTAGTATCTGTTGGACATGAGGATCATCTGTCGGGTATCCCCGAAAGGAGCCTGCTGCCGTTCATCAATTTTCAATTCGTAAATTGAGAAAGTGTTGCGAGGTACCAAGAACTTTTAACTGTCTAATTTTGCCCTTGCTATGACCCGTACTATGTGAAGCAAATAGCCTATCAGTGGGACAGTGGGACACAGGTTGCTGTCAACGTCGAGATGTCAGACTACAACTTGGGAAGATGCTTCACATGATCTGAAGGGCTTTTTTTTTTTTTTTTTTTTTTTTTTGCGTGATATTCATGTCCTCCCCCTTCTTATTGGCTGAACAGAGGTACCTGATCAATTGAGGACTAATTTATATTGCCACCCTTTTCTTCCTCCCGCTTCAGTGAAGCCGCTCCAGAGTGGATTCTAACGATGTTCAAATCATACAATTAACTGACAAAACTCCATAAACCATTTTTTAAACCATGAAACAAAACTACCAGGCATACATACATGCCCCAACTCTCTAGCCGCAAACCCTATTCGAAAAGCGCCTAGTCTAAATTCAACTCCAATCGAAACCTCTCTGCCCAACCTCCCTACCCCTTATAGCTTCCTTGAATCTCCATACAACTGTTAGGGATCTCCACATAGTAACTCTGCAAAGCCCTGCGAAGAGCTCCAGCCAACTTCTCCCACCTCAAGATTCGTACCTCCTTGTCAAATCCTCTAGGCTTTCTGGTTTCATAAGCCATGATCCTCGTAGCCAGCTCTACTCTAAAGTCTGAAGCATGAGAAATAGGAGATTGCCGCGTCAGGTCAGAGCTCGTGCTATGCGGCACCCTTGATCTGATCGGCTTCTTGGACCAGTGCGCAACAAGGTTCGATCTGATTCTCCCACGTTCACGACGACGTTCAATGGGCTCTTGATTCTCCTGGCCAATTAACATCTCAACTATTCTGATTACTTCCACACTGGTAATGTAGAAGGCTCTCTCTCGAGCGTTCACATCCCTGCAATTATCTCCGTCTATACGCCCATCACTCTCATCGGAATCAGCATCATCAGTTGGTTTGATAAAGCATTCCAGACAAGAAACCTCAATAGCGTCAATATCTGTAGTTCGGTCATCATCCTTTGGATTCTCAGCAGAACCAACAATGGAGAACTTTATGGTAAGCTGTGAGCCAGCTTGGTGCCGCTCAATTCTAACGATTCTTCTTTTATCATCAGACTCCTCAGGGCTCCATTGGGGCAAGCAGATGTCACTAACACTAGAATTTTGAATGTCAAGTGTCACTGGAGTGAAATGATAATTTGGCCTAGTGTCAACTTTGGGAGGCTTTGTGACGGACCCGCCTGAACTCACACCTCTAAACATCCTAAACCTGTTAGAGCAGTTTGCCATATTATGAGGCGAACTGTTGAAAGGCAGGTATGCCAGCGCCTTTGGTTCGAACGAGCCAGGTGTTGTTGGACCCAGAGCGGTGGATTGTGGAGAAAGAGAATGTTCTTGTACAATCTGTGGCTGATTCGATTGCGTTTCGTATAGCTGTGGGTGCTGCTGTTGCAGGTGGTCAAATTGAGGTTCTCCTATGTTGGACTCATTGAAGAAGCTCACTTCCAGTTGTCGGTGATCCACTTGTGGCGCAATTCTCTCAGGCATTTCCTGAGGAAAGAATGCTTCCATGGTGGGAAATCCAACGTGTGGGGACATCAACTCTAGCTGATCAGGGCCATATATCATTTGTTCAAAGATCAATGGCTGTGAAATCTGTGAACTATCTGGAGGAGTCAGCTTTGGTGTAAAAACTGGTTGTTGAACTTGAATTTCCATAGGAAGTTGGGGTACAGAGGAAGAAGCAATCATATGGTCGGACTGCATACCGTTCGGCAGAAAGAAGTGTTGGTGTTGGGGTTGCTGGAAGCCTTCAATGGTTAGATCAACGCGCGGACTATGTAGTTGAGGGAAAAATTCGTAAGATGGTTCCAGCATTTGGGCACCACTGGTGTGCCGCTTTTGATGGTCAAAGAAGTAGTTTTCCTCAACGGAGACCATTGATGGCGTGGCAGGAGCCTGGAGGGATGTGCTCGTGGGTTTTGGGCTGTTGATCCCGTTGGTTAGTATCTTTAGCAATTACTGGTGTAAGGGCGGGTGTGTTTTATTTATACCAAATTTCCAAAAAGAGATGAGAAAGCCACGCAACTCATCACAGAAATTCTTTCTCTCATATAATAGATCTGCGATGAAAATCCTTCCACTGCATGCTCGGCCATAAAGAAATCTTAAAGTTAAACATGGTACGAAACGCATGCATATGCATCTTGAAATGCAATATGTTTAATATTGTATGTCAGTGTCCATTTCTCAGATTTAGGACGGCCGCCAATCTTCGGGGAGGTTCACTCGCAGGAGCAAAGTGACAACATACCTCCATGGCGGGCAAAGGGTGTAACACATTGTTTGAGGGGAGTTAGGGCGCAGAAAGCAAGGGAGAAATATGGCTAAGAGGGAACCAGTTTTAACCAACGTGGGGGTACAGTATGGAATACATGGGAAAATGTACATAGAATAGGTGGAGACACCTTAGAGCTGCTCTGGGCGGTCTAAAAATGGATCAGTTGTTGGCCATTAATCAGCCATGGTAGTCTAAAGCCAGGATATAAGTTATTATACTATCATAAAAGCGGTTTTAGTCAGCAGGAGCAACACGCAACGTTGTATGTTTCTCTCTGAATAGCACACCCAAGTCTAAAGTCTTGATAAGTGGAAATTGTGGACGGGTGAAACCTGAAGCATGTAGTTCGTTCGAATTCTTTCCAGTGGATTAAAATCCCTAGGAAAACCAGTGACCTGACCCAGTACCTTGTATCCAGAGTACGAATATACTGGGGCTTCTAGAAGACTGCAAGCGAAGAAAGAGAGCATGAGCCCAACATTGGTTAGAGTGAGGACCGAGATGCCTTGAGTTTGGATAACAAAGGTATGCTGGGTGCTATGAGCACGTGTAGAGCATAATAGTACCCACCTAGTCCCCAGACGGCCGATGTTTCTTTTGTATGCGTCAGGATAATTAACTACCCTGTTCCCTGTCATAAGAACCAGATATCATTGACAATGTCCGTGGTCTCTATTCCCTTGCGTTTACGTTGACCACAATGGTTACCGATGCTTAAGTTTCTGCGGTTTAAAAACATAAATGCAGTTTAGTGAGGGCCAATCATGCTCTGACTTAATACACTGTTGGGCGTGTGTTTTTTGTGATTCTAGCATGGCCCGAAAATCGGGAGAGCGAGCTGTGGACATCCCTAGCTTTGGACAAAGGTTGAAGGGGTCCTAAGATTCTGAACTCCAGACTTTTAGAGTTGGAAAACCACGGGTCGAGTCTCGAAAGCCATAGCAACACAGATGACCGATCTATGGGTGAGGTCTAGATGTTTCCCACTAGGAAGTTGCGGGTGCGGGACAATAAAGTTTGCTACGATTTGTAAAGGATGTAGAACCCGTACGAATGAAAACTGAATGAAGTGCAAACCTAGGGAGAGTCTAAAGGTCCTTACTGTCCAAACTATTGCTACCTTGTAACAAAGGCGAATTTCTGGATGTTTGATTCAATACAAAATGCGGTGGAAGTGGAAAAATGAATCGCCGACTGTTAGAGCATGCAAGATTATTAAATTCCAAAGCTCAAAGTTATGAGCTGGCTGGCTTTGTCAAACTGAACACTACATGACAAGGAGAATTAACATGCAAAGAATGCTGCGCCTATCAGAAAAAAAGCATGTGAGTACATTCTGATAAGGTTGTATATCGGGCTTAATGCGTATTCATGTTGGCGGCCTTCAACCCGTAGTTGGTTTGGGTTTGGTATGGTGGCTGGACTCAAGACGTATGCACAATGCACACTCACCAAAAGGCATTTCAGAAGAAATAAATCATACGATCCTTTACGAGAATATGGACTACTTCAATCTGAGGTTTAAGGAATCAGGAGCCCAAAATTTTAGTGTGTTCTAAAAGCAGGACCAACATATACTACAAGTTCAGGCCATGCTACCCAGATAACACACCTTGTTAGACTGAAGTGCAGTGGTTGTTGTTTGAGTGACCCAAGGGGAGGGGCCTAACCCAGTTCTCGTATTTGCTGTTCATGTATACAGTTAACAAGCCCAAGCGGATCCCCGAGGCTCATTAGTGGAATTTCGCCGCATATTGTTAGGCTTGAAGTTTTTCCACTGCTGAATGATCAACACATTGATCAATCATTTTTGTTTTGATTCCTGGAGGGCCATGTTAGCCAGAAGGCGAAGGTTTAAGAGTGGAGAAAAATGGATTACATAAACTTGGCACGAAGAACAAAGATTGCTGTTCCCCATACTTTGATATTTTTCGATTGCTGTCAATCCTTCTTGCTCCTTTCCCTTCTGCATAAGAAGACGAATAGAAGACTCATTCTTTCATTCGATTATTTCATTGAATAAGGAACGAGACTACTCTAGAACTCTTTCAAATTTCTACCACATTGTGCGCAAGTTACCCCCAATTTTTACTCCAGAATGTCGTATGTCTGTCTCTTTTGATAACGAAAAGTACCATCACAAGATACTAACAGCACGGTCAAGATACGCAGAAGCAGCATCCCAAGCAAGTGGTGAAGTTGGAAAAGTTCCACCACCAGTCGAGATTGAGTCTACCTCTGATCCAGCCGGTAGTGTTCAAATTGAAACGGAAAAGGCTAAAGAGTCTGCTTTGGGAGGGAAGGCAAAGATCGAGAAAAAGGTTGACGATATCAAGAAGGACTTGCCAAAGCTTGGCGGAGAGATTAAGAAGGTACAGAAGGATGTTGTTGACAAGACGAAGAAGGACTACAACGAACACAAGGGTGACGTCAAGGACTTCTTTCAGCAGATTGTTGAGAAGATCTTGTTTGCCACTAATTATGTGGTTGAATCTACAAAGAATGTTGCTGCTAAGGCGACTGAGGAGCTGAAGAATCCGGTCGTTGCTACCCAAACCGTTGTGACAATTGGTGCTGTTGCTGGTTTGGTCGTTGGCATCCAAGAGCGTACCAAGATATTCAGAAACAAGACTGACGGCGAGATCACTGCTATTCTTGCAGGTTTGGCTGGCTTGGTTGTATTGGATGGTTATTTTTTTACAACCAACTACAAGAAGTATAGCAAGAAGCCTTTGAAGTAGAGGAAGGCCAGTATTTAATTGTTGCTCGAGCTCTACATGAACTACAAACGGCATTATCACCTTTATCTGCATTGGTGTATGTATACAGGAACGCAGTTATGATACTATTTTATTACTTTTGGTACTTCATTCTACATAGTCGTTGTTTTTTGATTTAACAAGTATTTGACACATCTTGTATTGTAGGGTTTCATATCACAGGGCCCTGAGTATACTCACGTGATTAAAGAAAATAAAACTTTGGTATTTAGCCCTAATACACCCAAACACCAACATTAGGTGAGAATTTGACAAAAAACATCTCCATGGCAACCGGGACTGTCTGAAAGGAAACCCAAAAAAAGCCTGAAACTTTTTTCCATCAGCCCTCATTTTTTAAAACACATCAAGTCGATTGAAAGTTACCAACATCAACTTTCCAAGAACCATTCCGACTGAAATAGAAAGAATGTCTGCTCCAGCTCCAGCACAAGAACAAAAGAGAGGTGGTTTCGGTAGAAGAGGTGGCCGTCAAGGCGGTAGAAGAGGTGGCCGTCAATCCGAGGAGAAGGGTTGGGTCCCAGTTACCAAGCTTGGTAGATTGGTCAAGGCTGGTAAGATCTCTACCCCAGAGGAGATCTACTTGCACTCCCTTCCAGTTAAGGAGTTCCAAATCATTGACACTTTGTTCCCAGAGTTGAAGGATGAGGTCATGAAGATTAAGCCAGTTCAAAAGCAAACCAGAGCTGGTCAAAGAACTAGATTCAAAGCTGTCGTTGTCATCGGTGACTCCAACGGTCACGTTGGTTTGGGTATCAAGACTGCTAAGGAAGTTGCCACTGCCATCAGAGCTGCCATCATCATTGCCAAGTTGTCCATTGTCCCAATCAGAAGAGGTTACTGGGGTACCAACTTGGGTGCTCCACACACTGTTGTCTGTAAGACCACTGGTAAGTCTGGTTCCGTTGCTGTCAGATTGATTCCAGCTCCAAGAGGTAAGGGTATCGTCGCTTCCCCAGCCGTCAAGAAGTTGTTGCAATTGGCTGGTGTTGAGGACTGTTACACCTCTTCTTCAGGCTCTACCAGAACTTTGGAGAACACCGTCAAGGCTGCTTTCGTTGCAATTGCCAACACTTACGGTTTCTTGACTCCAAACTTGTGGGCCGAGCAAGCTTTGCCAGTTTCTCCATTGGATGTTTACGCTGACGAGGCTACCGCTTCCAAGAAGGCTTACTAAATTGCCTGATTTATTTCATGGTGAAATTCTGTATTCTCAGTATATGTTAAGCTCTATCCCAACGTAGAATTCATAGAACCGGAAAGACTGTTCCGGTATGATTACTCCATGTCCTGCTTAGGATTTGGCATATTTCTTCTCTACTAATATTTTAAATAAACAAAGTCAAAAGACCACGTCATTATAGACGTTGCAAAAGATTTTTATACCACTACTATACACACTTAATACCCCCCTATTCTTCCTGTGGTGGAGCTTGTTCTAAAACCTGATCTTCTGGAACAGCGAATTGTCTCTCATTGGTTTTATTAGTCCAGGTCAAGTTACCAGTAGGAAGTGATGCAGGGGCTGCCTTCCCATTAGAGTGCTTGAAAATACAGTTAGGATTCTTGCAACCTTCACCGAAACGACACTCCTCATTGATTGGGTGTGTAAACAAGCAATCAATTCTTTGACAGTTTTCTCCTTCTCTGCATAAAATGTGACTCTTTGCATGTCTGAATTTGCAATACCGGTTTGTACAACGGGCTCCAAACTTACAGGCTTCGAGAGATCTTTCAATCTGCTGCTGTTGTGGTTGGCTTTGTTGGACTGGTTTGATCTTGGATAGAGAAGAGTGTGCCTTGTCACAACCTGGGTTGGTGCACTTCAAGTTTTCTGGACACCACTCAAACTTAATCACCTTGGCGTCCTCATTAACAGGGTTTGGATGGCCAAATGGACATTGTGGGTTGGTACACAAAATACCAAACTTGCAGAGGGATATACCCGTGTTTTGCTGCACAAATTTGTTGATCATGGTGTTCTCTCTCTTACTCTCCAGATATGCAGACTTCGTCTTAGCTAGCTCCGCAATTAGTTCATCATCTTGACCAGGATGCAAGTAGTTACAAGTGCCTGGAGGGTTTGGACAGTCGGGGTACTGATGACAATTTTTGGTGGGATGCGCATATAGACACTCTCGGCCATGTGGACAGTGAGGAAACTTGTGGCAACGGCCCTTTTTCTTCATTCTGAACGTGGAATCGCCTGAAAGGTTCAGGGCTTTTTCAAAAGCGGTAGTATTCTTGAATGCAGAGTTCCTCCCATTGGCACCGCCAGGAGTTAGTCTTTTGGAGACACCATTGGAACCAATACGGGCAGCCAACCCGGAGGGCCTTGTTGGTATACTTCTCCCTGGAATAGGCGATGCATTGCTGTCTGTATCCATTTCGGAATCAGGATCTTGCTGTGAAGAGGACGTTGGTGGCTGTGATTGTGATTGGGATTGAGACTGTGATTGTGATGGTGATTGTTGTTGTTGTTGCAACAGGAGTTGTTTCAATTGTTCCTGCTGTTGAAGTTGTTGTTGCTGTTGTTCGTGCTGTTGAAGGGCTTCAAAGCAACTTCCAATAACATCTTTTAAACCAGATGTCGTCACTAAATCAGCCAACTCATTCAAAATGTCATCAGCACTGCGGCCATTAGATATCAACAACACGATGTATTCCGAGATTTCCTTTGGGTCATCTGTAAAGTCTTGAAGTTCCTGAAACTTTCTAATCACAAATTGTGTTAGCTCACCCTTCACTTCCTCACTAAGAACCATCTTTATCTGATGATGTGAGTTGTCTTTGTGTGATGGCGTGGATCAGTGTGTTTTGGTGGCTCTTTTTTTTTGAAGGCGAAAAATCTTCGGGAACTCCGAGAAGCGGTATGGACACATCCCTCTATTAGGTAATGAATTATGTCACTATCTTTTTTCTTTTGTTTTGATTTCACCTCTTTATATTTAAAGGGACAAGCCTCTCGAACCATCAAAACACCTCTTGACTGGTAAGAGCTGTGACTAGGCCAACACAGAAGATGGCTAACGAGACATCTTATTTTACGATATCTTCAAGGCACCCAACTGAAAATGACACCCTGATACCTCTACGGACGCCCCTGCCTGGCACAAAGCAATTAAAACAATACCAGTCTTTCATGTCTACTGTCAGCACTGATCACTTGACGGTGGACCAGATTGTAAATAAGAATGCTCATGGTCGACTTGTAAGGATGAACTCGGCCATTGAACCTGAGACTGGTGAGAGAATCAATCGTGGAAGGCTTAATGCGAAGTTTGACCTTGAGAATCAGGCAGTCACCACCAAACCTGACATACCCTATACATCCTTCATACGGAACAGGCCCCACCAGTTTAACAAATGGATGGTGAGCAAGAACTACTATTTCGTTCTTAAATGCTCATTGGCTTACTTGCTTGCATCGCTGGCGGTGTACAATCCGACTTTCTCCAAATGGCTGGGGAAGTCCGATTCCAAGCATGTCGTGGCCACAGTGGCAGTTTACTTCCATCCGTCAAGAACTCTGGGCTCAATGCATCAGAGCTTGCTCTTTGCTATTGGTGCTATAATCTATGGGTTTACTGTGAGTTTGATATCTACGGGATTGGCGAGTTGGTTCTTCAACAGAGAACACCAGATAATTGCTGCAGGTATCAACCTAACGTTTGTTTCAATTGGGTTGGGCATTGTGGCATATATGAAGCAAAAGATGAATCATCCAACATTCAACGTTGCCTGCTCTTTGGCTTCCATCTCATTAGTTTCTGCAATTGTCAAGGAAGGTTCAACATACCATGATGACATCCCATACACAAAGTTCTTTAGCCTCTTCAAGATTGTATCCACGGGATCAGCAATCACTGTCCTTGTCTGCTATTTAGTCATGCCTACTTCAGCAGTTCAATTATTGAAGGAAGAGCTCAACAAGACGTGCTCCCTCATGTCACAATATTTAGTTCAGATTGAGAAGTGCTTTATCAATGGTAACAACATTAACGCAGATGAGTTGATTTCTAACTTGAATTCAAATTTAAAGAGCAATTCTACCAAACTCTCCAAATATTTAGTTGAAGCTCGATATGAGCTGTTCCTTGTTGGTAAAGAGAAGGAATTCCAAATCCTCAGCAATTTGGTAAAATCATCTCAGCTGATGAGAATGCAACTTGGAGGCTTAAAAGGATCTGCAGAGATGCAGTGGTCAACTCTACACGATATCGGATCCTCCGCTCATAGTGGATCAGGTACCTCCATAAAGTCAATTCGGACGATTGATTCTGACGATGAGATGATTCGGCCGATGACATCGAGGGCTGGATCCAATCTATCGGAAGTGACTGACGACAGTGCAATGGTTGCGTTGAATTCAGAACAATTGTTTGATTTATTCATTTACTACCTTGGGCCTTCTATGAGATCATTCAGCTACACGATCAGAGGTGTTCTCAAGGGCCTGCCATTTAAAGAGGAGTATGAGGATGATGTGGTTAATTATAGGAAAAGTTTGAAGCGTGCCAATGAGCTGTTTAAGAGAAAATACAGCCGCGCGATGCAGAAGCTTTACAACCAGGATATTTTCAGCAATGATGAGAACATTCCATTGGAGACGAAAGCCGATGAGGAGGAAGTTGCTGCCAGTTGCGGAAACTTTGCCTCCATTCTTTCCGAATTTTCTAAGGAGCTCAGTCGTTTCACTAATCAACTTGGTGAGTACTCCAATAGTGCAGCTGTGAACGAACGCAGTTGGAACTGGTTGAGGTTTTGGAGATCAAGCAACCCCTACACTGTTTCAACAGACGCTTCCTCCGGCTTCCCAGATTTGAACTATGTCCTCAAGACATTCAACAGGTCACTGGACGACCGCTCTAAAACTAAGGGAACCCATAAAACTCTACAGTACAAACTCTGGGAGTTCTTAAGCTTCTTTCGAAGAGTTGAGGTGCAGTTTTCCATTCGCGTTGCCATTGGTGCATTCTTTCTGTCATTGACGGCATTCTTGCCCGAAACTCAACCATACTTCACGCAATGGAGAGGCGAATGGGCTTTGGTGACATATTCGATCATTATCAACAAGTCCCTAGGTGGAACAACCATGACTGTTAACTGGAGATTCTTAGGAACGTTCCTGGGTTGCTTCATTGCTTACATTAGCTGGAGCCTGAGCGATGGCGAAGTTTACGTGTTGGCAACAGTTGGATGGATCATTTCTCTTTATTCATTCCACATTATTTTGAATTGGTCGGACACAAACGCGTATGGTCGATTTATCCTACTGACATACAACATTACTGCACTTTATTCGTACAACACTACAAGATCACTTGAGGATTTAGAGCCTGGAGATGACACAGATCCAATAATTTTTGACTTGGCCGTACACCGCTTCCTGAGCATTGCAGTAGGCGTGATATGGGCTTTGGTGATGACTGTCAGTTTCTTGCCCATGACTGCAAGGAATCGTTTAAAGAAAGGGTTGAGTGTCCTGTGGTTGCGTCTTGGATTGATCTGGAACACTGATCCGCTAGAAGTTCAGAATGGACGTCTTGTTGGACTGGCTGATTCGATTGGTATTAACTTGATTATGCGAGAGTTAGAATTGTTGTTGAAGCAAGCTGCTAAGGAAGTCAGACTCAAGGGGAGATTTGAAAAGGAATTGTATGGAAAGTTGATTAAGTCCACTGAGAAGATCATTGATGCATACCAGAACATCAACACCATGATTTTCATTGAGCCGAAGTTGAGTGAGATGGAACTGCATGTGTTGAGTTTTACAAAGACTGAGCGTGGTGAGCTCACCAACAGAATTTTTTTGATTTTTTACATGATTTCCTCATGTTTGACTCTTGGTATCCCGATTCCTAGCAAGCCTGCCTCAGTGGAGCATTCGAAGGATCGGATTCTGGTGAAGTTAGGCCAAATCAGACAAGAGCAATTGTTGAATGACGAGGACTATGTTCTGTTGTACTCATATGTCCTTGTGTGCAACAGCGTGTCCAATGAACTGGACAAGATCCTCAAACTGTTGGGGCAATTGTATGGCCTCGTTGATGAAGAGACGCTCCAGATGTGAATTGCTGTGCGTATTATGGAAGAAGCATACAAACATACAAACATACAAACATACATACATACATACATACATACATACATAGTGCGCGTGGAAGTTATTATTGATATTTCCTTTGCTATGGTCGATGAAGCCATTACATCCACTTGAAACTCAACATCTAGCTACCACCTCATCGACACTTCTCACAAAACCAGTGTCACTAACGCACTCACCTTCATTAAACTCTACCTGAGCTAAGGGGTTCCTCACGACCCAGTGCAGATATAATTCCTTCAACTCCCTAAGTGTAGGCTGTAGATCCCTCGTTCCCAGATCACTTAGAATACAGAACCTCAAGTTGCTCAAAGTTTCGTGGAAATGCGCCCTGTACTTTCCCGTAGTGAACGTTCTGAGACTGTTGTTGAAGCTCTGACCGTCGTGCGTCTCAGGCACTTTGTCGCCTAACGTGCGAGCAATATTCCTGAGGGAGAAGAGGGCTCCAAACAGGAGCTTGGCAGTGTCTTCGTTGTCCTTTGAGTTGACTGTCCCGTTGGTATTTGTGTTGGTACTAGTGTTCATGGCTGTTGTGGATGTGTGCTGCGGGTCCAGTGGCGAGTATTCGCGTGAGAAGATGCAGTTGCAATGCCTGTCGAATATCCAAACAGAGAAGATGGTCATATTGGATATCGTACTGGAACTTGATGAAGGTGGTAGGCAGGTTCCTATTTGAACGTGTTTAATACTTAATTGTTTGTTTGGGGTTTAGGAGTAAAAGAGAGTGTGATTTTTTGAAGGAAATTTTTATGTGACAGGTTTAAGTAAATGAAGGATTAATGCCAAAAGATAAACTTTTACTCCATATAAAAAGTACAACTATAAGTCAAGAAGGTTAAGCTCATCACCTGCAGGCTTTGGAGCAGAGGAAACTTGTACAAAAGCTCCAATCTGCTGTTGTTTCTGTTGAGCAACCACTGGCTGTGTCTTCTTTGGTACAGAATGCGCTTTCGAGGTAGCTGTTGAGAACAGCGAACTGAATGCGTCCTGTTTTTCGGCAACAGCAGCAGGACCTGAAGTAACGTTGTGGTTGTACTGGCCTGTGGACGTTGGGGCGGAAGAAAAGGAGGTGAATTCGCCGAACGAAGTGTCAGTGTTGGAAGTAGTGGTGGTGGCTGGCTGTTGTTGCTGTTGATGGTAGAGGTTGTTGAGGTTGTTTAGTGGGGCTTGCGTGGTTGTTGTTGGAACTGAGGTCTGGAAATCGCCAAAGTCATCCTCGTCTTCTACAGGTGCAGCGTGGGAAGAGGCAGCAGGTGGGGCGTCATCAAAAGAGAACAGGTCAGCTTCTGGAGCTGGCTTCTTGGTGGATGGAGCTGGCGCGCTGTTTGAAGACGATGAGACCCCCACATCGTACTCCTCGAACTGTTGTCTATTTCCTGCAGCTCTGCTCTCCTCAAATCTTTCGCCATAAACACCACCATCGCCAAAGATTCTGTTTTCATAAGTGTCGTAATCCTCATGGTCGCCAGTGGAGTCGTAGCCGTTGGAACCCACCGAGGCCCCACCAGCAACACCTTTGAACTTCTTGGCATTGTCACGGGCCTTCTTTCTCTCAGCTCTCAACGAGGCATCATTGTTCAAAAGCTCCGTCAAAGTCTTGGACTTGTTACGAACATTGATCCCCTGATCACGACCCTGCGAGTCAATGTAGTGGAAAGAGCGCAGCATCTGGATCAATGAAAGGTTGGCTCTTGTATCATCTACAAATCTCTCTGATCCATTCTTGACAAGGTACTCCAGCAACTGAAGGGCTTTGTAGATCTGTCTCCACTCGTTGGCACCCTTCTCTGTGAATCGACGAAATACCATCCCAACGATCTCTTCACGTTCACGATAGTTGTAAGTTCCTGCGGCAATCTGCTGCATGAGTGTAGAGGAGGCACCCCAGGGTTCGTTGTTTGTGGCTTCACGGACACGGGCCTCTGTTTCCGTGTAGTTGTACACCACGTTCTGGGCCTTACGGACGTAAGCCTTGACGTCGTAGAGGGAGATGTTGCTCAGTCCTTTCTTAAGGTCGTCCATGGTTACCACTTGTGACTGTGTAGTTGGGATTGGATGGATGTTTGGAGCTTTCTTATTGCTGGGTTGTTTATGCTGATTACAACTCGATTTTTTCGTTATTTCCGATACAAGAAGAAGAAGATGGCCGGGTAAAAAAAGATGGAGAGTACCTAAGAAGGGGTAGAACAGATCATCGAACGAGGCCAAATCACTTTGCTCTGCTTCCAAGATCCAGTGGACATACGATAAACGAAACAGTATATACATCTCCTTTGAATTCTGTTTCTTTTTCTTTGCGTTTGCGTTGTTTTGTTTTTGGTCGCTGTTGAACCACCCCTCAGAGTCCACGTCCATGTATTTGGTAGACGCCCTGCTCAGTCCAGCTGTTGGCTACTTCTCAGTGACCACATTACCCGATCCCTCAGTGATTCTGGTCGAAATTAAGGGGAATAAGTCATAGGTTGCACTAATCATTAATTATGTGGCTGAGTTGGTTTGGACTTGAGTTTCTGCTATCTGTTCTAATGAGGCAGAAGCTGCTACCAAAGCAAGACCATGGCGACGATTGAAGAATCTTCCCAGGGATTGCCCCAAACAACAGCGTTAGCTAATAGTCAAGTCAGATGATTAACTAATAGGACAAGTTCGGAGTGAGGGCCAGAGCAGCAGTAGCAGCACCTCGGTCGTTACCCGGTCCCTCTATCGTAAAATTTTGCTCTAAATAGACGGGAGAGAGGTAACAGTGTATGCTAGAAACAACGCGGACCAGTTAGACGTACACTTCACAGCTATGCAGGACTACCAAAAGAACTTCCTCGATCTCGCAATTGAATCGCACGCTCTTCGTTTCGGCAACTTCACCCTCAAATCAGGCAGAGAGTCGCCATACTTCTTCAACCTGGGCCTCTTCTCAACAGGGAAACTCCTCTCCAATTTGGCCTCCTCGTATGCCATCGCCATTATCTCCTCCGGAATCGAGTTCGACGTTATCTTTGGTCCTGCGTACAAGGGGATCCCGCTAGCTGCCATCACTGCAGCCAAGTTGGCTGAGATTGGCGGCGACAAGTACTCTAAGGTGTCGTACTCCTTCAATAGAAAGGAGAAGAAGGACCACGGTGAAGGTGGTTCAATTGTCGGTGCCGAATTGAAGGGCAAGAGAATCCTAATTATTGACGATGTCATGACAGCAGGAACAGCCATCAATGAGGCTTTTGGGATCATTGCCGCAGAGGAAGGAACCGTTGTTGGCACAATTATCGCATTGGACAGACAGGAACGTACCGTCGACGATGAGAGAAGTGCCACCAAGGTTGTCAGTGATAGATATCACATCCCTGTCTTGAGCATTGTTGGGTTGAATGACATTGTCAATTACCTCAAGGGCAGAATCGAGGAGAGCGATTTTGACAGAATGGTTGAGTACAGAAGTAAGTGGGCACCAGTGCAATAGTGAAAGAGGTGGCTATTGAGAACTACTGACTATCGGACGTTAAGGTTGATTTGGTTGTTTCTTGCACCAACTCTTCCGATGGGGATATGCCCTGTTCGGTTTCCATCGTATCTCTCTCTTTCTGTATATTCTTTGTGCCTGTATTCGTCTTGATTCCATTGATCTGTAAACCATCTCTTTCCAACATTGCGTGGTTTCTTTATGAATCCCTCGGATAGCGTATAGCTCGGTCATACAAGTTGATAAAAATAGGTGAACCTATGTACATACATATACAGAACTATATATAGATAGCAGAAGTATCTATTCAACCTCACCACACTCAGCAATGGTGATGTTGGCTCTGGTTTTACCAGATTGGGTACCATAGGCCTCAATTGTCTTGACACTGTCATAACCCTTGGTAATCTCACCAAAGACAACGTGCTTGCCATCCAACCATGGACATGGCACAGTGGTGATGAAAAACTGGGAACCATTGGTGTTTGGACCAGCGTTGGCCATGGACAACAAACCTGGCTTGGTGTGCTTCTCGATAAAGTTCTCGTCTGGGAAGCGGTCGCCGTAGATCGATTTACCACCGGTTCCGTTGCCTCTGGTGATGTCACCACCTTGCAACATGAACTGTGGGATGACTCTGTGGAATGGAGAGCCCTCGAAACCGAAACCTGGTTGGCCAGTGCAGAGTTGCTTGAAGTTCTCTGCAGTCTTTGGGGTAATGTCATCATACAACTCAAACTCGATTCTCTCAAGCTTTCTGTCGCCAATCTGTGGGACAAAGAACACTTTGCTTCTCAGGGCAGCGGCAGTGGTTGAGAAGGCACGAGCGTTATTCTTTAGGATTCTGGAGGCAAGCATTGCTGATATTCGTTTGATACAGATACAACTACAAAAAGTGGTGGTCAATCCAGTCAATTGCGGTTTTTTTTTGTGTGTTCAGACTTCGGACTTCGGACACCTATCCTAGATGCCTATTGGCCAATAGGAGCTTTGAGTTCAAAACATCCAGGCTCCTCTCAAGAGCTTCGCCATCAGCTCTTCTTATTGAATCGCGCAATGCAGGTAGAATATCACCAGTTGAGCCTTCAATTCGATCAGGTCCCCACAAAACATGCCTCAATAATGGCTGACCAACATCCAAAAACACAGAATCTATCCGCTTTGCTACATTTGATGTGACTTTAACCCTGAACGCCAGGATGATCTTCTTGTAGGCCTCAAACCAAGCATAATCCACGCTCATTGCTTGTTGCAATTCCTTGTTCTTCACATCGAATTGTGCTGTGAGCTGTTTGAAGAGTTGTAGTCTCGTCTTGATTGATTGAACAGTTTTAGTATCGAGCATTTTTGTCAAGTTGTGAAAACAAGAGGTGATGACGTCGTTATAGCGTACTGCATCTAGTTCGATTGTCTCGTGTTCACTTAGGATCAGGGTCAACAACCCAATGTATTTCACCAGCACTCGATGCTTATGGAACCCGGGATCAATTAGTGACATATTACTCGATGTCAACGACAATAACGATGGCGATGAGGACGATGAGGACGATGATAAAAACCCCAAAGAAGCAGATGGAATACCGAGTATGTACTGAAACCACATGTAATCATGATTGTTCTGCAAAAGCTCAACGTTACGAGCCCAATACTGATCGAGGGTACTTTCATCATCCTCTCTTTCTCCACAGACAACTTTAGCTGCTGTTCTTGATATATAACTAGCAAGTAAAGGGTTAGCAGCTGCATTGAAATTGCCACCAGTGATTCCCTGTAGATCAATGTAGGCAGTGACTCTCTTAGAAAGCTTCTTCTCTTGGTCTTTGGCGAATTCAGAGGAACCCAACATACCTGGTTTAGAACCATCCCATGACACAATCATTATGGTTCTCAAAGGACGCCACCCCTTAGTTAAAAGATGACCCAGGTGTTGGGCTAGTGATAAGAGTAGAGCATTGGCAGATGCTGCCTCTGAAGAATCAAGCGAGACAGAATCTCTTGGAGCTCCGATGATGATGATTTCATCTAGTAACCCAGGAATTTCAAACATGATGTTGTCCACAGGTTTGATTTTTGGTGAATTGGAGTTTTTAAGGTGCAAAAGCGAACTACAATCTTGCTCTAGCTGTTCAAGAAGCGTCTTGGCTGAGCTGCGGGTGATTGACAAGGAGGGTATCTGAGGTATCCTACCGGTAGTGTTCAAATCTCTCTGGCACCAATGGGACCAAGTGCAAGCATGTGTAGGAATTGTAGGATCACCGGGCCATGTGCTGGAGTATTTTACAGACCGTATGGGTAGCTGTGTTGAGCAGTGGTCATGACTATGATCATCAGCATCATCATCTGAGTGTGGAATGAGTACAATACCAGTTGCTCCATGTCTTTCCGCGAGCTGAAACGCGTGCTCAACGTAACGTGAGTCTCGTATGAGATGAATCTTGCTGCTTAAAGCGGTTCCCGCTTCAATCATGTTCTGGTATTCTTCTTCTGTTCCATAGTTGAGATAAACGTATTCACTGGTGACGTCGCCACATCCAGAATACTGATGATAGGATTCCCTTCCTTCACTCAACTCTTTTGAAAGACCCACTAGTCTCAAGGAAGTATTCTCAAATTCGGGAATGCTCACCCAGTATCTCTTTGTTTGCACAATGTGGCCAACCTCACGCATCCGCTCAGCCATGTAGTCTCTCAACGGATCACCATCGGCCAATCCATACACATAGTTCTTTGCAAGACATTCTTCGTAAAAACGCCCGAATACTCCCTCATCCTCACCGGCAAACCCTCTCAGGTACAACCTCTCAACCTCTGCTCTTCCTACAATACCGAAATGCAACCTTCTATAGTCCCTGCTCAATGAGGTTCGTGGAAGGAAAATGAGTTGGAAAACACCCCAACCAAACAGCCCCCAGAGTACAATTGCAATAAACCGCTTAACGGTCCTGGGGAGATTGAAGATGGGACTTTGCATCACGTACGTAGATATAGCTGATATTCTAGAGACGATACTTGTGACGCTTGTCAAAGAATCTGAGCGGTGAGCACGGTTCGGACGAGGCGGTGGGAACTGGGAAAACAGGCTCTGGCTCAGAGACCGCTGGGGCCTCGTCTGCTGCTGGTCTGTGTTGCCATGACTAGTTGGAAGGAGTGGTGTTCTTTCGGTGCTCATTGATGATAGAGGGCTGTGAAAAGGTGCAGTACGGCACTCGTACTCGACAGATTTGCTTCTGGCCTTTTTGTTTTATGTTGTGATAATATAGGAGCTTTGAAGTTTCCTTTTGCAGCGGATGATATAAGCACGAATGTGTCAAGTGTCGAGCGCACAATATGACACGTCAATGTGACCATTGAGTCATTTTGTACAACGCCAGCACTTTGAAAAGATCTACAGATACCTGGGATTTAGGAGTAATGATAGTTGGCTTTTCTAGAATAGAAATGATAGGCGTTTGCATAAACCTTGCATCCAATCATCATGTCTGATGTTTCTTCTTCGGCTCGTCCTCAAGATCATCTCGAGCAGGTCTTTTCATCCCACCCTCAGAGGTGGGTTCCTTTGCCTCTTTGTTGAGTGATTCTTTCACCCGTTTATCCCCAGTAACGCCATCCACTGGTCTAAAGTAGGGCTGACATCTCCAATATGGGACCTTTCTATAAGCACCACCCCAAAGCTCAACATCACCAACTAGGACCTTGTCAAGTTCCTCTATATCAGGTTTAGCAAAAATATCTTGCACTATCTTCTCAACCTTAATCACAATAGCTTCCACAGCATCGAAGTTGTGCTTCGGAGACACTTTTGCAATATCCTGTCTAACATCGGTATGGATCGGCAGGAAAGGCCTCAAGATCTTGAACATGTGTGACTTCATTGCAATCTTGGACGCGTTACCAGGGCAGGTTTTTACGATTTCATAATACTCTCGCAGAACGTGGTCCACTCTTGGAAAGTGCTTTTCCGAATCTTCACTGAAGACACCTGGATTGTACAAGTTCCCTTCAGCACTCATAACCGCATCGCACTTGATGTCGTTGAGACATCTGGTGATATCCTCTGGGTACAATATGTTTCCATTGGCAAAGAAGACAGTCTCCTGGGGAAGATTATCTCTCAGATATTTCAAGATGTCCCAGTCAGCCAGTCCAGTCTTCTGCCCCTTCATTTCTCTCGTTCTCCCATGCACTGTCAAGAATTGAGCACCTGCTTTCAACACCATCTTGGCGTACTCAAGGGTCTTTTCACGGTCTTCATATACTCTGATCTTGGCCGTGACAGGGATTTCGAGCTCTGTATGCAGCTTGTTGATCAATCTGTGAATCAAGTCCCAGTCTTCCATCAGAAACGAACCATATTTGCCCTTCTTGGCAATACCTTGAGGACATCCTAAGTTCAAGTCCACTGCATCGCACTTCCCTACAACGTGACGGGCTGCTTGAAGAAGATACTCAGGATCATTGGCACAAAACTGCACAACAAGAGGTCTATCAACGTCTTCATCCCCATCCAGTTCAGACCACATATCATTACGGTACTTTTCACTGGTGGCAAATAAACGAGCGTGAAACATTGGTGTGTAGCACAGTGTAGCACCGTACTTGCGTGACAGGATACGCCACGCGAGTTCAGACTGGTCCACCATTGGGGCAACGATCTTGGTTGGCTTGGAAATGGCCTCATAGAGCTGTCTGCCTTGTAGTTTTGTCATTCTGTGGACAGATTTATTGACAGATCGGAAAATATTTTTCAGAAACAACTTTAAAAGGTAAGGTAATGGAAGTGATGGATGGAATAGATTGAAGAGTAGTGAGTAGGAGCGTCTCTCAGATAAGGGATTTTGATATCTATCTAATTTGAAGATGAAAAGAAAAAAAAAAGTAAATAAAAAAAAAAAAAACCGATGGCGATGAGCAGCGAAAATTTCCCCTTTTGGACATCATACTGAATTTTTTTTCCAGTCCATAGGGAGAAGCTTAGAAGTACAACCGTGAGGCTACTATCTCTTAGAGAACAGAGAGACATCCGTCATGTTGGATAGCAGTGGATATTTGAAGTCATATAACTGGAAAGAGGGTGAAGCCTTGCAAACAGGTGGTATCAAGAAGCCTATCCTGGTAAAACACAAGAAGGACAAAAAGGGAATAGGCCATCAAGTCAATGGATCTGCAGATGCTTGGTGGGAGAGGCTCTTTGATGGCCAACTCAAAGGATTGGACGTGAAGCAGGATGGAGGTGATGTCAGTTTCAAACAGGATAAGGCGATTGTGGCGACTGCGGTTCCTATTCATGAATCTCCTCTCTACAGGATGTTTGTTAGAGGAGAGACCTTGCAAGGCACAACAGGAAAGGTCATTCTCAGTAAGAAGAGTAAGCTGGAGAACACACAGATCGACATTTCACAGATTAGGACTGAGTTTAACTCGGGAACAACAGGTACAGAAAGCATAGATTCAAAGAAGGAGAAGCAGGAAAAGGAGGGGAAAGGAAAAGGAAACAATCTGAAGAAGAGCAATGGGACTACGGGAGAACAGAGGATGCTGGATCGGAAGAAAGGGGATAAGAAGACCTCTAAGGTCGTCAAAGCCGGAAAGGATGGGAATGTGAAATTTATAGAGACTGGCGACAACTCCAGTGTAGAGAACAAGAAAGAGAAGAAAGAGAAGAAGGAGAAGAAGGAGAAAAAGGGGAAGAAGGAGAAGAAGGAGAAGAAGGAGAAGAAGGAGAAGAAGGAGAAGAAGGAGAAGAAGGAGAAGAAGGAATGCAAGAAGAGATCCCGATTAGAGGATGAAGAGGAGAAGACCCCCAATAAGAAGAAGAAGAAGTCTCCTAAATGATCACTTCCAAAGAGATCGACCATGTTCATAAAACACCCGCATAGATGAAAATACTCCATATAGAACGAACAGAGTAGATGTACGTGACAATCAAATGTCCTTTCAAGTTTTCAATCTCCTGCTTTGATGATTCTGCCATTTAGCCAAGGTCAAACTTGTTTCTATGTTGTGAACCAAAAGCACCAAAAAGCGAACGTTTAGACGAAAGTAACACTACGCTTTCAATAATCAGCTTTCTCGGATGAATGATGCGTCTGGCATGACATCAAGAACGCGGATACTTCCACTCCCGTTATTGGTGGGGACGTTGGCTATTTTCGTGTTTCCATTGCGGTTCTTCGTATACACGTTTCTTCTCCTGTTAGTACTCTTCTGCATAGCGATACTCTCAATAGTGTACATTAAACAACCAGAACTAGTGGAGCCCAGTATGAGATCGAAATTTCCAAGGCTAAATTTCACAAGGAGTGATGAATGGGTGCGGGAGGTTGAAGCGTTAGAAAATTCTGGAGATGTTGTGGTAAAACTGGGAGATGGCGTTGAGAATGAGAGCTTGAAGCAGATTGTGGACTTTGTGATCAGAGACTTTGTCAACAGTTGGTTTCAGTCGATTTCATCTGATCAAGGCTTTCCAAACACAGTAACTTCACACCTGAATGGGCTAATCTTGACTTTGGAGGAGCGTATTGCCTCTGTTGACATCCCCAAGTTGTTTGTGCTGGAACTGTTGCCAGTATTGACTGAACATTTCGAGATGTTTGTGAGAGCCAGAGATTCTGTTTTGGATGATTTGAGGAATTCAGATGTCAGATTGGGGGTGAGTGAGCTCAATGAAAGGATTGTCAGTGAATTTGAACAGGCTACTGGCCTTCATGGATTCTTCAAGACAGTGACAGCTGAGGAAGACATTGAGCGAGTGATGAAGTCATTCTCCAGGGATCGTGTTGCCAAGTTGGTACCTCTGATATTCCCAGAGGAGGAGATAAAGAATGGCTTTGTCGAAACTCTTATTAGAGAGTTACTGTCTCAAGTGGTCCTTGTTCCCGTTCTGAATATGCTTTCAGACCCTGACTTTTGGAACAAAACAATCATACAGTTTGCAACCACAACACTGAAGGATCGTGATCAGGTCAGAGAGCTGAAAAAGATTATTGATGAGCAGACATCAAGACCACCAAGGCAGCAGACTGGAGTTTCAACTGATGTCACACTCCAGAACAAGATCTCAACCAAAGGAAGAAGAATTAACCCGCAGATGAAACATCAGGAATTTGAAAAATACCTGAAGAGCATTGATTCCTCTGATTCTTTGACACAGTTGAAACAGCTCAGATTTGGAATTGCTCTCCAGATTAATAGAATACAGAATCTAAACTCTACGTCTGATAGATTTGTGAAGTACTGCAGACGTTTGAATCTGTCTAAGAAGAAGATAGAGATGAGAATCTTTCAGCTAGCGGGGTCATCCCGTACCGATGAAACTGGTTCTCCGAGCAAACGGAATTCTTTAGTATTTTTCAATCAAGACAATGATTTAGAAGAGTTTATCCAGAACTTGTCACTGTTCCAAGTTTTGACGAATCCATCCGCCCTTCCGTTCTTCACGGAATATATGAGGCAGCGTGAGCGTGAAGATCTGTTGAGTTTCTGGTTTGTTGTGAATGAAATCAAGGATCCTTTAGAAGATCCAAGACATGACCTTGAGGAAGATCAATCTTTCGAGGAAGGAATATTTTCATCAATTACTCAAGTGGGTGACAAAGATTTCAAAGAGATGCAAAGGATTTTCAAAGAATTCATGAGCGAAGCAATATTTCAAGTCAATCCTGGAATTTACCAGCAGGTGCAGAATTTCTGTGCCAGCGATGGTCAAAATGTTGAAGAGTACCTGAAGGTTAGACATTTGGTCATCCTTCTTCAGGTAAATATATTCAAAAAAATAGAAGTGAATGACTTCAAGGACTTCAAGAATTCGGATTTGTTCTTGAAGCTCCTCTCTAATGAGACTTTTGAAGAGTCATTAATCTCGCAAGTGGATAATTTTGACTCGAATGATATCGGTGATTTGGATTTTGATTCGGATAACGACATGGGACAAGTCGATGATGGCAACCAATCAATGGCTGAAATTGAGAATGCCCTCACCACTATCCTCACTAAACCAGATCTGGATAATGAGACCCCTTCAAGTAATCCAGATATGACAATATCTTCCACCAACAAACTCAAAGATGAACTATTCGGAAACGAAGACAATGGATTCCTTGAAAATAGGCCATTATTTCAGGAGGATCAACAGTCTATTCAAGAGCCAAACGAGGAGTTTCAGAAGCTGGAAGTTCAGAACGATTTCATTTCACCGACACATGATGCCTTCAATTTAAAAGAGGAAATATGTACACTTTCCCTTGCGATTGACAGACTAAACAAACAGAGTGCAGTCCTAGACCGTATCATCCTGAAAGCAGAGCTCATGAACAACTCTCAAGAATTGCGTCTCTTAAGGAAATCCAAGGCCAGTTATCAACGTGAAATTGAAGCTAAGGAGCTGATCCGCCAGCAGTTGATAGTGCAGGATAACGAGAACAGTCTATTTGGAAAGACACATCTGGGTATCAAATCCTGGGTTAAAGGTCAAGATCAACACAACAGTCGAGGTTACATTGTTTATTTGGTTGAAGTAGAGAAGGAAAATCTGGAGCAGATGACTGATTGGGTGGTTGGGAGACGATTCAACCAATTCTATAAGCTTAATGAGTACCTGAAACGTGCATATCCGGATCTGTTACAAAATCTTTTCTTTCCCAGGAAGAAGATTGTGTTGAAGTTTCAGGAGAAGGCAGTGATTGATGAAAGAATGACTTATTTGGAAAACTATTTGAAAGAACTACTTCTGATTTCTGAGATTTGTCAAGACAAGGAGTTCAGAAAGTTTTTGACTTTGGAGGACTACCAACAGCACGTCCCACAGTTACCTGGGCTTGCATCGGGGTCAACTGCCTCCATCCCAACTTTGAAAGAAGCCACAAACAAACTGTATAACGGCATCTATTCCAGCTTGTCACTGAGACCTTCCAACTCGGACAAGAGGGACTCCGTGATGATTTCCCAAGAGCTTGACCAACTGAGTGATGCAGAACATCTCATGGAATCATCACTCACTTCCTTGAACATACAAACAATATCTAGGACAGGGACTCCACCAAGAGAGTCCACAACAACATCAACGCCACCACCACCTCCAGAGCGGCAAGCGTTCATCAAACCAATAACAGACCTATTCACCTCGTTGTTCCCACTCTCCAATCAAACTAACAACTGGCTCCGTGGTCAGGCAATTGTGCTCATCTTGCAACAAATATTTGGCTCCACTATTGAAAAGCATGTAAGATCCACAATCTTGCAGTTTACTGACTCCAAACGCGTCCAGGATGCGACATCGTGGCTGAGGGATATTCTTTGGCCACAGGGAACCTTCATTACTAGGAGTTCTGATCACGTAGAGCTGAGTGATAGAGAGGACCGCAAGTTGAGAATTAAGAACGCACAGGAGTCGCGACATTTGATGGAGGCCCTGATGCAGGATGTGTTTGGGAAGATTGTGGGGGTGGAGAGTTGTAAAGTCTCTGGGGAAAAAATCCATAGCATGTTGCAATTGCGTACTTTGAATTTGGATCTTTCATTGAGGATGCTTGATGTGGTATTTAAGGAGATTTTCGAGGAGGTACAAGCATGATGAACTTAATAACCATCAGATTAGAGAGAAACCACAAAAAATACTACGCAATATTAGATGTAGTTCTGTAAAATCACATCCAGATATCGTCATCCGTAAAGTCTTCATCGAGAACTTCCCCTGTTATGGTTGAGTTTTCAAGTAGACGGTCAGTCAGGTCATCAGTCAAACCCTCCAAAACATCCATATTGACAGTGAGAGTTTTCTGAGGACGATAAGTTCTGAAACTTTTTGTTGAATTGTCTCTGATATGGTAGGCCCCAACGCTTTGTTCGAACTCGGAAAGATGGGTTGGCACACTGTCGAGAAAGAGTTTGAGGATCTTTGCTGTGCCAGAGGAGGAAGCAGCGGTTAAAGCTTGTCCAGCCCTGTCTGGTTGTACCGTGATGTTCAACTCTTCAAGCTCTTCAATTTCGGCTGGAGTTAGACGCGATATGAGAATGGAGTCCTCGTCTTGGACTTCATCCTGACCTTGGCAAGATTCTCCATCTTTGTCATTCTTGTCATTTTCTTCTTTGTTGTTACCAGTATCATCATCATCTTCATCCTCACTGGATTCATCATCATCATCATCATCATCTTCATCATCATCATCATTATCATAATCATTAATTTCATTATCATTATCTTCATCATCCTGAAGAAAATCGTCTCTCTCTCCAACGCCCTCCAAATGATGTTCGAATCTCATTTTGGGTACCAGATTCTTCATCTGCGCGATTGCCAGGACGTCTTTCCAGTCAATACCTGCACGGCCATTGCTTTGACCGCGTTCCAGTGCAATAGTATCAATCAGTGTATCCAATTTCTCAACAATCGTGACCTGGAGCCTCTCATCGAGTTTCACAGTGTCAAAATCTAGTAGTGGCACAATTTCACTTTGAGTCTCTCGTTCAGCTTTGTACACAGACTGGTATACGTTTCGCTCAAAAAGCGCATTGAGATGCTCATACATTAGAGAATCCGGATCAGGCATCTTGCTGTGATCTCTCTTCACTGGTGGGTGGGGCCTTGAAGATTTTCTCTTTTTCTTCTTTGGAGAAGATGTTTCGCTTATAGTAGCAGCAATAGTACCGTCTGAATCACTTGAATCACCTTCATCAAGATCCATTTGAACATCATTGCTATCTGTGTCTTCCTCTTCTTCACGTTCATCGCCACTTTCGTCCACAATGGCAGCTGAGGTGGGAAGATTGGCAAACATAGTTCTGTTCGCCCGCGATAGCACACTCTGCTCATCCATCACAAGTTTCATTTTGGCCTCTAGTACTTCCTCGGCACTCTGTGAAGGTTCCTCTGACCGTTCCATGGTCTGAACAAACGTCCCATCGACATAGTTCATCTCTGGGATGTGGACTCTGTCCCTTGAGACTGGCCATGCTGTCCAGTTGCGTTTCGGGAAGAACCCGTTTGTGTGACACCGAAGAAGATGAGCCGAGTAGAGATGCAAGGCCAGGTCATAGCGGTGCTCCTCTTCCAGGCTTTTGATGACGTCGGTCATTTGCTGAGGTCGGTGTTCAAGATCAAAACAGTGAAGAAGAGAGAAGCAAAAACGAAAACAACACAAAAAAAAAAAACTGAAGGTGAAAACATCATCAACGTTTTTCTGGGACAACACCAACAACAACTACTCGCAAAGCAAATCTGCAGTTACACAGAAAACAACCAAGATGGCTCCACAGCTGGAAGAAATCGACGATGTCGACAACATGGACTTTGACCTAGCTGAGTTTGATCCAAATCTAAAGACAGCTATCGCTCCGAAGCTCGAAAAGACTATTGTGCGCTCCCAAGATGCTGAGGACGCCCAGATCAAACAGCAGTTTGAGAAATTACAACAAGAACGTCAACAGGAGCTGGGTTCAGGACAGGAGAATGCGTACCATTTCCAAGGCGAAGAGTTGGAATACCTCAAGTCCTTCCAGATCCTGTACCCTGTCTATTTCAACATTGAGCGCTCCCAAAGCCAAGGCCGTCGTGTGCCAGCATCTCTAGCTTCAAAAAATCCACTAGCCCGCACAGTAGTGGATGCATGTGTCTCATTGCATCTACAAGTTGTTTACGAGCAGGACAAAACACACCCGCAGGATTTTGGTAACCCAGGCCGTGTCCGGGTGTTGTTGAAGCAGGAAGGTAAGCCACAAAGCGTTCTTGTCTCAAACAAGAGAGAGTTGATGAGACGGGTGGCGGAGTATTTGCAGAAGCACGAAACCACTGTAGAGATGGTGAAGTCCCAAGGGAATCCTGCTGATGTGAAGGACTTTGAATACAGAGAAGTACCACACGTGAAGGGATTCAAGATGAACTCAATTGTGCCGATGAATAGTTCAGTGCTGCTGGGCCACCCAATGACGAAAAGCATTTATGAGAATGCACCTTTACCGTCCTTGGAGGAGCAGCAGGCTGCCGCAGACAAGAAGGTGCCGAAGATGAAGAACAAGTACAAAGTTGTTAGAAGATGATATGATTGAGAAAAGGACTCACTGCATTCAAGTATTCATTATTGTAGCATCCATTGAAGATTTCGCTTTATTTAAAACATTTTATACTATCCTGTAATCCATTCTCTAGGGCAAGAAGCTGCAGAACCTCACCATCGAATCCATGAAGATTCAAACACCAGGGCTACATCATGCTGTTGTCGAATCAACAACGATTCAAGGGAGGATGAAAGTGGAGAAAGTAAACTCCACATAGTAAAACTTCAGTTCCTTCGTTCAGTAGCCCTAACAGCGCTACATCTGGCCGACACTGGTGTTAGTATGCAACTCATACGAATCAGATTTTTCTTATTCCAATGTGGTACTCTTACAGTTCCCTATCCCAGACTACGCGAGAGCCATAATACCACAAATTTGAAACTTCTCTTTTCCATAAAACCCTTAGATTGATTCCAACATTGTTAAAGCTCATAAAGGATACACTTTCCCATATGAGAAGTCTGTCCTTGGGGACATACTTACTCCTCTACCTTTCAAGACGTGGCCGTCAGCTCAGGTCTCGCACGAATCTTGATGGCATTGAATCTTTGAACTTTCCAGCAGGGCCAAAATTGTAAGCAACCAGTTAGTCAAAATATGAGTTCGATAGCTTCCAAACTGGCAGGGAAAGGTTTGTGTGGAAAACATTTTGAGATACCTCCTGATTTAACATACAATAATATTCCATCACCCACACACCATACCATATAGATAAACACCATCTGGCCATGGTGATGATGATGAGGATGGATTATGATACCTTAGTTGATTTTGATCGAAACTTCCAGCTCGCAGCTTGATGTCCAACTACCAGCCCCATTCCCTCTCAGCTCTGGTGCAGAGGATTGGAACATTCAGTTACACCTTTCCTTCAAAACCTTCACTCAATGCCCTACAAGCTGCCCTCCATGGCTGGCAGCAACAAGCCTCCTCCTCGCAGCATCTCCAGTGCATCTCGTGCAAAAGACTTCTCACAGTTCGAATTCCAGATTCTATGGGCAATGACACCCAGGAAGCGTTAGTTCTACATTTCAGAAAGCAGCTTCACTCCGAACATAAGGAACACTGTCCTTGGAAACAGCACCACAGCCCTGAATCACTTTACCAGATGCATGAGTATGACTATCATCTAGTTCCGAACTTTTTGAAGAGATATTCTCTTTCCTTGGCCGTTTTAAGAGGTGGTTCATTGATACAAGCATCCCCACAACTGACAGAAAATGAGTTGATCCCACTTCGAGCTCTGGCCAAGGCATCGGATTTAGAGGCCAATGACCTCTTGCTGCAAGTTACGCTCTTCGGATGGAACGTCAGTGAAATCATCAATGGTAAGGTTGTTTTATTCTCACCAACTGACAACAGACGTATAATTCTGGTCCATGGAGTCGACTTGATTGATTCACATGCTGATTGGGACTGTTACGTCAATGGTTGGAAGAATCTACTAACAACAATACGAGCTCATTCCAATGGTGAAACTGAGTGGATCAATGGGAATCTTGGGCCAAAGATTGACGATGAAGGTGATAATGACGTGAATGAAGAAGAAGTGTTGAGATTGGAGAACGAAGTGAATGAGAGTCTTGAACTGGCAATGAGCAGGTTGAAGGAATTGAGAAACGTTTACCTTTGAAAATTGCACTATACAAATAACATAGGTGTTCATATCGTATATTAGTAGTTCGTAAACTTTATTAAGAATCCATTCTTTTCAATTTCATTAATTATCATCGATATTCGAAGGTCATGCAATTTATCCATTTTTAATCGTTCTTCTGGGGGGTGGTACCAATCTCCAAATAAGTCCCAAACACCTTGTCCCAGAACCAACTCGTAACACCAAAACCTAGCTCATAGTTCTTGTAGTGGTGTTCCAAATGGTATTTCTTCAACTGTTGCAAGTAATCAGGCAACTTGGCATGATGCAAAAAATAATGGGTACAGTCATACATAATGTATCCCAAGAACCCACCAGCAAAGCCAGAGCATGCCCAGTAGAAAGGCAAAATAGCAAACACCAGTTTAGCAATTGGGAAACATAGTGCAAGGAACAACGTTGGTGGCATGACCAATCTGTAACGATCCATTGGCAAGTAGTGGTGGACACCATGGAGCAAGAAGTGAACGGTGAAGGCGATGGAATGATCCGGCAAATAATGATCCAAGTGGAACAAAAATCTATGAAGGGCGTACTCCAGCAATGTCCACACAAACAAACCAACGAAGAACAAAAATACTGCAAACACGGTGTGCATGTGGGTGACACCAACATAAAAAACAGCAATGTCAACAGGGATCCATAGACATGGAACAACCCACCACGGTGTCAGGGACAGTGGTTCCAGAAAGTTACCAAACAACGGAGCAGAGCCTTTACCATAATGTCTTGGTCTGTGAACTTGATCCAGATAAAACTCTTTCGAAAATTTACCAAGAAGTACCTGCATCAACAACGGCTTATTCAAATCCAAAAACTTGTGGTTCTTCAAATCATGTGAGAAATCAGTCATGATGTTCAACTTCTCATACGCCGGTGTCCCGTTCATCGCAGTGGAATCAAAGTCGTCATCCTCTTCAATCTTCACTTCCACATGGTGCTTCTCATTAGACATCAGCTCTTCTTCTTCCTCAGCAGTGGCCAAGTATCCGATCAAATAATTCTCATCCAAGATTTCATAAGTTGTTTCAGAGTGCTCATGAGAGATTTCATCCGCAAGGATGTCAGTGATGTCCTTGCCGGCCCACTCTTCAATCAACTCACCACCACCTGGATGCTCATCCAGAAAATCGGTAACATCATAAACCTTACGGTGAAAAACTGAGACCCAAATTCTCTTCTCTGCGGTCGTGTGTGTGGCCAAAGTCGACTGGGAGAACAAAGGCAGAGTGGACATTGTGGTTATGGAGCCGTTGCTATAAGTTTGAGAGGAAGAAGGAAGAGAGAGATGCGAAGGAACCAAACAAAATCTGCTGATTCCGAAAAATAACTTCAAAACAGAACGAATCAGGATATTTTCGCGAAGTTTAGGGGGAAGTGAACAGCTTTAAACCGGGGACAATATCACGTGACACAACCGGAGCTGAACCAGCTTACGTAATTTTAATGCTCGATTATTACGTAATCATTTTTCTTGGGAATTTTTTTGATCGGCGCGTTTTTGGGGGGCTCATCAAGAAGTCTGGTTTGTATCATTTGACCCACTTCAATCTTTTGTATCAGATCTATTCATCTTAACATTAGGTGATTTATTTGCTCTGATTGTTTTTTTTGTTCAGCATTCTTTCGCAAAACCCACCGCTGCGCTGGAGGCAATCACGTTTTAATTGGGCCGTTCATTTTACACGTTCAGGTACCACTCACAATCATATGCCACTGCCAGCATGGCAACACAAATGGACTCACCCCACCACAAGAGCAGTGGATCCTCTTCCAGCCTGCGAAAGCAGAACACACAACAACTACCATCACGTACTTCTGCATTAAGTGCCAACAACATGCAGAGCGAGAAGCGCAAGTCGATCGTGTTCATGGCGGCTGAGGCTGTCCAGCAGGAGCGTGACACAATCAGGGCTCTAAAGAGGCTTTCAATGGGTGGAGGAGGATCCCTTGTCATGGATCCGGAGATGATTCCTGGCCTGGAACATGAGCTGGAAACGGCAAGCGGCGTGGATCAAAGCACGATGCTGAGACATCAGAGGAGACGATCTTCAAGTGGGTCTAGTTTGGCATCTGAGACCTCCTTTGATGATGATGATGACGATGACGATGATGAAGCAGATAGGACACTAGTGGACCAGGGAAAGGCAACAGAAGATGGTGGAGATTACTCGGATATCAAACTGGATACTGAAAAGCTACTGTGGGTTCCAGCAAAATCACATCCAAGCATTGCACCAGATAAGTTTAAGCGTTATGTCCAGAACACTCTCGATGATATAAACAAGAAGACTGGTACCAGGCGAAAGAACTCACTGCCTTCTTTAAAGGAGCTCACCGACGAGTTGGATAAGTTAAGTGAGATGGCTGGACTTGAAGCTAACGATGCCATCGCTTTGGCCAGGTCGCTATCGAGTGCCTCCTCCTCGTCTCATTTACTGGTGTCAAGAGAGAGCAGCCTACTTCAAGGAGACCTTCGAAGAAAAGAATCATTGCAAAGCGACAATTCACCGTCGTCAGTATCTGACATTGATGAAGATGCTCCCATTTTTGCATCAACCACCTTGAAGAGAAACAAATGGAACACATATTCTAGGCATCGTCGTGTAAACAAAAGCGACAGACCAGCCCAAGCCCCACATTCACCTCTTGGTAGCGAGGCAGCTCCTAGTCCAATTTCAAAGGATGTGCCGCAGCGCCACTCTTCATACGAATCCAAGCCTCTCCCACAACCACACCAAGCGCAGAGGAGACCATCCCTTCAAGAACAGCCCTTGAACCAACAACGGAATGAAGAGGCTCACAGAAAACCTCATCAGACCCAACCGTCCCCAAAACCTAAGCTGGATCCTATTATCACATCTATCTCAAATGGGTATGGACCAGCAAATGACGGCGATATCAAGAGCAAAGGCTCTTCGAGAACAAATCATTCGAGAAACAGACATACTGGATCGATCATCAGCCTGGAGTCCAATGCTTCTAATTCTAGTTCGAGCACAGCTGCCGCTGGCTCCATTGGTGTCCCGTACATGTCAAACATTTCAGGGCCACAACCAACTTCGAAAGATCCTGTGAATGCCAGGGAATCTGAAACGATAGGTCAGTCCTCTCAACAAGAGGGGCCATTGATGCTGACTTCTCCTCGGAACTGCAGTGATTCCCAAAGTGTTACCTCTAAGAAGGAATCCAAGAAGAAGGATTTGCTGAATATGTTTAAGAGATCTATATCTCCCAAGGTGAAGGATAAGGAGAAGAAGGAGAAAGTTTCAAATGATGAGAATTGTTCTGAAGATGCAGGCCCGGCCACCACCTTTGCCAACAACAGCAATAGTGTACACGCCTTTAGTGAATTTCAAAATGAATTTCAGCAACACACCAAAACCTCTCCAACTGAAGAACATCATTTTCAAGAATCCACAACACAAAGACCTAACCTCAAATCGAGTACAAATTTCAAGTTCTCTGAACAGACTCAGATCCTGCAGGAATCAGTCAAGTCATTGCCTGGCAGAACCTCACGTAAGAAGGAGTCAAATCAGATTCAACATGGCCATGTATATTCCGGTACAGCAAGATATGAGACATCTCCAACATCACCGACCTTTGATTACAGTCAGCTCAAGACTTCTCCAAGGAAGCCCTCAAAGCAGCATCCTAATCAAAAGCATCGTCATAACCATCCTCATCATCATCATCATCATCATCATCATCATCAGCCACCACCACAATCACAATCACAACAACAGCAACAACATCCACAACAACAACCACAACAACAACAGCCACAGCACACAGAAAAACCATCATCATTTCCATCGCAGGCTACGATCGAACATCAAAAGCAGGAGTTGCAAAAGAAGTTGTCAATGGAATCACTGTCGTCGCCCACTAACCAGAAGGCCAATCCACCAGTGAAGTTCACTGCTTCACCCTTTGGCTTTCCATTACCACCCTTATCAAGGTCCACAATCGTTATGTTGGACTACCGGTTTCCAGTGGACATGGAGCGAGCCATTTATCGCATGAGTCACTTGAAACTGGCAAATGCAAAGAGACCACTGAGACAACAGGTGCTCTTGTCGAATTTCATGTACGCCTATTTGAACTTGGTGAATCATACCCTATACTTGCAACAGCTAGAGGAAGGTCAGGGCGAAGGAGACTCTTCTGAGGAGCAAGCATAAAGTAGTGTCTGGCTATCACCCGATAAATGGTTTATTGAATTTTCACAGATTCATTCTTTTAGATGATTTAATTTAATGAAAGGACTATACATAAGAGTATACTCGATTTAGGCTAATGGAGGAATATGGAGAACCCATCTCACGCGAACAAATTAACTCCAAGCCGGTGATATATTCGGTAACAAGCTGGTGTCTGAAGGCTGTTTGCAAGTTTTATTTTATCAGTTGATGTTTCAGAATGGACCTATCATTTTCCCTTTGTCCTAATTACTAAATACTGAAAGCCGATACCCTACCGACAGGGAATGTATTCAAAACTCAATCAGTGCCAATGGACTCTCAGTCAACGGGGCCAAGTAATGCTTGAATAGCCACATTCCCAATATCAGTAATCCCCAGTACAGCACTCTCCAAAATTTCCCATTGACCATGATGTTTGGGAATCCCATGAAGTTACAGAACATGTGAACTGTGAAACAAGCCCAAACATTCCCTGTTCTCAGAAATAAGTAATCCGTGAATATCCCAAAGACAAAAGTGTATGATAGTTGGAATGTGCAGACCAGTAAAATCATCTTCAGTGGGATAGAGCCTCTGGTATACAGTTCATATGCATGGTGGAAATGGGCAAAACTGAAAAAAACTGGAGGGAGGCAAATCTGTGAATTAACTGATAGTTTCGTTTGATGAAGTGTGAGTAATATAGATGCAGTGTAAATGAGTTCCTCAGTGAGCGGCCCCACAACCAGATCTCTTTTGCCTTGAATAGTGGAGAGTTGAGATGTAAGGTCCTGCCACGGTGTGTGTGTTGAATCTCGATTTACAATCAAATAGTCTACCAGTGGTCCGCTGAACAGTAGTAAAACGAGTAACAGACTCTTCTGGCTGTCAAATGCTGATATCAGGAATTTCTTGAAATCGAACTTCAGTCCCTGTACATCATCATACTGACTTCCAGATAGGAACCCGTACTGGTGATAAAGTTTAGCTAAAGGGGTTCCACCGAGTTGAGAGAGCACGGGCGGTAGTACAACAACTGTTAACAAGGTCAATGCAGTGATCTTTTTCAGTCTGTCCCGTACAACAACTGGGTCGTTTCTGTCAATAGCACCCTTTACCCCAGCTGGTTTGTTGACATAAATTACAACAACATAAACAACAGATAGAATTGCTGAGATCAAGATACCAGTAAGATCTGTGATTCCTTCACTCATCGCAGGAAGTAAAAGAGCCGAGGAGTTAATGCGTTAGCATAAGAGTTCTTCCACCACTCTTTACAAGTTTTGTAATGTGATTTCGTGTTTCCAACTTACTTCTCTTCTATTGTGTGTTGAGAAAATCAGGCAGTTTTCGCGCCATGATGAATATGGAAAATAGAAATAGGAAAAGGACCACCCCCTAGAAACAAAGAGACAGGAACCCGGTAACTCGTACTCTCATTTCAAAAGGTTAAACGCCGGAGATGACTGCAAGTGCTGTATAGATACCCTTCAGGATTGACAGCTGGTTATTGCCAAGCCCAAGAGTGGAGATCGTAACACCTTTGGAAATACAGTAGAGTTGCCATATGCATGAATTTGAATGTCTAGATACTACTAAGTACTATGGAAAGTACGAGAAGGTACACCTCAATTTGAAATCACCATAGGAAAAGTGGGGATTTCGAACTATGGTGTTTAAAACCATATAGTGGCCCCGTTCTGCAGTCAATTAGAAAACAAAAGTTACCGCATTAGAGTCAACGGGTCAGTCAATTTTAGACATGCATGGATGGAACAGATTGTTATTTTTAACTGGATACCAACGCTACTTAAATCTACTACTTGGCTTCACAAAGTTCTAACCAGCCCCACTGTTCAGTGGACTGACTTGCATAAACAATGGCTTTCGCAGATAAGTTCTGGGCATATAGTATCAGAAATCATAAACCATGTTTGGTAGTAGTGCCACTTCCTTAACTTCAATATTGTCATGTATTTATCATGAACTGCATTCTGGTCATCTACATTGGCTCCCTGGTTCAGTTGTACGTTTATTCGTGATCGGCCATCATTTGAAACTCTTCTGTGCAATCTTCCAAATCGAAAAACTCAGAATTCCGAGGAATCCAGCAGCAGACACCGCTGTAACAATACTGGATGTGTAATCCGTCTTTACCTCAGGTTCAAGCCCAGGGGTAGCCAAGTGTGGATTATGGGCCACTTCAACCAATTGCACAAACAGTTCAGTTAATGAAGATGGCCAAGTGGAAGACACGTGTAATGGTGGCGGTAGATACATCTGCTTTGTGTAATCCTCAGGTATAAGGTCTGATCGCTGTTGCTGTCTGTCTAAATCTGCCTTCAAGGCAACAAATATGGTCGGGATCTTGCTGATTAAAGGGTGGCGATCGGATAGTTCAATAAGATGTTGGAAGCTTTCAGGGTCTGAGGAGTCATAGGTCATACAGAGAACATCACATTGTTGGAGTCTTGAGTCATTATCAAGAATGGCTGATTCTAACTCTCCAAGTTCTTCAAGAATGAGATAGACTTGTTTTCCTCCTTTCAATTCAACACTATTGACCACAATTCTTGGTTTGATAGTGGGGTTGTAGACATCACTGTAGTGCCTGTTCAAGAACACTTCGGATAGAGAAGATTTACCACTTCCAGACCCACCCACTATGTAAGAATTGAAAACTGCTCTGTCATTGATTGGTGCCCTGTAGATCTTCCCATCTCTATGGCGCTCTTTTCTAGGCCGGGTGACCTTTAGAGCAGTAGTTGTGGGAGAGTTAGTTTTGTTGATGCTTGACTTCTCAAACCCCATGTAGGCCAAGTATGCCAGTGTAGTTTTGAAATCCAAAAACGTTGTCATGCTCCATTGTGCAAGCCAACCTTGCAGTGTGACATTCCCCTGCTCATTTCGAACAGTAGATTGAGGGAAGTTTGTCTCTTTCCATTCTTTAGGAATCCCTGGAGTCGGCTTAAACAGTGCCTCTAATTCTTCGTTGTTCAACCCACCATCATTATCCTTATCAAACAAAATGAATAGATCAACAAAGAACCTATAGCCTATTGGACTCAGCTCCACACTTGAGTTCTTGGAGACATCAAGTTTAGGGTAGAGAAACTTGTCATTTAATGATAGTGAATCGGTGTAATGGAAAGTCCTCAGAATACCCCAAATCGTTTCATGTCTTCCTCTCTCTGCAAAAAGACGATTCAAAATGATAAAGCCCTTACATGTCAATCCACGCTCTCCAAAAGAGTCAGGCTCAATACTGTTTAGGTTCTGCTTGATGTCTGCAATATCATTAATGTCTAAGCTCCGATCAAAGCATCGTTTTTGCAAAGTGATGAATTGTTCATTGTTCAAGACTCCATCCTGGTCTGTATCGCTCAGAAAGAAGACTCTCTCAAGGGCCTCAACGGCAGCTGGCTTCAAGTCACCATTCTTTGTATCATATAATGGAGCAATTGGATGTGTGACTGCTCTTTTACAGAGATAAAATGCCTGGTTGATATTGTACTTCTCTTTCGCACTGCAACGTATGCAAGACTCTATCTCTTTAAACTCTTTTAATATTGGAATAAACTCATCATTCCGTGCTCTATCAGAATCTAAACCCAGTTCATTGAGATCAGCCTTGTTCGCACACAACACAATGGGCAAGTTGACACCCATGCCTCTCAAAAGGTTCATCCAATAGAGAGAGATTCGTTCATAGGTGTAGTGATCACTATATACCAGCCACAAAACATCAGCTTTTCTGATCTCCTTCTTTAGTGTAGCGGTGTCCTGTGGGTCTGTGTCCACTACTACTGTCGATGTGGGAGAGTACGGTGAAGAGGAGAAATCGCGGGGCACAGTGATGGCAGGCAGGAGATCTTGAATATTGGGCACGAAAACGTCTTTGGCAAGAGCTGTGATTAGACTTGATTTTCCGACGCCCTCATCACCACAAACAACAACTCTTAACACATCTCTGCTCATTCTGATGAACTTTGGGAAGCTCTGTTGTGTTTCATGTTTCTTCAAGATCCCAAAAACAGTTGAACCTTTGTTTAAATAATTTCCGAGGGTGACCTACTTCCGGAATTGGTTCACTCTCCTACTGGAAAAACCAGATTCGAATCTTCTGAATTTGCCACCAAAACAAACACAATACTTCCCCCTTAATTGAGCAGTTAAATGGTAAGTGGCCGCTGTCAATTTTCGTAACTCCATTCTAACAGTTTTCAGACCTCTGTTGGTACTGGTTACGATCTTTCAAACTCCGTCTTCTCCCCAGACGGACGTAACTTCCAGGTTGAGTACGCCTCCAAGGCGGTGGAGAACGGTGGGACAGCCATTGGTATCAAACACAAGGACGGTATTGTTCTGGCAGTTGAGAAAACCATCACTTCCAAGCTGCTGGTTCAGAACAAGAACACACACATTCAGACAATTGGCCGTCATATCGGTGCCACCTACGCTGGTTTACTTCCAGATGGTCGCCATTTGGTGAGCAGAGCTCGTGACGAGTACGACTCGTATAAATCACAGTACAAAGAGGCTATTACTGTGCCATACTTAATAGATAGGGTTGGTAACTATGTGCAGGCCCACACGTGTTACAACTCTGTCAGACCATTTGGTATTCAGGCCATTATTGGCGGTGTTGACGAAGATGGTTCTCACTTGTATATGATAGAACCAAGTGGAACATACTGGGGGTACCGTGGAGCTGCAACTGGTAGAGGTAGACAAAGTGCAAAGAATGAACTGGAGAAACTTGACCTCGGTGAACTTTCTCCTAGAGATGCTGTAAAAGAAGCAGCTAGAATCATATACCTCGCCCATGAAGACAACAAGGACAAGGACTTTGAGATTGAAATAACCTGGGTCTCTGTTTCTGAAACAAACGGCCTACATCAACATGTCCCAGAAGATTTGCTGAACGAGGCCAAAGAGTATGCAGAAGCCAAACTGAATGAAGATGATGACGAAGATGAAGCCATGTCAGAATAGACAAAAAAAATACATAATTGCCTGAATTTCATGTGTACTGTCATTAAACTAAATTCAATAATAAAATAGGTAATAATACAATGATCGACCTTACATACTTGAGACATCTTACCTCCCTGATGCCTCCAGCTTTGCGCGAAGTTCCATATTCTCCTTTTCAAGTGTCTTGATGCGAGCACTGAATGTCAAGTGCTCTGCTTTTCGCTGTTCGCGTTCCATTTTCCTCCGTTTTTCTAGCTCAACAAGCCGCATTTGAGTTCGTGGCGATAGAGGCTCACCTTTTTGGCGTGGCCTTTCGTCTTCATTGAACTCACCATTAGTATAGCACCATTCAAGTTCCTCATTCAAAGCCTCAATCTCATTCTGAAGAGTTTCCAAATCGGGATGATTCAGATTCCTTGCATACATTTCAGAGTATTCATTCACAATAGAGACAATTGCGTTCTCGAAATATGATAATAACGATCTGTGAAGAGAGTGGATGACCTCAATGTCTGCCAAGTTGGGATCCTTCAACTTTCTTAACTTTGAGTCTGCTTGATTAAGCGAGGAGGGCTCCAAGACGTTCTGAAAGTGTTCGAATAAGTTTTGAAGGTTAGAAATTCCCAACTTGTGCAAGTTCCTAAATCCAACTTCGTAACTTGATAAAATCTCAATCTGGTTAGTGAGACGATCCATCTTTTCCATCATTGTGTTGTTGCTCAGAGATATCTTTGAGTTCTCTCGCTTCAAGTCATCTACTGAAAATGCCAGTTTGCTTTTCTCAGCCGCAAAAGTGCGCTGCTTTGCAACAGATTGACCCAACTCGTGGGCAGCGTGGTCCAGTTTTCTCTTGTAATCGCGTTCATTTGTTACGAGTTCCTCTTGAGCGTTGCGTAGAGCTTTCTGTAATTCATTGTAGTCAATCTGGAGCGACTCAAAGTCAGACTTGGTATCCCGTACCAATCTCTTCAGTTCCTCAACAGACCCTTCATAATGTTGTGAACTGTGATACGACTCGCCTTGCAGCTTCTCAATCTCCTGATTTAAATCTTGAATCTCAACACGGCTTCTAAACAATTCCTCGGTTAGCTGTTTATCACCACGATGTTCAAGTAACTTCTTCTGTAACGACTCAATCTCAAAATTCAATGTCTCAAGCTCCTTCTGGTGGTTAGCCCTAATCAAGTTGATCCTCTTCTTCAAAAGGTCGCTTTCTTTTGCTCCTTCAGATTCTTCAATTGACTGTGATTCCAACTCCAAAACTCGATCATTAAGTTTCTTTATCTCTAATTGCTTCTCTCCAATTTGCCTCTTGAAATTTGTAATGGTTTGTGAACCTTCCTTTAGTCGCATACTCAGAGTTGCATACTCTTGTTTCAATTTAGCAAATGACTCAGAGCTCTGAAGTAAAAGCGACTTCAAATCAGCCTCTGTTCTGCTAGAAGCATCCAACTCAGATCTAATCTTGCTTATGGTCTCGAGCGGTATAGTGGAAGCCTTCCCCCTTTCATTCGAAGAAGAAGGAGGAGAGCTCTGAGTCAAATAGTTGTTAAGGCGAGGTGCGGCCAGTTTAAGCTTGCTATTATCCACCCGAGTCCGCATCTCTTCATAATTCTGAAGAATCTCATTGATTGCAAATGTTATAATTCTAATCTTTGTATCGACAGAGCGCGATAGTGCTTGGTTTACAGCTTTGGCGGACTCTCCATTCATGAACTTCAAAAGGTGCGAGAGCAATTCATTTAAAAGGACCTCCCATGCCTTTGATTTGCGGATATGTTGATCAAAATTGTTTCCAAGTGTTGAAAGTTCTTGTTCAATTGATTGGATCGTTTCTGTCAAATCATTATTGAGATTTTGAGTTAAAATTAAATCGTTCTTCAATTCCAGTATTTCTTGGATCTTTACTGTGAACTTCGGGTCGTTCTCCAAGTCATAGGGTTCTTGGGTTCCAGTGCGGCTCTTTTTGTTCAATAGTTGGTTCTGTAAAGTTTCTCTTTCATTCAAGAGGAAATCATTCTCCTTTTCTAACTTGGTCATTAACTCATTAGTAAACTCGTTCGGTCCGTTCGTTGTTTTCAGAAGGGTTCTGATATATTCTGCAACTATTCTCAACTGAACTTTGTAATTTGTGATCTGTTCCCTTAAGTTATTCAACTCGAATGAGGTCGATGATGATTCTTCACTCGTGGCTGTGCCAACTGGTTCAAACATAGATGTGGATCTTCCTTGTGATTTGGAAGCTCCGTCAATATTGTCATCAAAGAAAGACTTCATGAAACTATTGACCTGTCCATGATTGTGGCTAGAAGCTTCCTTAATTCCTTCTTTCAAAAACACACTAGGTGGTCGTAACTTCCTCCAGGGTGTTGTATCTGGGTGAATGGTGGGAAGCTTTGGTGTTGCCTCTTTACTGTCGATATCCAGGAACTTTGCACCTATGAATCCGGAAGTTGGATTACTTCTGGTTTGAGAGGGGTAAGAATTATTATCGGTGGCACTGTCAATCTGCTCATCGCTCAGATCCTTATCAATGCCATCGTCTTCAGAATTGTCAGAGTTGAAAGTTTGCCGTTGCTCAAGTGGAACAAATAATTGGAAATGACTTTTATGCCCATTGTCTCTTTCAGCGAATTCGGATCTGGTTGGACTTGAGATCATGGTGGTAGGGGTATTAGCGGGTTTCAAGGCATTGACATTAGATGTGCGAATAATCTGTGAGTTCGAAAGGAAAGAGCTCGAGTTTAAAAACTCATTGTCTGTAAGGTCATCTTCCATCGTATCGTATCCTGTGTTTAGAACCATCCCATCGTTGATGGTCAAGTCCTTGACGCTCTGAAGGGTCTGCTCAAATGAATCGAGTGCCCGCATCCTGGTGCACTGGTTTTGTATGCACGCCGCCTAGTTTCAGGGTTGTGAGATCCCGTTGCCGCAGAAAATAGTGAAACCACAACAAAAACAAAAGGAGCACCTGGCAACGTCAACCGCGCGGGTATCACTTGGTCTAATTTTTTGTTTTGTTTTTGTGGTTTTAGATCCATCTTTTGTTTGTTTTGGTTTCCCAAAAAAGACTCCAAAGATCACGTGAAGGGCTGCCAACGGGCACGTGATATAGTGGTAGGACCACGACTGAAAAATATTGGAAAATTAAAAAAAAATTTCAGTACTATGGACAACACAAACAAAGAGAGTCCTAACCAGATTGGCCTTGTTTCCTACGAACATCTTTTCTATTAACCATGGCTATCCTTGAACCTAGAATCGAGGACATCAAAGTTGACGACATCGACTTTACTGACTTGGAAGAGCAGTACCAGCTCCCAGAAGACGATTCCCTCAACAAATTCCTCGTGTTAGATGGAGCGCCAATTGCCCCAGAAGCTAAGGTTCCAATCCTAACTAAGGTTTTGACAAAGTTTTTGAGCGCTGCCGGTAAGGTTGAGAGCTTTTACATGCCAGTTGAAGAGGGAAAAAGCAGAGGCTTCGCGTTTATTGAGTACGAAAATAGTGCTGTCGCTGAGAAGGCCATCAAACAGCTAAATGGAAAGAAGTTGGATGTTAAGCACCGTTTGTTCTTGAATAAGTTGTCTGATATTGAAAAGTACGGACAATCTGAGACCATTACCGATGAGTTTGTTGAACCAGAACTACCACCTTTCCAAGAAACCGATTATTTGAAATCTTGGTTGCAAGATCCTATTGGTCGTGACCAATTTGTCTTGCAAAAAGGTAACGTCACAGGTTTGTTCTGGAATAAAGGTAGGAATGATCCAGAGCCAGTGTTTGAACCTAGACAAGGTTTCACTGAGCGTGATCTCAAGTTTTCTCCAAAGGGATCATATGCTTTCACGATTCACCCACAAGGTGTTCAAGCTTGGGGTGGTAAGGATTTTACTGCTTTGAAGAAGTTCCCACACGGTTCTGCACAATTTATCGACTTCTCTCCAAGTGAGAAATATTTAGTTACCCTATCACCAGCTCCGATTGTTCTTCCACCTGATGACCACCCTAATAGAGCTGCATATCCGTTTGGCCCGGAGTCTCAGGGACATCAGTTGGTTATCTGGGAGATTGCCACCGGTTTGCCAGCCAGAACTTTTGCCCTACCACCAAACTTGCAGCATGTCAAGGAGATGCCATGGCCATTGCTAAAGTGGTCCCATGATGACAGATTCACAGCCAGACTTGGTCCAAACGCCTTGGCTATCTACGACACCACTGCTGATTTCCAACTAATCGACAAGAAGCCATTGAGCATCGACGGTATCGTTGACTTTGAGTTTGCTCCATCAGGTGTTAAGCTAGCCACCTCCAGGGCTACTGACCCAGAGTCTTACGTTCTATCTTATTGGACTCCAGAAACTGATAACCAGACTGCTCGTGTGACTATTCTAGATGTTGAGACCAGAAGGGTCTTGAGAACCATCAACTTGTTCCAAGTCTCCGATGTGAGAATGCACTGGCAAGATAGTGCCGAATACTTGGCTGTGAAGGTCGACAGACACACCAAGTCCAAGAAGACTCTTTTCTCCAACTTGGAATTTTTCAAGTTGAACGAGAAGGAGGTTCCAGTTGAGAAGATTGAGTTAAAAGATCGTGTGATAAATTTTCAATGGGAGCCAAAGGGAGACAGATTCGTCACCATTTCCAGAACTGATGTTCAAGGTGATAACAACGCTGCAATTCCAAAGAATACGATCACTTTCTTTGCACCAGAAATCTCCAAGAAGAAGACTACCATCGCTTCCAAGAAATGGATTGCGTTTAAGGCTGTTGACAAAAAGTTCTCCAACAACATTTCTTTCTCTCCAAAGGGAAGATTTGTTGTCGTTTCCACTATTTCTAGTTCTCCATCTCAGGGTTTGATTGAGTTCTTTGACTTTGACTACGCTGGTGAAAAGAAGGAGAATGAGTCAGAGGATGTCACTTGCCACGTTAAGTTATTGAACAGTTTGAGATACTCTGGTCTAACCAATGTTGAATGGGATCCATCCGGAAGATTTGTCACTGGTTTCTCCTCTGTTCATATTCACAGAACCGAAAACGGTTACAGACTATTCAACTTCGCTGGCCACTTGCTAAGAGAAGAGTTATTAGATGACTTCCGCTGCTTTGTCTGGAGACCAAGACCAGAGTCCCTATTGACTGGAGGGGACCGTAAGAAGGTTAGAAAGAACTTGAGAGAGTACAGTGCCCAATTCGATGAGAGTGATGCAATGGAGGAGTCCACTGCCGCCAGAGAGTTGATTTTGCACCGCCGTCGTCTATTGGAGGAATGGACTTCTTTCAGAAACAGTATTTTGGCCAACAAGGAGAAGTTTGGTATTGTTGAAGCCGTCACTGCTGACGATGATATTGAGATCATTGAGGAAATCAAGGAGGAGATCTTGGAGGAGAAGATTGAAATTGTTACTGAATAGACTTGTATACTAGCATTTATGCACTAAAAAACTATTTACAGACATGGCCTTGTTGATAAATTCATTTGTTGATGGATGTGTGAAGTTGTAGACCATGCCATTTGGCAATCTCGTCCTTTAGAATAGTGTTCACGAGCTTGTGTTGCTTTACCATGCCCATTCCTTCGAATTTGTTCGATGCTACATTGATGGCGAACATGGATCCACAGCCACCGGACACATCCATTACTTCCAAGTCATCTGGTTGGAGTTCTTTCTCCAATATGTCGTAAATCTTTTGCTCATAATCTGACATGCGGACAGTGGTTAGCTGACGACAAGGCTGCAGCTGCTGGAACTGAAAGCGTGGTGCTGTCCTTAGGGAAGCTCTGGTAATGTTTCTGAAGGTGAACATCGCAGTAATGTGCGTTTGTTATGAATAATCTTTCAAGGGGAACTTGTGGAGATGACAAATTTTTGTTTTTTTTTCTTCCTGTGATGGTGGCCGCGAGATTGAAAGGAGATCTAAACGCTACATCAAAAGAAACAACTTCATGTTCATAACTTCGTATCCACTTTATATGATAATAAATCTATCTTTGAAAGTACTGAAGTCGGTCAACTTCGGACTGAAGTGCTTTCAGGTCTCCCAAGATATCAGCAGTGCTACTTTCATTGGAACTGACTTCCAAAGAGTATGGGTTGTTGCTCTTCCCATTCGTGATTGGAGGTGTCTGATGCAAAGGCTGGCCATTCATGGAAAAATCTTGTAGAACCCGATCGTATACAGAGCCCTGTGTGTATGACGTACTTCTATCGCTGCTCTGTATATGATGTGGTTGGGGTTGCTCATACTGTTGTTGTTGGTGGTATGGTTGCTCCAGAGGGATCTTCGGCGGAAGACTAGGAGCAGAACTGAGTCTTGAAGGAGGTGGTGGTGGGGCTGGAGAGCTCGTTTTAGGAGCTCTTCTCGAAGGTGGAGGTGGAGGTGCAAGTGGAGATGGGGTTCTGCAACCATTTTTGGCGTCATACTGTCGTTGTAACTGGTCTGCTATTGACAATCCTCTTCCAGGTGCCTGAACGTCATAGTTGGAAGGGATTGGGGATGATGAGGATCTAGCTCTGGTTGGAACCTGTGGTACTGATAAATGATTTGGTGATGATCCAAGAGGGACTTGGGCTTCAGAAGACGGGGTTGGGAACTGTGAATTCTGTCTCATTGAGGTTGATAGGGACCCAGTCATTGAAGGTTGGAGTGGACTCATAGATCCAAAATTTGGAGAAGTGCTACCAGCGATATTTGGGTTGAGTAGACTGCTTTCAAACGGCACCGGACCTGTGTTTCCTGGTGAGAGCAGTCCTGGGACTGGGCCTGTGTGGTTAGGCGCAAGGAGGTGCTGTTGTTGAAAATCAGGGGATGGAGTGTTCAGCCTCGAGTCTTCAAAGAAAACAGAAGGGATATTTGCTGGGGTACCATGGATAAGTGCACTATCCACATTCTTAACATGTTGGAAATGGTTGACCTGGTCCTGCATTTCTCTGAGCTCTTCTTCTTCATTTAGAGTGTATGTTGGCTGAGATCGTAGCTGTGGCATCGTTTTATGTTGGCCAACCTTACCCAAGAGTTGATCCATCGGCAACGTCAAATCTACGTTGACGGAATCTTCCTGAACTTGTTGGTGTATTGGCTCCATCTCAAGCTCATCAGAGAACTTCACTCTCTTCTTTCTCTTTTTCGCATTGTGCCCTTCATCAGGTCGGTCACCCGTCAGGATGAATTGCGTGAATGTATCCAAATCCAGTTTACTGCTGCTACCATTTGTTGCTGTCGCTGAGGCAGATACCTCGTCCTCTCTTTTATGCTTCTTTCTAGCTGCAGCTAGGATCGATCTCGGTTTCAACAATGGCCCAGGGACACTAATCAGCTTTCTTCTTGGTTGCAAACCAGCAATAGTGTGCGCAATGACACGCATGAGCGCAAAGAACTGGCCAATCTCCAGTGATACGACGCCTTTGAATATCTTTTCGATGGCTTTCCGAAGATTGGCATCCAGTTTGAAGTTGTTCAGAAAGGCAAACACATCGTGCAACCGAATCAAACGTGTGCCTCGCGTCAGAACGATATCATTATACCATCTGAGATAAGTTTTGGCCTCATCCACAGACAGCTGTGTTGGGTGGAGTTCTAGAGGTACACTTAAATCTTCTGCCGTTTCCTCAATGGCTATCTGCTCGCTGGATCCAGTGACTTGAGGGGTCTGAAGACCAGGCAATGTAATCTCATTCACACTAGTAGTAGATGAGTTGGGTGTTACTCCAAATGACACTGGTGGAGGAGGCAATGAGCTCTCGGATTCATGGGCTGCGAGGTTAAGCCAGTCAAAACCAGCGTTGTTCATCTGCTAATATGGCTTGATCCAAGGAATAAACGTTAAATAGATCTCGTTTCCAAACTGATGAGAGTGATTGGCTATGATATATACTAGGCCTAGTTGAGTAGGAAGTTCTCAAATGTAACAATAGGTTCTAAACGGCCGCACAACAACTATTGCAATTGCCTCGAACAACAGAGATTTGAGCCATATTCTGAAAACCGATAAATTCGGAAATTTGGGACAATGTTACGTAAGTATTGACAAAGCCTGTGAGTTAACCGTGGTAGTGGTACTTCGGAAGATAGCTGACAAGACTACTTTTCAGATTATTCTTTTCCAAGGGCCCCTTAATTGGAATTAGAATGCCTCCAAAGTCTTTAGGCTTCGACGACTCATCCTCAGACGAGGACATGCAGGCGCCTCTTAGAAGAAATCATGGGAAACAACCTCATAGACAGGTTCCTAGACCAACACTAACATCCAGATCAAACATTCCAATTCAGCAACTGGATTCTTCGAGTTACGAGTACGATGAGCACTATGATGACATTCAGGAATCTAGGAATGCTAAATTGCGAGCCCTAGGTAGTGCTATAGGTGGCAGTGGTGCCCGGTACATGACCGATATTTTGGAAGCTAAGAAGAGAAGGGACGAGGACAAACTGCGATTGAAACAATTGAAGATTCAAAAGGAGAGGGATATGGAAGGTGATGAATTTAAAGGGAAGGAGGTTTTCGTGACATCTCGGTATAAGGCGTATAAAGAGAAAATGAATTTGGAGAATGAGGAGGAAACGCTAGCGAGTGAACCATTGAAGAAGTACCATTCTGAAGAGTCTCGGGAGGATACCACTTTCAAAGAACTGCAGCGAATTGAAGAAAGTGCTACTCCTAAGACTGTTGCTCTCAAGTCAAGCCTTCTTCCTCGTTTATCTACAGCGGAGATTGAGGCAGCTAGGGAGCGCTACTTGCGGAGGAAAGCAAATAATTGAGAACAATCTCTGGCAAAATGAGTTCGTGTCATTATCTATATCTAGGTAAACCATTATTCCTTTTTTCCCTCGCCTTCCCCAGTTTCAACGACATCCTCGATCTTCTCTTCTCTGAATTCATTGTCGTATTTCACCAGTAAAGTTTTTGCATTCTCCTTCAAGTCTTCATTATTGACATACAGGTCCCTCAAAATCAAAATGCACGCCAATTTGACAGGTGGTCTGAACATTATCAAGAACTGCAATGACTGAAATCCAATGGTTGATCTCAGTGGATCAATGCACAACGACTTAACTCTCTCCACCAGCTCTCCATTCAAGTATGGCAAGTCAGAAAGTAACCTGATAAAGATCTTACGGTCATTCGCCTCCAAGAACGGAATCATCGAGTCTAGTACCCTGGCTGTCCATTGTAGATATACCGGTGTTTGTATCTCTGCATCCGGATCATTAATAAGTTCGGGACTTGCTGAATTGAACTCAGCGAACCACTCTTCATTTAGCCATTCGATGATAACATCAATTCTGTCATGAATTGATTCTAAAAAGTAATCGTATATCGCCTGTCTGATGAGATTACTCAATTCACCGTCTTCTGACTTCAACCCTCTTGTAGCTAATCTTGTCAGGAGAATTAACCATGAGTTCTTTCTCCAGTCATTAATTGCAACCTTAGAAATCTTAACTGAGTTATCCACATCGTCAACTTTGCTCAGGTTAAACGCACTAAGAGCCTTACTATCACTAGGCACTTTACTAAGGCTGAAGAAATTCTCCACAATTAGTCCCAAGTGTCTCTTTTTCGAGTCTGCTGTCATTGATTTGGGAGTTGGCAGCACAAAAGTAGTTTCTAAATTATCATCCCTGCCATCCGCAAGAATCTGGTCGTTGTCATTATCGTCTCTTTTCAATGCATCTTCCTCCTCCTTCAACTCAGCCTTTACTGCGTTAGGGTTTGCCTTTCCAACAAGGTCTGCGTAACGCTGGGAGATAATACTCAGTCCATGAATGAGCTTTTGAGTATCCACTTTAGCCAGTGCTGCAATAGAGATATTGGAAAGGACTTGTGTTGGTACAACGCTCACGTCAAATTCAATCAACTCATTCGAGGGGTCGATCAACTGGTACAGTGAGCTATATGCGTTATCCTTGATAGTTGTGTCGTCAAATGCAAATGGTAGATATTCAGATGCCTTCTTGTTTGGCACTTCGCCAGGAATTTGATTAAGAATTCCTTTCTTTTTATGTTCTTCATGTTTGGAGTTGATGGCAGAAACCATCTTTTGAAACTTTTGCGAAACCGAGGACTGGCTGTTGATAAGCCCAGCTCTATTAGCATAATTCAGTGCATTTTTGATAGCCCTCTCAGCAAAGCGGCAGTGTAGTTTGTATTTCAGAAATTCATCTTTTGGATACTGGTACTTTTTCGTAATATCAAATTGGGAAATCTCATGCAAAATTTTTGGGCCAAATGACTTTCTTCTCTGCATGATGAAAATCATATTGTTCAACACAGCAATGAACACAGAAGAGACAAGATAGGACTCCTCTTTGAAATAATCAAGTAGGGAGTCAAGGAGTGCCTTGCATTCTGCATCAAGCATCACTCGGTTCAGCACTGGATGGTTGCCCTGGATAGATGAGATATTGAACTCACTAGCTTGGGAGGATGTTGAGGTAGCCCCTCTTCTTCTTGGATCACTACCCACGGCGCTGGCGGGACTCTGCACCACAATAACCTTTGCAATGAACTTTGCGGCTGCGATCTTGCAGCCCACAGATCTGAAACGATCTGAATCAGGATTCTTTGGGGATAACGGCCACGACGTAGTCCATCTCTGAACAACCTTCATCTTCAAATTTGTCATTTGCCCCCATGTCTCTGCGTTGAGAGTTTTTGCCACAAGATCACATACCATTTCGTAAATAGAGGTCATCGTCAAAATCACGTTTCGATAAATAGAAACATCTTGTACCTCACTCAGCGCAAGTAGAACGGGAAGCAACTTCATCACTTCGCCCTGTTTTGCATGGAAGGGAACACTTACGATCTCTGGAGAGAACCATTCTTGAAGAAATGAAGCACACCACTGCTGTACAGGTAAGGAAGTGGTTGGATTTGCAGCCATTGGGAGGATGAATTGGAGCACTTGAGGAAATTTTTCAGGATCAGCTTGTGCTAGCTGTTGAGCCTGGTTAAGACCTTGAAGGGTAGCATTGTCAGTGTCCATGTCTGTTTGTGATAAGAACTGCTGGTAGAAGCTTTGGTGTAAACAACACTTCTGAAAAAAAAACATTGGGATGGCAGCGTTTGTTAGTGCTGAATTTTACGCCTTAAGAGCGTAATTTATAGATACAGGGGTCCACCATTTCTGACCTTAAGCTCAAGACATTTAGAGATATATATATGGCTGAAGTCACCTATTGGTGGTATGTACTCTAAGGATAATGCGTCCCTACAAACAAAGCCCAAATGTTGGAGTCCTAAGATTGGCTATGGCTTAGCTTTTTTTAGGGAATACTCCTCTTCTTTATAACACTCTTAATGAACACATGTCATCCACCATTCTCTAAACTCCAAGTAATGGAATGTAAGCACAATCAACATGCACATCCAGTATTCACATCGCGTCGTAAGTCAACGCCATGGCTGAGCTGCTTGTCAGTCCACATATCCTCATGGACAACAGCTCCTATGGCCTCCACAACAGCCTGTAGTCCTTCTCCAGTAGCTGCACTACACTTCACAACATCAGCCCCGAGTCCCTCTTGTGCAAAACCTTCCCATATCGTTTCGTCTTCTACACAGTTCCTCAGATCCAGTTTGTTCCCTACCACCACTATCCGTATATCCTGACATTGCACCTTTACCTCTTGAATCCACCTCAGCGCTCCTTCTATAGTCGTTTCATCCGATAGGTCAAATACCACAACTGCTATGGCTGCATTTCGGTAGTACATGGGAGCGAGAGACCTGTAGCGTTCCTGCCCTGCGGTATCCCATATCTCCAATGTGAGTTCGTGGTCTAAATCCAGGGGCAGGGTGATTGTGCTGAACGCCGCACCAATTGTAGAGGGCAGTAGCGGTGTCTGAGTGGCTTCAGGGTTGCTCAGCCTATGGAGGAGCGTGGACTTTCCCGTTGCAGGTGGACCCAGCAGGACTGTCTTTAAAACGGCAGTCTTCATTTTGTGTTGTAGGGTATTATTTAACTTGTTTTTCAGGTGTGTTCGTTGATTTGATATCCTTCAAAACAACCAGCTCTGTTTTCAACCTCCGAAGATGAACCTCAAGGAGTTCGTTCACAGACAACAAGTCCTGCAACTCTATAGGCAGGTTCTTAGAGGGATCAGTAAGCTTCCCGCTAAACAACGATTAGCTGCCAGAGAGTATGCAAGGGGAGAGTTTAACGTCAGCGCAGCGGGTGGACTGGAAGCCAACAAGTTTCTCTTAAGCAGGGGAAGACGTGAATGGGAGAAGACCGGGCTGTGACAACAAAGTCTTTTATTTATTCTTGTATTTATTCTTTATCCAGTACCCTTGTAACGAAACGAAACGAAATCTCTGTTTTTGCCATCAAGACCTCTAAACTCCAGCAGACAGTCCAGATTGAGTTGATGATTCTCCTCGACTTTGATGCAAGAGAATTACTCTAATTCGATTGTGCTCCAATGTGACCGGAGCACCATCTAACAACCAACATCCAGTTTCTGTGGTCCGTGTGATACAAAATTCGAGTGCTAAATGAAGGGAAACTTTTGTTGAAAGGTCAGCTTTTCTTGACAGAGAAGATTGAGAAGTTGGAACTTAAAAACTTCCTTTGCTTAGGTAGAGGAAGACCAGTAAATTCAAGAATCAGGAATCAGCACCTTCAAAGGTTTTAACAGGTTGAACATACCCCAACTCCAGCTTTTTTAGTGCTGTGTTTTTCCGTGAAGTTTTATCAGAAGGGGTGCATGTGAGCTTTTCATTGATATTTACATATATGTAAATAATATCCAATCTTTCTATACAACCATTAATAAAAGGAAGGTCGCAAAAGGCTTCTTAGATTTTTAAGTATTGTCCTTAGACAAATTCCAATAACATTTTCCTAAATTGAGGAAAGGAGACCCTAGAGTTTTCTAAAAGCTTGTGGCAGAATACACTAGAACCTGAACAGTATATCAGTAAAAATGCATTTTTAGATCGGAGTACTGGCATAGAAAATAGGACATATGAATTTGAAATAAATTTTATGTGCTACAAAGCAAGAAGAAACAAATACCAGTAGCTTAATCGGTATCACAAATTGCAATAGACGGTGAACACCAGACAACAAACTAGGACACAACACTTCTTACATAATCCTTTTTTTTTGACAGATAACAACTACATTTTGACACCAACTTGGTTGCTGATTACAAACTAACTCCTACTGATTGCACAAGCCCTGATGGAGATCACACCTTCGTACTCTCTTGGTCCTCTGTACCTGGGAACCAGTGTGAATCTGGCTCTATCAGAACTTTCTTCTCTTCATCGGCTGATATATTCACCCAGCACAATGGCCCCCATAGTTCTTTCTATCCCTAGTATCAACACTAATTGCCACTTCAACAGTACTACTCAAAGACTGACGATGATTGAAATATTCTCAATGGAAGGACTAAAACTGCAGTATATGGGTAAGCTTGTGAGGAAATGGGATATGAGAACTGTCTACAATGATGTGTTTGGGCCAACTTACCCAGGTGTTACCTCGGATGGAAGTTATGTATTGTCATACCCTGGTATTTCGTTCAAGTTTGCAGTAGCAAGTGGAGATGGAGACATTCTGGAAGAGCTACTGGAGCAGAACGCACCTGTATGCGCAATCGCAGTGCATGGATACAAACACTATAGTGATTGGGGTCCTTCATTGAGTTGTACGTTGTTGAAGAACCCTATTGAGCTAGAAAAACTAATAGTTTCATCAGCTACTGACAGAGCCAAGGGGGAGGAAAATCAGATCATAGTTAAGTTTCTTAAACATCCACAGAACCTGAAGAGGTACCAGTTGAAGGTCAATGAATCACAGCAACAGGACGTTCTTCGTGCCCTAGGCCCACCAAATGACACGTTTGTGAAAAGTGATACCAAGACAATGATCCATTCCAATAACGGAATCCTGGAAGATACTGCAGCACTTACGTTTCACAATTACTTTCAACTTGGTATTGATTTGCTTTATAAAGACACAACATTGACTAAAGTGATTATTCATAACAATACCCCGTTAAACACATTATTGTTCGGAAAATATGAAAGATGTGCTTTTGAGTACACCGACGACAATTGTGTTATAAATGGTGACACCAGGCTCAAAGAGATTCGTGAATACTTCCAGATGGATGACATATCTCCGGTAATCATAAATAGATCAAGTCGTCCGGTTGCCGATGACATTGAATTCATCGATTATGATAGTGAAACGGAAATTGGTGAGAGGAGTGATGTTGAGGTACGTTCATTGTGTTACATTGATGACTGGTATGGATTTATTTGGGATATTTTTGGTGGGGAGTGCGGTGTTGTAGGAAGTTTGACAGTATATTGAAGTTGTGTTGCTAACGGTTTACATACAGTGGATTAAGGATTTCTGCTATAATATATCATCTACAGCGGCTTGGGGTCAGAACTTAAAAGTTTAAAGGAACCAACGATTAACCTAAGCCACCAAGACAGCGGTTCAACGCTACGGCCAAACCAGGAAAGCCCCTGGGTATATCATATTGAAACCTCGGTCTCACCACAACTCTCCCCATATTAACGATGACCTGTTACCCGGTCTCTGAGAGTAAAAGATGTTTAGGCCTCGGTTAAACTCCGCCTTTTCGGCAAGCAAAAAAGTGTCAAACTGGCAAACCCCCGCAAACACTGATCACGATGTCTAGCACTATTAAAGGAATTCTGAATCCAGTTTTGCACTGTTCTCCTTTTTAACCTTTTACAAGACAAAGAAAAAAAACAATGTCATTGAACTTCAACGATAAGGTCGTCGTCATCACTGGCGCCGGTGGTGGCTTAGGCAGACACTACGCCCTTGAATACGGCAAAAGAGGAGCCAAGGTGGTGGTGAACGACTTGGGCGGTTCGCTCAAGGGTGACGGTGGCTCTTCAAACGCTGCTGATGTCGTGGTTCAAGAAATTAGAAAGAACGGTGGTACCGCTGTGGCCAATTACGATTCCGTCGAATTTGGTGACAAGATCATCAAAACAGCCATTGAAAACTATGGTACTGTGCACATCATCATCAACAATGCTGGTATTTTGAGAGATTCATCATTCAAGAATATGTCAGAGAAAGACTTCAAACTTGTCCTGGATGTTCACTTGAATGGTGCTTACAAGTTGACCAGAGCCGCATGGCCGTATTTGAAGAAGCAAAAATATGGTAGAATCATCAGCACATGTTCCCCAGCAGGATTGTATGGTAATTTTGGCCAAGCTAACTACTCCCTAGCAAAGTCCGCCTTGATCGGGTTTGGTGAAACGTTGGCTAAAGAAGGTGCCAACAGTAACATTTACTCTAATGTGATTGCGCCATTAGCTAGATCCAGAATGACTGAGGAAATTCTTCCAAAGGATATCTTAGAGAACTTAGGCCCAGAGAAGATTGCTCCACTTGTTTTGGCTTTAACTCATGAATCTTCCAAGGCTAACAATTCCATTTATGAGGTCGCAGCAGGTTTCTACGGCCAGATCAGATGGGAGAGATCATCCGGTGAGTTATTTAGAGTCGACAAGACCTTCACCCCTGAGGCAGTCCTGAACAAGTTTGACAAAATTTTTGAATTTAAGGACAAACCTTTCAACAAGGTAAGTCACCCAACTGGCATCGCTGATTATGGGAAACTTGTCGAGACTGGTAAATCTCTACCGCCAAATAGTCAAGGTTCCAAGAAGGTTTCCTTGAAGGGAAAAGTTGTGATTGTGACTGGTGCGGGTGCTGGTTTAGGTCGTGCCCACGCTCTATTATTCGGTAAGTATGGCGCAAAAGTTGTTGTTAATGATTTCAAGGACGCCACCGGTGTGGTTGAAGAGATTAAGGCAGCTGGTGGTGAAGCGGTCGCTAACCATTCCAACGTGGTGACAGGTGCGGAGGAGATTGTCAAGACCGCATTGGACACTTGGGGTCGTGTTGATGTGTTGATTAACAACGCTGGTATCTTGAGAGACCGTTCTTTTGCCAAGATGACTGACAAAGAGTGGTTTGATGTCATTGATGTTCATGTCAATGCTGTTTATAGACTATCGAAGGCTGTTTGGCCACACTTTACCAAACAAAAGTCTGGAGTCATTATCAACACCACCTCCACGTCTGGTATCTATGGTAACTTTGGACAAGCCAACTATGGTGCTGCTAAGGCAGGTATGTTGGGTTTCACTAAAACTTTGGCCATTGAAGGTGCCAAATCAGGTATCAGAGTTAATGTTGTTGCTCCACATGCTGAAACTGCTATGACTAAGACCATCTTTAGAGAAGAGGACTTTAATAAGTATGATCCAGCCCAGGTTTCTCCATTGATTGTGTTGTTGGCTTCCGATGAAGTTAAGACCACCGGAGAGACATTTGAGGCTGGCGCCGGTTGGATTGGTAATACTAGATGGCAAAGAGCTAAAGGTGCTGTATCCAAGGACGGCAAAGCTTCTCCAGAGTTTATTTTAGAAAACTGGAAGGATGTTGTCGACTTCAGCGAGTCCAAGACAGTTGCATCTACCAGAGATTCATTGCTAGCCATTTTGGAGACTATCAATGGCGGTGCTGAAGATGACGACGACGATGATGAAGATGACGAGGATGAAGCCACTGAGCCTTTATTCACTTACAGTGAACGTGATGTTATTTTGTACAATCTGGGTCTGGGTGCCAAGGCATCAGAGCTCAACTATGTCTATGAAAATGACAAGAACTTTGAAGTATTGCCATCATATGGTGTCATTCCGTTCATGAATGAGCAGGGTGGTTTGGACTTGCCAACGCTACTAAAGAACTTCAACCCAGCTTTATTATTGCACGGTGAGCAATACTTGAAGATTGCCAAGTACCCAATCCCAACAGCTGCTACTTTGAGAACTGAGGCCTTCCCAGTTTCTATCCAGAACAAGGGCGACAAAGCTGCTGTTGTCACTGGTGGTTTCAAGACATATGACAATGACACTGGTGAGTTGGTTTTCTACAATGAATCCACAACCTTTGTGAGAAAGGCGCAGGCTGCCAATGGTCCAAAGGAGTACCATCCAAGAACTGCGTTTGCTGTTGCATCCCATAGCGCCCCTAAGACTGCTCCTGACTTTGAAATTGACGTGTCAACCTTTGAAGACCAGGCGGCCATTTACCGTTTGAGTGGTGACTACAACCCACTTCACTTGGATCCAAAGTTCGCTGCACAGGCCAACTTCAAATCTCCAATTTTGCATGGATTGGCAACTTTTGGTGTCACTGTGAAACAGCTTTACGAGAAGTTTGGTCCTATTGGTGAGATCAAAGTTCGCTTCACCAATGTTGTATACCCTGGTGAGAAATTGAAGATTAAAGCTTGGAAGCATGGCGATGAGGTTATTTTCCAGACCTGGTCTGTGGACAGAAATGTGGTTGTCATTAACAACGCCGCTTTGAAGTTGTTGAAGAGCAATGCCAAATTGTGAAAAATGGGGCAGTTTATTGTTCTATAATAAGATGAGTCTTTAGTTATGATTATGAATTTTGTGATATCATTTAATTGTTTGTAGTAGGTCGAATCTCTATCATTTAGTCCGTCACTGTTATGAAGTTATCTGCGCCCTTTCTTCCCTTCTTCATGGACTGGACACCATGAAGTTGGTTTTCAAATGATACTCAAAATACAATGGTTTCGGTCACACAGGAATTTTCTTGATACTATTCTATCACCAGCTCTTTATCTCACAGATACCAGTTGAGCAACGCGAGGAACGCTCCATGTGAACTCCAAATCAGGCTCTGAATCCGGACTTGATAGTGATGTCTTCCGGTTCAAGGCAATAGTCTGGGACATTCCGTCAGTTAGTTTCAATCTGATAATGGCTCCAAAATGAAAAACACTATGAGCTTCTGGTGGTCCGTTAATTCATCCATTGTCCATGGTACAGCCTTTGTAGAGTAATGTGAGTGTGGAGCCATCCAGAGGTTAGAGAAGCTTATGTGATGAGGTGATTGTTCCGACCATGAACAGACCTCGGAATGACCTCTCTTAACAAGAACAACAACAACAACAAGTCAGTTAATACAGCAGCAAATTCCAACAGGCTCTACAGACCCTCAATTCATCATCTGAGAAATGAGCAGCTCTCGTCAGTTTAAATCCTTCTCTACAGAGATTGAGGAATCACTCACGCCAACACAACAAGATAATGAAACCAACACCAGCATTGCCTCACTTCAAAAATCTCCTACAACCAACGTCAAAAGGCGCACACAAAACACCGCAGACCTTTACGGCGAACCAGAAAACTACCTAGAGATTGAGATCCTGAATCCACAGACACACGGTTATGGTAGCAACATGTTCACTGACTACGAGGTGCGTTGCCGTACCAATATCCCACTCTTCTCAAAGCGGTCAAGTTCGGTTCGCCGTAGATACTCTGACTTTGAACGGTTTAGAACGATTCTAGAGATGGAGACCAACAAGGTGGTGATTCCTAGTTTGCCGGGGAAGATTTTGTTTGGATCGAGGTTCAAGGACAGCGTGATCGAGGAGAGAAGAAGTGGGATGGAGAAGTTTTTGCGACAGGTGGCAGGCCACCCTTTGTTGCAGACTGGCAGCAGAGTGCTAGCGGGATTCATTCAGGATGATCAATGGAATGCATGAGGGAGAGAGGGATAAGGATAATTAACAAACAGAGTGTTGTACAATTCTAAAAGTAATCAGTATGAAATACATTCGTAATCCTTCGGTATCAAACCTAGATCCTCAATTACCAATTTACAAACCAGCAAGGACCTTCTCAGCAGAGGAGACGTCAACACCAAAGTTGTCTGGCTCCTCAATTTGCTTCACAACCTTACCATCTTCGACAATGATGGCAAAACGCTTACCCCTGATACCACCAAAGAAAGGTGTGGCATCAATGGCTAGCTCACCAGCTTTAACAAACTCAGCCTCTGGGTCAGCTACAAAAGTTAGACTCTCTGGAGCATTCAATTGCTCGGCCCATGCCTTTAGGACAAAGCTGTCATTAACACCAGTGATGAACACCTTGTAGCCCTTGGCCTCAAATTCTGGAAGGGCTTTGATGTAGCCTGGAACATGAGAGGCTGAACAGGCTGGGGAGAAGGCACCTGGGACACCAACAATGATGGACTTGCCAGTGGCGGTCTCCTTTGCGAGGTCAATGTCGTTGCCAGGAGAACCATTCTTCAAAGTGGAGAGGGAAGGAATCGAGTCTCCCGCGGTGAAGGCTCTACGTGAGGTGATAGCAATGGCAGATTGACGGTAGGCAGTAGCAGTGGATCTGACGAGGGTTCTAGTGGCGTACATGTTGATTCGGAGTGGCAATTGGAAGTAATTGTGGAGAAAAGAGGAAAGAAGACAGCCCAAAATTTTGGGTGAAGTTGCGGTGCTTTTAAAAGGGAAATCGGAGTCAGATGGATCAGTGGAGTTTAGGAACAGTGGAGGAGAACCGACAACATCAAGACTACGACTGGCCGGGGGAGTCAACAGTAGGACCCATAGCTACTATCTGTACGTTTCAACATCACTCTTATTGATTGAGCCGGTGCGCACACAACAACCTCTTAATGAAACCAACTCCACTCATTCTCAACATCAACACTGCAAAACAGTGGCTTCAGAAACTAAGCAAGAGCAAACTACCACGGAATGACTTTGAAGTATCATTCTCACGAGCAAGCGGACCTGGAGGACAAAAGGTGAATAAGACAAGTTCTAAATCGACAATCACATTGCCCTCGTTGGCCCAATCTCCCTGGATCCCACGAGAGATCACACAACAGTTGGTCGAGAGAAAATTCCGATACCTCACCAAATCTGGAGCAGTGGTGATTTCTTCAGATGAGACACGATCTCAGAAAGATAATCTTGAACTGTGCTTCGACAAATTTGTCAAAGAGGTGCAACAGACTGTGTGGTTTGCTGGCGAAATCTCTCAAGATGACCTCAGGAAGTGGGAAAGTATCAAAAAGAAGACCAGCGAAATAAGGCTCAAGGATAAAAGGTTCAAGTCGGAGAAGAAACAAAGCAGAAAGGCTGATTACTACTAGCTTCAACATAGCTTCTACAAGTTCAACAAATAGTGAGTTTTTATGAATGCCATGGTCTATTTTGTTATGTTAGTGATATCATTATGCCAACTTGTTGCCCTTTTGCAACCAAAACTCCCTCTTTGAGTCCTTATCAAGGGAGCGAGTCTTTTTCAACTTCTTAGCTGGTGGCTCTTGGTTCTCCTCCTCATCATCACTATCATCCGGTAAGCCCATGTAGTCCTCTACTTTTCCGTGGCTGTTGGTCTTCTGATTTGCGTCAACGTTTACACTTGGGTCTATCGTGGAATCATCCCCACTATCACTGCAATCCTCGTGGTACTCAACTCTAGATACAATCGATCTGTTGTCATCTTGAATCACCTCGTTCACGGCCTTATCTCTCTCGTCGTAAAACTCTCTTTGAGAACCCTTGTACTTGATGACATTCCCCAGAATAGACTTTCCAAGTCTCTCCTTGTAGCTCGCGCCTTCCAAGTCATAGCATGTGTTAATCAGCAACTCATATGCACCACCAAAAGCCTTTCTTATATCCCTGACGTTAAACGAACCCCTTGAGATGTTGTTAGTGGGGTCGCTTGGGTCCTGGATCGCAATACCAAAGGTGTTACCCCTCTGGCCCTGCATGTTTGGATAGTACTTCTTCTGCAAGTATGAAACACTATCCTCATCAACACTGATAGCCACATCATCATATGAGAAGTTGCGGCCATACAGCTCAAAGAACTCAATGACTAGGACCCCCAAGTTCTCCATCGCATCCATGTTCCCCGTACTGAGCCTTGGGTGGAGAGTTAGGAAGGAGTAACAGAGGCAAATGATGGAATATCCACCCAAACCACCAACTCTCACATTGTTCAGCTTTCTTGCGCCAAGAAACTGCTTGATTATAAGCACAAGCTCACGCAACCCAGGTGTCTCCCCCAACCAACGGCGAATAACTCTTGCCGCGTCAACACCATTTGTTCTCTCAAAAGACACATCAATATGAATACCAGAATATATCTCGGTGAACTTGATGATAGGAACTTTCGTTTTGGCAATAACTTCAATGTTTCTTGCCAGTCCTTCTCTCTTCAGATATGAGCTCAGTTCATACAAAGAGTTTCTGTTGTCATAATGGCCCTCTCCAGAGTTAATAACCATATCTATATCTGAGCCAGGTAGATACAGATCAGTGGCATATGATCCAAATACCAGAACCTCACAATCTGTCCAGTACGCAGTGATCTTCTCTCTGAGCTTCCGCACCGTCGCGTTACGAAGCTCGATCTCTTCTTTAGATGGCGAAATGTAGGCAATGAAATCTTTGATTTCCATCGTGAGCCAGTCAGCCACTTCTCTCTGTGTAGAATGATCGTGATCTTTGATCCATGGTGTGTCCGAATTGACTTTCGGCCGTGATGGGAACATGTTGGTCTGTTCATCGTCTATAGAGTAGGTGTCTTCTTCCCCTTCCTCCTCACATTCCTCTTCAGAGGACGTGTCAAATCTCAAAGAGATAAAGTCCGTGTTATTGTCTAGTTCATTGGGCGTTGGTTCGTCTTCGCTATCTTTCTGAGTGGAGATGGCTGGTGGAGCTGTCTGAATGCTTCTGGCACCGTCACTCTCATCTTCTGAGTCAATAAGCACCACATCATTTGCTGTCAGAATTGGATCCACCACATCTTGTCTCTCTGTAGAGGGTGTCCGGCTCAGGTATTCGGAGTATTGGTTCTCGTGGTTTTTGTTGGCAAATACATCGAATTTTTCCTTGATCTTACTAGCAGTCTTGGAAAAGATATTCTTCGCCTTTGACACTCCGTTGTGATTACTCTTCCGTTCGGCTTTGTCCTTTTTCGTCCAACGTGGCTTCCCAGATTTCGCCATCACGGTGGAATGTGCTGAAATGCGTGCTTTGGAGTAGTTTTTGGTTCGTTTGACGCTGCCTTCTTGGGAAAATTTTTGGGTAAAAAAAAGATTGCGGTCCCTACCAGAGAATTGATAGTACCGACGATATTAAAAGCACTCTTCAAGCTATACTGATCCTCCAGGAAAGCCAGGTGCTTCAGGGAATACCTAATATTTGTACCTTCAGTTTGGTGCTACTCGAATTTCTGCGTCCAACAAGTGTCTCCAGGCGCCATGATATGAGACAAGGGGATCCAGACTACTGAATTGATATTTGGGAGAAAGAAGATTTAAAATTAGAGTCCCACAAGTTCTCAGGTGAAACGTGGGAAGTGGTTGTGGCAGGCTTGAACTCCCGACAGTGTTGCCACTAATACTATTTCTCAATCTGAGTTCGCCACACCTTTCATTTGACAATGAACTGTCTGGTGACAGGGTGGTACAGTCCACTAGAGCTCCTTCCAAAATCCATTAAATTCGTGCTTCACATAAGTATAGGAGTTGTCAATGGCAAACTCCAAGTCATCAGTGAACCCATTGAAGCTGTTAATTGGCAAGATCATCACATCATCAATGAGGATTGGCGACTTCACACGAGTGAAGTTAGTCCATCCTAAATACTGACCTTTTGAGACTTCCACAAAGTTCCTGTCCTGGTGATATGATTCAAACTCGATGTATCTGGGGGTGTGGAGTATGTTCGTATTCACAAAGAGGCCATTATCAACAAAAATCTTGTTCAAATGGGCAAATATGGCATCTGTGAATGCGCCGGGCCCAGTCCAATTAAGAATAGTGTACAGTGAATGTAGAGTATGGTAAGACTCGTCGATCTTGACATGACTGAGCCTTTCACTGTATCCTTCAAGAGTTGCCTGCACAATGGTGGCGATTAGCTCTCTGAGAATTGGATGGCCCTTGCGGGACTTGAAGGTCCACTGACAGAATTGAACTCTGCGGCTTGATTTGTGCTTCCAGTTTGGAAGGTCATAGTCCGCCTCTATACCAGCCACAAATCCAATATCTTCAGAGGTGGCTAACCCGGAACCATCTAAGTTCAAATCTGCCCACGATGTAGGGGAGGCTACAACAGTGGTGTCAATGTCTGTATAGACTCCACCCTTTGCGTATATCAAAAGATACCTTGCAAAGTCATACCTCAAAATGTCTAACGGAAGAGCTTTGTAAGCGTCCAAAATCTGGGGGAGATCTCCATAGGTTTCTGACAAGAAGCTTTCGACTTCCGTGTCTGTCAACAGAATATGTTTAAATTCCTTCTCTTCTGCCCATGTGCTGACCCATCGGTGGGTCTTTGAGTCTGTGATGCTGGAGATGGGCTCATGCCAGGTTTGGTATATTGTTCTCGGAATTGCTATACCTTCGTCATGTCCAAACTTCTTGTGTAGGTGTCTCCTGATGTCATCTTCAGGGTATGAACCCACATAATCCGGAGCCTTCGACAATCGCGGTTTCGTCTGTTGGAGAGCTGGATCGCCCAGCTGGTCTGAGTCTTGATTGTGATCGGCCTTCTCGATATCCTCGGCATCCAATCCTTTAAGAAGCTCTTCGACAGCACCAGCACTGGACTCAACCAGTGGCCTAATCACTTCTTCCATGCTTTGAATAGAATACGCTAGCTCATAATCCCTCTGCCATATTCTCAGAGATTGCATAAAGGCAAATATCAGAAACCCCACTAAGCAAAGGGTACGAAACCTACCCCTTCTTGTCGTGAGTCGTTGAACTTTGGTAGCAATTTGTCCTACCATATCCATGACCACTATCACCAGTACTCTATCCTCTGTTGAATGTATGTACGGAAAAAGGTCCTTCGATTAAGCGATGTATATATATATATGATGGAAACGACCCAAGGCAAGCAGGTACAACTAAGCAACAGGCTGGCTGACTGCCTTTTGGCACCATTTTTTTTTTAGCACACTGCTGCCGGTGGGAGGGGGGACAAAGGGAAAAAAAACCAGCATGCAGCAAAAATGGACTAAAACAAAATAAATTAAAGCCGAGTTAAGAAAGGTCCCCAACACTTGGGCAAATAGACAAGGAGTCACTAGGGTAACATCTATCTGGTTTTGATAATGTAACAATCAAGACTGGCTCTCGAAGGAGCGATCCCCTGAGGGCATACGCAGTCCAATTCGAGTAGTAGCTGAATGTAGCCCTAAACCGAAGCGTTTTCCTCATCGAACCAAAACAGCAGGCCCCTATGGACAGAGTTATCCACACAGTACACACAGGACACGCGCACTCTCCGCTTTTGAGTAAAAGAGAGTTGGTTGTACTTTCGAGATTCTACATTCAATCCTGATTACCTAATCGAGAAGACTTTTTGAAATTTTTTTTATTACAGGCGATGAGCTCGCTCCCCTTTCGTAGTGTAGAGAACAAGAACGGAACCAGCCTTTTTCTAACTAAGCTATCAGCAATGAGTGACAGCGAAGAAGACTACGATATTGTGGGAAACATTGCCGTTGATGGCTCAGAGTCTGACTTCAGTGAGGAATCCGATTTTGAAGCTGAGGTCCAAGATGAGATTATCTCCTCTGATGAAGAAGAGGAGCAACAGCCAACAAAGAAAAGAAAGTTGACGAAGCCATCCAAGCCATCCAAGCCAGAGGCATTTCCAAGCCTTGAACTTTCGGATGATGAAGAGGACAAGGCAAAGACGAAAGAGGATGTTGATTTCGCTTCGTACTTCAACGTTTCTGCCCAGACAACAAAGACCAAGAATGGTACATTTGCTAGTTTTGGCCTATCCAAGTTTATTCTTAATAACATCCAGAGAAAAGGTTTTAGACAACCTACGCCTATTCAAAGAAAAACCATTCCTTTGATCCTGCAGAACAGAGACATTGTCGGTATGGCCCGTACAGGTTCTGGTAAGACTGCCGCGTTCTCTCTCCCTTTGGTGGAGAGATTGAAGATGCACTCTGCCAAGGTAGGTGCCCGTGCCATTGTGTTGTCTCCATCAAGAGAACTGGCTATTCAGACGTACAAGGTTTTGAATGAGTTTTCCAAGGGATCAGACTTGAGATCAGTGCTGTTGATTGGTGGTGACTCCCTTGAGGACCAGTTTTCAATGATGATGTCTAACCCAGATATAGTTGTCGCCACGCCTGGTAGATTTTTGCACTTGAAGATCGAGATGCAGCTTGATCTGAAGACTGTGGAGTATATTGTCTTTGATGAAGCTGATCGTTTGTTTGAGATGGGGTTTGAAGAGCAGCTGAACGAGTTGTTGAGTGCGTTACCTGCAAACAGACAGTCGCTTCTGTTCTCTGCAACTTTGCCTAGATCTTTAGTGGACTTTGCTAAAGCTGGTCTTACGAACCCTGTTCTAGTGAGACTTGATGCTGAAACGAAGATTTCCGACCAATTGGAGATGGCTTTCATATCGACAAAAAACAAAGAACGTGAGGCCAACCTTCTCAATCTGATTCAAGACGTGATCAAGATCCCGACCGCCACCGTTGAAGAACTGAAAAAGTTGGATATAGCTAGTCGCCAAGATGACTCTGAATCTGACGCAGCTGATGGTGATGATAAATCGAAGAAGAGAAAGAAGAAGCATTTCAAGAGACCAAGGATGCCACATGCCAACGAGTTACCTTCTCCATTCTCAACGATTGTGTTTGTTCCAACCCGTCATCATGTGGAATACATTACAACTATGCTGAAAGATGCCGGCTATGCCGTTTCTTATATCTATGGTACCTTGGATCAACATGCGCGTAAGCGTCAATTATTGAACTTCCGTGCAGGATTAACTCCGATATTAGTTGTCACTGATGTTGCTGCTCGTGGTATTGATGTTCCAGTTTTGGCCAATGTTATCAACTACTCTTTACCAGCTAGTTCCAAGATTTTTATCCACAGAGTGGGTAGAACTGCAAGAGCAGGTAACAAAGGTTGGGCTTATTCTATTGTCTCTGACAATGAGCTGCCATACTTGCTTGACTTGGAATTATTTTTAGGGAAGAAGATCTTACTGACTCCAATGCATGAGACAAAGTGTTCTCTAATGAAGGAGAGAATGGGAGAAGAGTACAAAGAACCAACGATCTCCTACACTGACCGTATGATTTTGGGTTCTGCTCCACGTTTGAATGTTGAGAACATGATGGAACTGTTCAACCACTTGATGGGGTCTAACTACGACTTGCAGGTGTTGCAAGGTGTTGCTGCCAAAGCAGAGAAGTTGTACTTCAGAACCAGAACTAGTGCAGGTACTGAGTCAGTGAAGAGAGCCAAAGAAATCAAGAACAATGGTTGGGATGAGCAAAATTTGCTCTTTGGTGTTAACTTGGAGAAGGAAAAGCTAGCATTTTTGGAAAAGTTGCAGAATAGAAATCATAAGGAAACTGTATTCGAGTTTGGCAAGAAAGATGATTCGTTGATGGACTTAATGAATACGAGAAGAAGACAGATTGCTCCAATCCAGAGACGTGCGAAGGAGAGAAGAGAACTTTTGGAGAAGGAGAGAATTGCTGGTCTAACGCATGGTCTAGAGGATGAAATCTTGAAGGGTGATAATCATGAAATTGGTTACTCGGTGAATGCTGATGTGCTAGAGAAGGAGTTTGAAACAAGCGAAGAGCTTGCAGCCAAGGAGAAGAAGCTGTCCAAGAAATCCTTCAAGGATCCACAATTCTTCTTGTCACATTACGCACCAACGAACGTGATCCAAGACCAGCAGTTAAGCATTGCTTCTGGATTTGCTAATGATGCCCAAAATGCCCAATTTGATCTGAATAGTGATGACAAGGTCCAGGTCAACAAGCAGACGCAAACAATGAAATGGGACAAAAAGGCTGGTAAGTACATCAATTCGAAGTCCACTGACAAGAAGTTCATTATTGGTGAGTCTGGTCAACGTATTCCAGCCTCTTACAGATCTGGTCGTTACGACTCTTGGAAGCAAGCCAAGAAGATTGGAGGCTTGAAGGTTGGCTCCCGTGAGGTTGATAGTGAATTCAACAAGAAACTTGAGAAGCAAACAGGTAAATTCCAGCACAAGCAAAACAAGGCCCCTCGTGCACCAGACAAATTCAGAGACGATTACCACAAGCAGAAGAAACGTGTGGATGCAGCAGTGGATGGTGGCCGCCGTGTGAAGGGCTACAACAGACCTGGTCAGCAACAGGAGATTCGTTCCACAGAACAAATCAGAAAGTCCAGAGAGTCGCTACAAAAGAGAAAGGACAAAAACGCAAGACCCTCCAAAAACAGAAGGTAGCTATAGAGCATTATTGTACAGTAAACTATTGGTTTTCAATGTGAGAGTGACTGATTGTAGTTTATGTTATGATTTAGAGATTTCTCGAAAGAGGAAAGGTTAGGCAACCGCTGTTTTTCACTTGCTTCGGAAAATTCGAGCTGATAGCCTTCCTTCGATTCCCACAGGATCCTGCCAAAACAAACATTACAGCCTAGTTCTGATCAATAGGTCGCTTTTCCGTGTTCAATTGGGCTTCCCACAACGCTTCCAGATCAATCTCAGAGACAAAGCCAGCTAAACTCACCAATTAAGATCTGTTTTCATTGTTTAGAGCAGTATTTTTAAGGATTGAGCGCAGCCATGGAGACCCAGCAACCATACCCAGTTGACCTTAAAAACCAGCTTGTACAATCACAGCAACAAGAACAACAACAGCAGCAGCAACAGCAGCAACAGCAACAACAGCAACATGTATCGATACTGCCACAACGCTCAACTGTCTCAAAGGGGAAGTACTCCTTAACGGATTTCCAGATTATGCGTACCTTGGGAACTGGTTCTTTTGGGCGTGTTCATCTGGTCAGGTCCGTTCACAACGGAAGATATTATGCAATCAAGGTTCTGAAGAAAGCCCAAGTCATAAAGATGAAGCAGATTGAGCACACTAATGACGAGAGACGGATGCTGAAGCTGGTGGAACACCCGTTCTTAATCCGTATGTGGGGCACGTTCCAAGATGCGAAAAACTTGTTTATGGTTATGGACTACATTGAAGGTGGTGAACTGTTTTCTCTGTTGAGAAAGTCTCAGAGATTCCCTAACCCTGTTGCAAAGTTCTATGCTGCAGAAGTTACCTTGGCCATTGAGTATTTGCACTCATACAGCATTATTTACCGTGACTTGAAACCTGAAAACATTCTTCTTGACCGGAATGGTCATATCAAGATTACTGATTTCGGGTTTGCTAAAGAGGTTCAGACAGTTACATGGACTCTGTGTGGTACTCCTGACTATATCGCCCCAGAGGTGATCACAACCAAGCCGTACAACAAGTCTGTTGACTGGTGGTCCTTGGGTATCTTGATTTATGAAATGATAGCTGGGTACACGCCATTTTATGACACTACACCGATGAAGACATACCAGAAGATATTGGCTGGCAAGATCAACTTTCCAAACTTCATGCACCCTGATGCCCAGGACCTGCTGTCCAGGTTGATTACTGCTGACCTAACTAGAAGACTGGGGAACCTACACAATGGACCTGCAGACATTAGAAATCATCCATGGTTCAGCGAAGTTGTTTGGGAAAAGCTCCTTGCGAAGGACATTGAGACGCCGTATGAGCCTCCGATCACAGGTGGTGTTGGTGATACTACTCTATTTGACCACTACCCAGAGGAAACTTTGGACTATGGTGCTGTCGGAAATGATCCCTACGGACAGTACTTTGTTGACTTCTAGATGATGAGAGAGACTGTTCTGACCTTATTTGAAGTTTCAGGTATTTCGTGTTTATTTTCAGTTCGTAGGTATAATCATACTGTTTGAAAGCAAGCCTTTTCTTGACTCTTTTTTTTGTTCTGTAGGTGCTTGAGATATGTCCTAATTCCCACTTTGTCGGGATATCCTTTGTTTTGCTTTCGGTTCGAAAATGTTTCAAGGATGAAACATGAGGCAAAGAACCGCATTGTTGCTATAAAGAGTTTCAACTTCTATCCTGAATTGCTCACAATTGCTTTCTGACGATATCACAATGCGCTTAGAGGCACACAATCCCCGGTCAAGGGATCTCCTTGCCATGGAATCTGAACTTCGTGACTTGCTAAGACACTCCTCACTTAATAACCACCAGAGAAGGGAATTCTTGCAAGTTCTAGAGTCGGTATTTGACTTGTTTCTAACTCCTGTGGCTCCTAGCAATACTGATGGTGAAATTGCACTTGTTGACTTGCAGAATGTGGACCTCTTTGGAAAGATGCAAGGGCTAGTCAGTGCGCTGACTGTTTTGATTATCGACGAGGAAGAGAGATCAAACACAACACTCAACCAGAGCTACCTCCCATCTCCTGAGCAGCGGGATGGCCAACCACAAAGGTTTCAACCCTGGCCGGATAGACGTGGCAGCGGTGATCATAGGTCCAGAAGAGCGTCCCAGTTATCGCAAATCTCGCAACGTTATGAAGCCCACCACCAGGGATCCTTGGCCAATTCCCCTTATGATGCGAGGAGGTCAATGGCATCTCCGTTCTTAAAGAATTCACCAAGTTTTTCTTCAAATCTGCCTGAATTCAGAGACCACAAGAGACAATCAATCGATTTCAGATCGAGCAGCAATGGTGATGTTCAAGGGCCCAGAGAGTTGAAAGTAGTGAACACACCAGTCCCTAGGAACTTTTCTAGACCAATCTCTGTATATCAATCAATGGAGAGTCCATCAACACCGGTTTCAATGGGTTACAGAGATTACAATCCGAATAGTGACACTAAAAGGTATTCCATGAGATTCTGAGTTTATAGACTTTAATGACTATTACGATTATGAAAGTATTAGGCTACACCACCTTATCTCAGATGGTAGGTGACCCGTACCCTCACCATCAGCTTCAATGGGTTTAAATCCCGGCAGTTTCGTACAGAGCCAACAACTGCAAACTATAGTGTATGTACATGTATTTCTTGTCATTATGTCCCCAGTTTCATGAAATGCTTTATTCCTCTACTCCAAAGTGACCTTAGCACCTAGAGCCTCCAAGGTGGCCTTGATCTTCTCAGCATCCTCCTTGGCAACGTTCTCCTTCAAAACCTTTGGTGCGCTCTCCACGAATTTCTTGGATTCGACTAGTGACAAGTCCAATAGACCCTTGACCTCCTTGATAATCTTTGGCTTGGACTTAGTGTCGAAACTCTCTAACTTGACAGAGAAAATAGTTTGCTCTTCTTGGACCTCCTTCACCGGCTCAGCCTCTTCAGCCGGAGCAGCGGCTGGAGCAGCACCGGCAGCTGGTAGTGCAATGTCTGGGATGTTTAGTTGAGTCTTCAATTCAGAGATCAATGCAGAGGTCTCTAACAGGGTCAATTTGGAGATAGAATCGACAATGGCAGTGATTTTTGGGTCAACTGGGGCAGTAGACTGCAGACGAATGGCTCTTAGCGGACGGACAGTTCTAACAAGACGTGTAGCGGTTCTGAACATTGTGGTCTTGAGGGGTTCACTATGGTGAGTTGGATGTTAGATTTGATAAATTTTTCATTTTTCGACGATTTTGGCATAACACGTACAAACTCTAAGCAGCCGCGTAGTGTCGGTTTATGCTGAAACCCATCACCATCGAAATGAACTAAAAACTAAACAAAAGCGAACAAGCAGCTTTTGCCACATTTAGGACGTCAGCATTAACTCTCGAGATACTCTCACGTTAACAATGACTTCCTTCCATTTCTGCAAAGAGTGCAATAACATGCTGTATCCAAGAGAAGACAAGGAGAATCTCCAGCTCCTCTTTGAATGTCGTATCTGTTCTTACGTGGAGAAGGCAGGGACGCCAAAAGTGTACCGTCACGAGCTGGTCTCCAATATCGGTGAAACTGCTGGTATTGTTAATGATATCGGGTCGGATCCAACGCTTCCTAGATCGGACAAAGAGTGTCCTAAGTGCCATGGACGTGAAGCTGTGTTTTTCCAGAGTCAACAGAGAAGAGCGGACACAAGTATGATTTTGTTTTATGTGTGTCTCAACACTGACTGCAAGCATGTGTTCAGGAGTACGGATAGAAGTGATTGAGAGATATAGGTGGGCAAATATTTTTCAAAGAGTTTCCAGAACAGGAAGCCAGGAGTATAGAAAAAGGGGTCAGATTTTGTGTTCTTCATAGCATGAGCCCAACAAAGTTGGGCATGTATATTATTAATGAGACTAGAAATGAACCATCAGGTAGAACACCGGACATCTTGAGTCTATGTTTTCCTTCTCGGTTTGGGGAAATTCACGGTTGTGGGGGGATGGGATAAATGTTTAGGTATCGTGATACAAAACTCTGTCTCCGTAGTTCGAAGGCAGTACTTGATTTAAGAGAACTTAGCATCAACTTACAGCTTCTCCAGAGGTTATCAGTGATATTTCTTGGGTAGTCTGTCCTTCCTAAGCATGCGGTGGTTTCAACGATTCTCTGCTTCATTTCCAGATTAGGAAGTCAACATCAACCATCACAAATTTTTCCAAAAACTTTTCAACAAGTTGGCAAGAACAGAGCATCAAGCCTCTTATCCATCACCAAAATGCCACCAAAGAAGCCAGTTGAAGAGAAGAAAATCCTCTTGGGTCGTCCAGGTAACAACTTGAAGTCTGGTATTGTCGGTCTTGCCAATGTTGGTAAATCTACCTTCTTCCAAGCCATTACCCGTTGTCCATTGGGTAACCCAGCTAACTACCCATTCGCTACCATTGATCCTGAGGAGGCTCGTGTCATTGTCCCTTCTGAGATCTTGGATGATTTGGTTCAGAAGTACAAGCCAAAGTCCACCGTTCCAGCCCACATTACTTTGTACGATATTGCTGGTTTGACAAAGGGTGCCTCAGCGGGTGAAGGTTTGGGTAACGCATTCTTGTCCCACATCAGAGCTGTTGATGCCATTTTCCAAGTTGTCAGATGCTTTGACGATGCTGAGATTATTCACATTGAAGGTGATGTTGATCCAGTTAGAGATTTGGAGATTATTTCCAATGAGTTGAGATTGAAAGATATCGAATTTGTTGAGAAACACTTGGAAGGTGTCCTAAAGATCACCAAGCGTGGTGGTCAATCTTTGGAGGTTAAGCAGAAGAAGGAAGAGGCTGAACTGTGTGAGCGTATCATTCAATTGTTGAAGGATGGCCAAAGAGTTGCCAACCAATCTTGGACTCCAAAGGAAGTTGAGGCCATCAACACCATGTTCCTATTGACAGCTAAGCCAACCATTTACTTGATCAACTTGTCTGAGAAGGACTACGTCAGAAAGAAAAACAAAAACTTGCTCGCCATCAAGGAATGGGTTGACAAGTTCTCTCCAGGTGATGTTATCATTCCATTCTCTGTTTGTTTGGAGGAGCGTCTATCCCACTTGGAGAATGACGAGGAGAGAGAGGAAGAAGAGAAGAAGGTCGGTGCTAAGTCGCAACTACCAAAGATTATCTTGACCATGAGAGAGAAATTGAACTTGATTTCTTTCTTCACTGCCGGTGAGGATGAGTGCAGAGAATGGACTATTAGAAAAGGCACTAAGGCACCAGCTGCTGCCGGTGTTATCCACGGAGATTTGGAGAAGTCTTTCATTCAAGCTCAAGTTACTAAGTATTCTGACTTGAAAGAGTTGGGTGATGAGAAGGCTGTGCAAGCTGCCGGTAAACTGCTGATCAAGGGTAGAGACTATGAGGTTGCTCCAGAGGATATCCTATACTTCAAGTCCGGTATGGGTAAGAACTAGGGTACAACAAAGCTGTGCATCCAATTCAACATCATTAACTGAACCAAATAAATTAACTATGTATACACTACATCTCTCTATTTACAAGCTATCTACATCACCAACATGACAAGATATTAAAACAAAGACCACCCGGATTCCTTCTTCTTCTCTCTCTCGGCCTTTGAAACAAATGTGTCCATCTGTTCTCTAATTCTGACAGGACCTGTCTCGTTGTCATAGTTTCTACCCATAGCATCAACGAAGAGACCGTCTTTATCCATCAAATAGAAGAAAATGGAATGGTCCACAAGGTAATCTTGACCTGGCTTGACGTTTTCAGGTGTGGAAAAGTAGACTCTGTACTGTTTGCAAACATGCTTAATCTGTTCATAAGTGCCTGTCAAGCCAATGATAGACGGGTGAAAATCAGTGAGGTATTCCTTAATGACAGCTGGGGAATCTCTGGCTGGATCACAAGTGATAAAGATTGGTTGGATCTCGTGGCCAGTTTTCTTCAAGTTGTTCAACCATTCACCCAACTTGTCTAGCTCATCAGGGCAGATATCAGGACAGTGAGTGAAGCCAAAGTAAACAAGAGAAAACTTTCCTTCCAAGTCCTTTTCAGTGAACTCCTGACCCTCTGTGTCGGTCAACTTGAATGGACCACCAACTAATGGCTTACCATAACCTCTGTTAGACTCAGCATCTTGTTGAACTTTTAATCTCTTCTTTTCATTGGTAAAGAAGTAATACAAACCACCTCCAGTTATTATCATGAGAATTGCAGCCTTCCAGCCTGCAAATTCAATGTTTGACCCATCCTTGACTCTTTGTGGTTGGGTTTGGGTACCACCAATTGGGATTCTTGAAAGAGGTTTCTTTTTTGTGGGTTCTTGAGCTTCATTGAGAAGTTTATAAGTGTTAGAAAATGAGCGAGTTGGGAACCTCAGTGGCTGTATTGATGCACGCTGCACCGTTCTTAAACCAGATCTGAACATCATTTGATAAACGGTAGGGCTAGTTCAGAAGAAATGTGTCTCATGATAAATTTCGAAGAAAAAACGGCAAAAAGGCACAATTGATGCTTATGTCATGAAATGCTCCAGAAAAATGTATCAAAAAGGAAATTTCCTGATATAGTAGAACTCGCATTAACTAGTCCCAATGCGGTAAAATGTAAACAAAACAGACGCATTTGATGAAACCCTAAAGACAAAAAAGAATGTCCTTTCTATTAAACTCCCTATATCCATATCACATTGACTACCCAGATATTCCAATGTCCAATCCATTTGATGACGACTCGCGTCTGGGAAGACCGGAACCCGCGAGACTGGCTCAGAGCCCTTCACCTCGCCGCGTCAACCATATTCCACCTTCCCATGCTTCAAGGCACTTGGCTTCCGAGTTACCAGAGCACTTAAATGGGGCCAAATTCAGTCCAAGTGTGTTTTCTAGAAGATCACAACAGAATTCACCTCTTCCATCCCGCAACACTGACGTCCATCACACTCCTTATGGATCTCCGATCAAGCAACAATTGACTCCAAGACAACAGTATGCTGAGATGGAGTCTCCAAAGAGAAAGAAGTACAGCTCAGTAATCATCATCGATGACGAGGATGACTATCGTCAGGAAATGGAAGGCTTTAAACCAACTGTGAACAGATCTCCAACTAGGGCATCTGACAGCTCCAATTCATCCAGCCGTATTCTTCCAATACCAAAACCAATATTTAGTGCCAGTACCTTTGCTGCGGCCAATAACGGCCCACACTCACCTTTCAATGACAGTGATCAAAATGACTTTAATCATTTACAACGTGCCACCAGTGAGAGCACCACTTACTCCTATGAACAATCCGATGAGAAGAAGGTTGAGTTCGGAGAAAAGTTGGAGACTTACAGCTCCAACTTTTCAGGTGAAACTGCTGATTCTAGTAACTACCACCCTCATCCTTATACTCTGGAATCCAACGACTACGAAACTGACTCACAGGCATCTCATGAATTTGACGACGCAATGATGCATTCTGTTCCAACTTCTGCCCAGCCACGTCGTCATCATTCCATGATCAGAAAGAAGGTCCAACCAGAGAATGGTAATTTAGTTTTGGAAAACCCAATTCCAACCAAACTAGCTTCTTTCCTTCCACGCCGTGACCAAGATGAGTTCCTCTTCATGAGATATAGTGCTTGCACATCCGACCCCGATGACTTTGAGTCTCAAGGTTTTACTTTAAGAGCGGCCAAGAACAACAGAGAGATCGAGATTTGTGTTTGCATCACCATGTACAATGAGTCTGAAGAGCACTTCACTAGAACTATGCATGCTGTGATGAAGAATGTTGCTCATCTCTGTTCAAGAAACAGATCGAGAATCTGGGGTCCTGATGGCTGGAAGAAAGTTCAAGTTGTGATTGTGTCTGATGGTAGATCCAAGATTAGCAACAATGTCCTTGATGTTTTGGGTGCTATGGGTGTTTATCAAGAAGGTATTGCAAAATCCTACGTCAACAGTAAAGAGGTCAAGGCTCACTTGTTCGAGTATACCACTCAGGTTTCATTGGACTCTAATCTTGAGTTCAAGAGCGCAGAAAAGGGTATTGTCCCTGTTCAAGTTCTGTTCTGCTTGAAAGAACAAAACCAGAAGAAAATCAACTCTCACAGATGGTTGTTCAATGCATTTTGTCCGGTGTTGGATCCAAAGGTTGTTGTATTGTTGGATGTTGGTACGAAACCAAACCTTACTGCAATGTATCACATGTGGAAAGCTTTTGACCGTGATTCTAATGTGGCTGGTGTCGCTGGAGAGATCAAAGCACTGAAGGGGAAAGGTTGGGTAAAGTTGTTGAACCCACTGGTTGCTTCTCAAAACTTTGAGTACAAGATGTCAAATATCCTGGATAAGCCAATGGAGTCGGCCTTTGGCTATATTTCTGTTTTGCCTGGTGCGTTGTCTGCCTACAGATACAAAGCTTTAAAGAACCACGAGGATGGTACTGGTCCATTGTGCTCTTACTTTAAAGGTGAAGAACTGCAGGGTTCCAACAGGGATGTATTCAGTGCTAATATGTACTTGGCTGAGGATAGAATTCTGTGTTGGGAGTTGGTGGCTAAGAAAGATGACAAGTGGCTATTGGAGTATGTGAAGGAGGCTAAAGGAGAGACTGATTTACCAGAGAGTGTTCCAGAGTTCATCTCACAAAGAAGAAGATGGTTGAATGGTGCTCTTTTTGCCGCTATTTACTCCCAACTCCACTTCAGACAAGTCTGGAAGACGAACCATTCATTCGGGAGAAAAGTGGCATTGCACCTGGAGTTCTTATTCCAGTTTGTGCAGCTCTTGTTCTCATGGTTTTCCATTTCCAACTTCTACTTGACTTTCTACTTCCTTGTTGGTTCACTAAGTGGTGACAACATCATTCCAAACAATGGTGGCTTTTGGTTATTCACTATCCTGAACTACATCTGCATTGGTGTTATCTGCTCCCTTTTCATTGTGTCCATGGGTAACAGGCCACAAGGTGCACAACATTTGTTCATCACCTGTATGGTCTTGTTGTCTATCTGCTCTACTTTTGCCATTGTCTGTGGTATTGTATTCGTCTTACGTACCTTGAATAGTGGCAATTCCAGCTCTCAGTTCTTCAACATCATTGTGTCTTTGCTGTCTACATATGGTCTTTACTTCTTCATGTCTTTCATCTACTTGGATCCAGCACACATGTTCACCTCATCCATTCAGTACTTTCTTCTCCTACCATCATACATCTGCACTCTGCAAATATTTGCGTTCTGCAACACCCACGACGTTTCTTGGGGTACTAAAGGAGATAACAACCCAACGAAGTCTTTGGGAAACGCTATTATAAAAGTGGATCAGTCTGGAAATGAGATTGTTGAAGTTGACATGCCGGCTGATCAATTGGACATTGACAGTGCGTACAAGTCATTGTTGAATAACATTGGTATTCAAAGAGTTAAGAACAAGAACCCGGAGAAGGCTCCTAGGGTGAAGATTCCAGATGAGGACTACTACCGTGATGTTAGAACACGTGTGGTGTTAAGTTGGTTGCTATCAAACTTGATTCTAATCTTGATAGTGACGAGTGTCTACTCGGTCACAGAAGCTCACAAGAACAAGTATCTGGCGTTCATTTTGTGGTCTGTCGCAGCTCTCTCCCTTTTCAGAGCCATTGGCTCGTTATACTATTTGTTCACGAAGTACTTGAGAACTCTGATTGAGACCAAGCACAAGTGGGACGAAAACGGAACAAGCAACGTCTCCAGCTCCTGGAGTATCAAAAAATTCATCGGCAAGGAATGATTGGATATTCATACCCCATACTTTAAACAGTGTACATTATAATACCCGCGATATCGGCTAATAATTGTTGGTACTCACGTAGATGATACCCCAAGTTTGAACATATGAAAGCAAAAGTCACTCGCTCTCAGCCCGGCCCTCCTCTCTCGATTCATCGACAATGAATATGTCCCATTGAGCTAGGGGTAGATGAGCTACTCGAATCTCTGGTTGAGCGGAACGGCTGTTGCTTCTTAAAATCATGAATCTGCATACTGGTAGCTCCCGGTATACTGTTTTTAACCTAGTGGCCTGTCAACACGCATCTTCTCCGCTTTAAGTTTTACGAGGTGCGTCAAATTCCATACAAATAAGGTTGAAAAAGCGGAGTACCCGTGAATTCATAATGCACGGATCACTGCCGCTTTCAGGCACCTAGGGTCTACCGTTTCCCCACCTGTTAGGCAAGGCGGCTGTAATGTTTAGAGGGGCCAACCTCAGTTTTGCCGAAAATTTGTTAGCCGTGTACATATGTTGGTGATGTTTTGAAATGCCTCAAAAGAGGGTCTCTCCATGTCATTCAAACGCACAAGTGGAGACTGTAACAGCAAATCGAAAGGAGATTGGACCAAGAAGTTGTATAGATCTTGGAGGAACGATTTGTATTTAAGGAAGCGAATAGCTCCGTTTATTACTTCTATCCTGATAAAGATCTCTAAGTGGCATATATTGCACAGAACAGACACTATGACCCACATAGCATCTGCCTCAAGTGATTCAGTTGGGAACACAATCAACTCCAAACCAGAAGTCGACTTCATCGAAGATGTTGAGAGCAAGAGACACGACTACGAAACACCTCCTAAGGACGAAGGGGTGGTTGATGATGTGCAATCCCTCCAGCAGGATGATTTCAGTGACATTGATGAGAAGAAGGTGATGAGAAAGATAGATTGGAGGCTGTTGCCGTTAGTTTCGTTGCTTTACCTACTTTCCTATATGGATCGTACCAACATTGGTAATGCCCGTATTGAGGGTATCACTGAAGATTTGAACCTGACTGCAGCAGAATTCAACATGTGCGTCATGATCTTCTTCCTCTTTTACTCTGCTTTTGAGATTCCTTCTAACATGATCCTGAAGAAATTGGGTAAGCAATCGGTCTTTATCTCGACCATTATGTTGCTCTGGGGTATCATTATGACCTGCATGGGCCTGGTTAAGAATTACCACCAGCTGCTAGCCCTGAGAGTCTTGTTGGGTATCTTCGAAGCTGGGTTGTATCCAGGCATCACTTATTCATTAACCATGTTTTACAAACGGTCAGACATGTTGAGTCGTCACTCAATTTTCTACTGCGGAGCTTCCTTAGCTGGTGCGTTCTCTGGGTTGCTTGCTTTTGCTATTGCTAAGATGAGTGGTGTTGGTGGCTACAGAGGTTGGAGATGGATTTTCATCATTGAAGGTTTGATCACTGTTGTTGTCGCCACTTCATGCTACTGGCTCTTGATTGACTACCCACAAGACTGTAAGTTCTTGACTCAACGCGAGAAGGATTTCATCAACTGGAGATTGAAGAACGATATCAATGTGGAGGACGGTAAGAAGAATCAAAAGGAGGACTATTTCAAGAACTCTACCAGACAGAAGCCTGCCTTGCACTACTTCACCGACAAGGATGATATTTCCATGCGCAAGGCTCTATTTTCGGTTTTCTCTGGGTGGCAAATCTATATTTTTGTCTTGATGTACTGGGGTGCCATCATTCCAATCTACGGCCTGTCCTTGTCTGCTCCATCAGTTGTCAAGGCTCTTGGGTATACTTCGTCCAAAGCGCAACTGATGACAATTCCAATTTATGTCGTCGCCTCCATCTGGACATTGATCCAATCCTTTATATCGGATCATGTTGGGAAAAGAGCGCCATTTGTCATTGGAAATATACTCATTGGTATTGCTGGTATCACAATGATGGCTGTTGGCCAAAAGAACGGGAACATAAAAGTGATTTACGGAGGAATCTTCGTGACAGCTTTTGGTATGACTGCAATGTTCCCTACAATGATTACATGGTGTTCTAATAATGTGATTAACCAGAAGCGCCGTGCCATCGCCATTGCGTCACAGATTGGTCTGGGTAATTTTGGTGGCGCTGCTGCTTCGCAAGTCTACGTTCCAGGTCATTTCTACAGAGGCCATCTTATCCTACTTGGGTTCGCCTGTTTCGCCTTCCTGATTTCCTGCGTAATGGCAGCTGCCATTTCCTATTGTAACGCCAGAGATAAGCACGATTTGGAGAACCACAAGTACGATGAATATACCGATTTGGAACTGTACAGAATGGGTGACAAGTCTCCATTCTTCAGATACATTTTGTGATGACACTAACCACCCTGGAGGTGTACACAGTAAAATGTGTAATGTTTAAGATATGATGATGATTTACTTCTTGCAGATGATCAGTAGGGAATATGTTCCGATTTTCTCATGTACCTGGTATACACGTCAAAGCTTGGGAGTACCCTTAAGGGTATAACTCACCCTCCAGCCCAAAGAACTGAGAATGAACGATTCACAAGAAAGATTTATTGATTTGGAGGAAAGCAAGACCTGTCCAGATCTCCTTCATTTGCACAAATGAACAGGCTTAGCCTCGAGGGAGAACCAGATGAAACAGGCAACAACATTCAGACAGATAAGTTCAATGATATTGAAAAAGAATCTTTCAGGTTTACAGCAAAACTATTGTTGATATAGTGGTTCTTGTGTCAATTCAGTCGCAAATAAGCATTGCTAAACCCAAAATTTCGAATGCCTTCATCCAGGATCCGGGCTTGGCCAACAAGGACAGTTCAACCTAGGACATGATCAATGTTTTTCCATGCCATCTTTAGTATTACTTGGTATGCTCTATTTTTAGCCAGCTTTCCCACTTCTTGCTTCTCTATGCCTTTGGTGTCAGAACTCAAAAATTCGGTTTCATTATCGGGCTTTGACCAGCTCACTTGACACAAAGAGAAAAAGAAAATTCTTACTGTGCCCGTAACAGGCTAGTTGATCTGAGATGATGAACCCCGAAAGCTCAGAACAACGGCTATCAACTCTCCTATCAAGTTCTTCTCCAGCATTACGAGTCTTAAAAGTGAACAGCAAAGGTGTGAAGACAAAAAAATCTTGACTGCCCAGGTGTACAGTTGATCAGCTAAATCAGGACTAAGAGCCCTGTCAGTACAATCCAATGACTTCATTAGGGCCTTTCTAGGTTCGACAAAACATGCCACTTCTGAAAGCAAAATGCAACCAATACTCCCAGTATACCAGGAAAACCACATTTATACAAACCGTTCAGCCGGGACAATGATGGGATTTACACACGATCAATCACAATTGCAAGTATTACATCAACCAACAACAAGCAACCAACAAGAAAGATTATATAATCAAGTAATTGATTACCTAATCGATTGAGGGCCGTTCATTCTAAAGGAAAAAAAAAGAAAGAAAACGTAAGAAAGGAAAACCCGTGGGGTAGATTCGCGAAGACATCAACTGATATCAAACAAGTTATTGTGAGCATTACTTGTACCTGAAAGGGGTATGGAGAGCAGTTCTCGCTATAACAAGGAATTCCTTGCGGATTAGAATACCTTGGAGCTTTTAGACTGCACCCCCTATTCAGAGCCCCTATTAAACCAGCAATTCCCCGCTTTAAAAATGTGCTGTTGTAGAAAAACCCACCGATTAAATTCTCAAGCTGGTCGGCTCCGTTTTTGGTGGTTGAAACACCAATCCTAAACCAAAAAAAGAGTGGCAAAAACACGAAAATACAATCAATTTAGACGATCGACAATTGTTAATTCGTCCTTTCTCACAGCAAAGCATTCTCGCTCAAATCACATCATGCTCAGACTCCGCACAGCAGCTAGATTCCAGCAGATCAGAACATTGGCCACTGAGGCCACCAAGAAGCACGACGTTGTCATCATCGGAGGTGGTCCAGGTGGTTACGTTGCCGCCATCAAGGCTGCCCAATTGGGTTTTGACACTGCATGTGTTGAGAAGAGAGGTAAGCTAGGTGGTACCTGTTTGAACGTGGGATGTATCCCATCCAAGGCTCTTTTGAATAACTCTCATTTGTACCACCAAATCCAACATGACACCAAGAAGCGTGGTATTGAGGTTGGCGATGTCAAGTTGAACGTGGCCGAGTTCCAAAAGGCCAAGGACACCGCTGTTAGCCAATTGACTGCCGGTATCGAGATGCTTTTCAAGAAGAACGGTGTCACCTACTATAAGGGTAACGGTTCATTTGTCGATGAACACAAGGTTAAGGTTGACGCCATTGAAGGTGGAGAGTCAACCGTGTTGGAGGCTGAGAACATTGTCATTGCAACTGGTTCAGAAGTCACTCCATTCCCAGGTATCACCATTGACGAGGAGAGAATTGTGTCTTCCACAGGTGCGCTGGCCCTAAAGGAGATTCCAAAGAAGTTGGCCATCATTGGTGGTGGTATCATCGGTTTGGAGATGGGTTCTGTCTACTCCCGTTTGGGCTCTGAAGTCACTGTCATTGAGTTCCAAGATGCCATCGGTGCCTCCATGGACGGTGAAGTCGCCAAGGCCACCCAAAAGTTCTTGCAAAAGCAAGGTTTCAAGTTCAAGTTGGGCACTAAAGTGTTGTCCGGTTCAAGAAACGGTGATGTTGTCACCGTTGATGTTGAGAACGTCAAGACCGGTAAGAAGGAGCAACTTGATGCTGATGTTTTGCTAGTTGCCATTGGTCGTCGTCCATACATTGAGGGTTTGAACGCAGAGGCTCTAGACTTGGAGGTTGACAAGAGAGGCCGTCTAGTTATTGACTCTCAATTCAGATCCAAGCATCCACACATTAGAGTCATTGGTGATGTCACTTTTGGTCCTATGTTGGCCCACAAGGCCGAGGATGAAGGTATTGCTGTCGCTGAGTACATGAAGTTCGGCCATGGCCACATTAACTACGGTAACATCCCATCTGTGATGTACTCTCACCCAGAAGTTGCTTGGGTTGGTCAATCCGAGGAGCAATTGAAGGAGGCTGGTATCAACTACAAGGTTGGTAAGTTCCCATTCATTGCCAACTCTCGTGCTAAGACCAACTTGGACACTGAGGGTTTTGTCAAATTCTTGGCTGATGCCGAGACTGAGAGAATCTTGGGTGTTCACATCGTTGGTCCAAATGCTGGTGAGATGATTGGTGAGGCCGGTTTGGCTTTGGAGTACGGTGCCTCCACTGAAGACGTTGCTAGAGTTTGTCACGCTCACCCAACTTTGTCTGAGGCTTTCAAGGAGGCTGCTGCTGCCACTTTTGGTAAGCCAATTAACTTCTGATCTGATGAGATGTTTATTTAATGATTATATAGTACTAAAATGATATATAAAATGAATCTGTTCTACGAAATCATCTCACGTTTCACTTGTTTAAACTACAGAATCTGATTGATCAACCTGCTTGTGTAGGCAGCCAATCAAGTTCTGTACTTATAGAATGGAGACTTGTCACCCATCTGGTACAGCTCGAGGTCGCTATATTCATCGAAGTCGCCCTTCTTTAACTTCTCCAAATCTCTCTTGTTGCAGTACTTGTACCCCAGGTACAAGATTAAACAGTTGACAAATCCAAAAGCTGAAAATCCCAGTTCAATACTGTGACCAATGATGAACTTACCTGGTTTGTAGAAGTTAGACGCAGCTGCGCCGCAGAAATTGCCTAGTCCAACCTGGAAGGCCATACCGATTGCCCGTTTCTTCCCATTAGCATAGTTATTGGAAGCCCAAGAGATGACGCCAGGAAACAAAGAGACGGAACCCACACCTGCCAGAAAAATACCACCATAGATCACCTTTGGATGCTTGTACTTCTCCCCAATAATACACATTGTGAAGCCACACATCACCATGATAATATTACCAAAGATGAATGGCGATCTCTTTCCAACATGGTCCGAGGCAAAGGCTTGGATGACAGCAATGATAGCAGCAGTGACATAAGGTGGGATAGACATCAATTGTGCATCTGAGGCCGTGTATCCTAATCCGTAAATCACAGATGGGATGAATAGGGACAACCCCCACAAAGGAGCTATGATCCCCCAGTATAGGAACACTTGGAAGTATATCTGCCAGTCTGTGAACACTTGTTTGAAAGCCACTTTGAAATGAACGTCATCCTTGCGTTCGTTGAATTTGGTGAAGTCCGGAGGTTGGCGAGTGAAACGACCAGTGAAGTCGTCATACATTTTCATCTGCTTCTCTGGATCAAAGTTCGAATCCATCTTCAACCTCCAAGCAATGAACTGGCGTTCTCTCTCAGTCAGAAACTTGCATTTCTCTGGATATGGAATCAGGGCCCAGAAGGAGGCCACTCCAGTGACGAAAGTGAGGAGACCCTCGATAATGAAAAGCCATCGCCAACCTTCAAGACCAGCAATACCATCCATTTTGGTGATTGCAAATGCCAACAGCCCTGAGAAGGCGCCAGCAATGGAGCTAGCACAGTAGAACATGGCTTGACGGCTCTGCATCTCGCGTTTGACATAGAACAAAGTAAGACCAAAAGAAATAGCTGGGAACAGACCTGCTTCAGCAACACCGAGGAAGAATCTCGCAGCAAAGAGACCACTAAAGTTCTGAACGATCCCCATTAATGTCATGATGACACCAAATGCAACAACGATGGTGGAAATGAACACTGTCTGGTTGTGAACTTTCTTCAATAGGGCATTCGAAGGAACTTCGAAGAAAGAGTACGAAATGAAGAAGATCATCAGACATAGGTTGAACTGCTGGTCGGTCATTCCTAGGTCTTTGGTGATTCCCTCAATTTTTGCATTACCGATGTTACCTCTATCCATATTGGAAAGTAGATACAGCCATGAAATCCAAGGAATCAATCTGTAGTCAATCTTGCGCATGACTTTCTTCTGATCAACATCACTGAAGTCATCCTGCTGGTCAGAGTCAGGTGACAACGAGTTGATGTCTTCAGTCTGTTGGTCTTCTGGTTTCTCCTCGAATGAAAGCATTCTAGTGAGCTTGCACTTATCTAAAAGAATCCCTCTTCATGAGGTCAGATCCCACTCACTTAAATACACAAACAAACCGGTGTGACTTGAACAGTGGGGAGCCTCAACGCTTGCTTTGTTGAGACCTGAGGTCGTCACGAAAGGAAAAAAACCTCTTCAACTCCCCATCATCGAGCTCATCCCATATCAAGCGCCCAGAAGCTCATGCAGTAGCAAATCCTAACAGAGCATTAGACGGAAATGCACCTATATTGCCGCAGAATGTGAAAACTGAGCCGAAACCATACCTAAGAAACGTGGAGATTCAGTCAACAAAATGATAAATCTGCCGAACAACGCAACTAAATCGAATGTGGAGAAGCATATCTTTTTGGTTCATGTCCGGCAATATCCACCTCGAGATCATTATTTGTTCAATCTCCGCATGTTGCTGATACCTGATCATCTAAGAACAACTAACTGCACACTAGGGCGGAACTGGACTACATAGTAGAGACGCCTTAAACCTGGGGTAAAGTGAGCTCTCGGGGGAAAAGATGCGATGATCACATACGTTCAAGTGACGTGAAGGATATTATTGCTCTATTTACTCATTAGTTACTCCATTGACTTTAGGAACTCGTCACAAACATCGCACATGCAATCAACACCCCATTCGACTCTCTTTCTCTGCTTCTTACCAGCAATGATATCACTGCTTCTCACTTTCTCTTGTAAAAAGTATTGCAGACCCCTTAATAATTGAGTTTGAGTCTTACACTTCGCCAAAATTTCCATCAATAGCTTGTCCTGGAACTTGAGATCTTCGGCTTTGCTCTTCTTATTCAAACCTTGGCCAAAAGCAGCAACTTCTGACTTCTTACCAATATTGTCCAAAAAAGAGATGATCAGCACTTCAACAAACAGACTAGAATCGGAATTCATGGACAAGAAGTTCACATTCTTCAATGAATGCAGTGGCAACGAACCCTCACCCATCAAATTACCAAAGAACTTACCCAGATTCACGATTCTTTGCAAGTACGCATCATCATCCTTTTCACTCAACATGTCTTTAGTGATTCCTTTGAAATAATCTGCTTCTTCGTCACTGCCCGCGTCATCCTCACCTTCAATCTCAGACATGAAGTCCCAAAATGCAAACTGAAGGGTCTTTCTTAGACTGTGAGAGGAACACAATTTATTGGCCAGCAAACCATAATATGGGTTGTACACTTGTTCAATTGAGACGCAATGCAAAAGAATCTTTGGAATTTCTCTCTCCTGGGACTTCTTTAAACGCAGCTTGTCGAGCTTTGTGAATGCCTCAATGTAATCTTGGGAAGACATGATACTAATAAAAATAGCTCTTCTAATGTCCGTATTCATTCTTTGGGAACGAGCCAACTCCATCCAATTCGGTTCCGCAGAATCCAAGATGTCATTCAACTGATCCTGATTGACTAAAGTATCAGTGGTGGCAGCATCAGAAGCCAGATTGCCCTTCCATGCTGAGCCCACCAGCCACCACTTACCTTTAGTATTGACGCTGTGAATGTCATCCAGAGTGACTTGAAGTGCCTCATGAAACTTGTTGTTGTTAATGGAAGCAAGGACTTTTTTCATTCTTGTTATTAGTTGGTTGATCAACTCGTTTTGCCCCGACTTGGACCTGTTGTTTTTTAGGTTGGTGATGGTTTCAACAAGAAATTTGGTTCTTGCATTCAAGTCTTTCCCTGTAACTTTCTTGGTCAAGTTCAAAATAATCTCCTTCAAAGAGTTCGGATCATCAGCTCTGAGCTGCTGACCAGCATTCTTCACTATTCTCAAGAGCAATTCCGTATTGATTTCAGAAAAATCTTCAATCAACGCAGTAATCAGGTTGTACAGTAGTTTGGCAGACACAACCTGGAACGAATAGCAGGAGGTCAACAAACTCACCAAATTACCAGCTTCCTTCACTTTACCATCTTTGTAATACTCCTCATACTTTTCGACCAATGTTTGAACAAAATAAGCACCAACTTCAACACCTTGAAGCCTATAGATAGCAGCAATAAAAGCAGAGTGCAGAATTACGAAGGTGTCCAACAGCTGAGCCTGCTGGACAACACTCTCCAAGACCACTCCAACAAGCGACTCTGTCACCAACTGTCTCGGGTTTGAACCAAACACTTCGTTGATCTGATTGACAATCGTCATAATATTTGCTTCCGACAGCTTGTTCAGAGGACCTTTGATGGATTTCTTGATCGCTTGAAGTTGTACAGAGTCTTCCGTTTCCATCCTTTTTCTCAGTGCTGGTGGTATGTACTTTCCTGTTGGTGCAGAAGATGCCGCTGGAGCGTAAGGATTCTCCTTTGGAGCAGCCATGATGGTCTCTCCGTATGGTTCTTCATCATTTTCACCTTCGAAATCTTCGCCTTCGAGGTCTGAGTCAAAGTCAGAAGAGTTGATTTCGTCATCAGAAGAGAATGGATTCTCCACCACCTCATTATCTTCACCGTCGTCGTCGTTTCCCTCCTCTTCTTCCTCTTCAACGACATCAATCTCATCTGAATCCTCATCAATTCCTTCCTCGGAGTCATCTTGTGTGTAGTCGTCACCTTCTTCGTGTGCCTCATAATCATCTAGAAAATCCAAACCATCAAGTAGCCCATCCAGACCATCATCCTCAGTCTTTGATCTCATTTCACTCAGTTTCGTTGTTTTCAAACCAAGCTTTTTGGCGTAGTAGTTGATATCATCTTCATCACGTTCCATTAAACGGCGGTCTTCTTCTGAAATGAAACGTTCTGACTTAGACTCCTTCTTGTTCACCTTCTTTGCTTTTGTCTTGGATTCCTTCTTAGCTTTGAGCAAGGCCATTGTTTCGTCTGCTGATGGAGCCCTCTTTGCATCCTTTTTAGCCTTGAGAAGGGCCATTGTCTCTTCAGCTGAAAGTGATTCAGACTTCTTTGCGTCTTTCTTAGCCTTCAATAACGCCATGGTATCCTCAGCACTGGTTGGCTTAGAAACCTTCCCAGCCTTTTTCGCTTTCAGGGCCATTAATGCAGCCATTGTGTCTTCCGCAGTCTGTGGTTGATCCTCATCGTCATCTTCTCCATCGTCACCATGATCATCAAAGTCACCCTCAGACTCATAGTCGTCAAAGTCATCGTAGTCATCGGAATCTCCTTCATCATAGTTTTCAAAGTCTTTCTGTGATCCATCACTCTGAAAATCATCATCAAAGCCTGCAAAATCTTCAAAGTTGTCTTCAGATCCCTTGTTGGCCTCTCCCACTCCAGGTTTCTGGTTGGATTTCTTCCCTTCACTTTGAGTTTTATTCTGTTTCTGTGCTTGAACATGCTGTCTGTTCTTCTGGTTGCTGATCTTCTTCTTGGTCTGTCTATCCTGCTTTCTCTGCTCCTTTCTGCTCAGTCCCAGCTTTCTTTTCTTATCCATACCAGCTCCAAGCACATATCTCGTTTCATTTTCGTCCTCAGTACCACCATTCTTGCGCATTTCATCCAGCAAAGACCCGGGTATCCTAATCCCATGTGGTTGGTCATCCTCATTACGACGCTTATCTTTGTGAAATGCCATTTCTCTCGTGATAGGCGGCGGTTGACTCTTGATCTCTATACCTCCCATGCGATGAGCTTCCAAGAAAAATAAAAAAACTTGTCGCTTTATGATAACGTAATCAAAATCTACTTACTATTTCAGTTCCGAGGGCTTCTCCAGCTTCTTTTTCCCAGATTTCCAACAGCTCTTCCAACGAATTACTGGTTCGCCACTCAGCAAGGGAAACTCGCTGGCAAGATGTCTAAGTTCAGATTCGACCTGAAACTCCTCACAGATGTTGCTCTGTTTGTTGGTGCTAGTGTGTCTGCCTATTACATGGTGCACCACCTCATGAACCAGGAAACCGCCTCGGTAAAATCATCGGACACCAAGAGAAAGGCTAGTTCGACACTTCAAAGATTGAAAGAGTTGAATCCTGGACTAAATCTACAACTAAACGAATATGAGAATGCGGTTCTTGCTTCAGTTGTCACCTCTGGTGAGATCGATGTGAAGTTCAAGGACATAGGTGGTCTGGAGCCAATCGTTGACGAACTGAGGGAGAGTGTGCTCTATCCATTGACAACACCAGAGCTGTTCCAGTACTCTCCGCTTTTACAGGCACCGAAGGGAGTCCTACTGTATGGTCCGCCAGGGTGCGGTAAAACTATGTTGGCAAAAGCTTTGGCCAAAGAGAGTGGGGCCACTTTCATTTCTATCAGGATGTCACAAATAATGGACAAGTTCTACGGTGAGTCCAATAAGATCATTGATGCCATCTTTTCATTGGCACTCAAGCTACAACCATGCATTATTTTCATTGATGAGATTGATTCTTTCCTGAGAGAAAGACAAAGCATGGATCACGAAGTCACTGCATCATTAAAGGCTGAGTTCATGACTCTATGGGATGGGTTGACATCAAGTGGTAGAATTCTGGTTCTTGGGGCCACCAACAGACCAAATGATATAGATTCAGCATTCTTGAGAAGAATGCCAAAACGATTTGCAGTGAGCCTACCGACAAGGAAACAGAGGGAACGCATTCTGACTATACTGCTTAAGGATTCGCCAACTGCAAAGGATTTCTCATTGAATGAGTTAGTCAACAGAACTGAGGGTCTCAGTGGCTCTGATCTGAAGGAACTTTGCCGCGATGCCGCGATGAATGCTATGAGAGAGTACATTCGCTCCAATTTCAAGGATGGTGTTAGAGTTGATACTGAAAAAGAGGTACAAGTCAGACCTCTAAGAATGACGGACTTCACTTCAACAATTGGCATTTCCATGAACACAGCACAATCCACGCAGGCTGATGTTCCAGATCTGGATTAGTTAGGAGATTCGAAGCTCAGGGCACAGCACCAATATATAATTGTTGGCATTTGAGGGGTGAGTAGATTGATTGTTTGTTAAAGGCTTTGTTCGCGAAGCAAATTTCGGGGGATCTCCAAAACCCAAAAGTAAACAAGGAAATCACGATCACTTGCAGAGACAACAACAACTATCAAGCCCCGTGTCCTGAAGTTATGACAGAGCCTCTATTGAATCAGCCCATTGTTCTCGACAATGGCTCTGGTACCTTGAAGACGGGCTTTGCGGGAGAGGATATTCCACTCTCCATCTCCCCAACAATGATAGGGAAACCAAAGTACTCTAAAGTGATGGCTGGTGCTTTGGAAGGTGACACTTTCATTGGTAACAAGGCCCAAGAGCATAGAGGGCTACTCACGCTTCGACATCCGATTGAACACGGCATCGTTGAGAACTGGGATGACATTGAGCTGATCTGGCAGTATGTGTTCTCAACAGATCTGAAGACAAATGTGGAGGACCATCCGATTCTGTTGACTGAGGCACCATTGAACCCGAAGAAACACCGAGATAAATGTGCGGAGATTCTATTTGAGCAGTTCAATTGTCCAGCTCTTTATCTGTCTATCCAGGCTATTTTGGCCTTATATGCCTCAGGCAAGACAACAGGTGTTGTTCTTGATGCTGGAGATGGTGTCAGTCACGTCGTGCCGGTTTACCAAGGGTTTTCACTGCCTAATGCGATTCAACGAATTGATGTTGCTGGGCGAGATATTACTGAGCAATTGCAGCTGTTGCTGAGAAAGCAAGGAGTTCTTTTGCAGAGTAGTTCCGAGAAGGAAATAGTAAGACTGATTAAGGAAAAATTTTGTTGTGTTTCCTTGAATCCAAAGCAAGATGAGGACAGCTGGAGTGTGTTTAGGCATCAGTTTGGCAGCCAGCCACAAGATGAGGAAAAGATGAATCGTTACAAGCTACCTGATGGACAAGTGATTGAGATTGGTGCAGAGAGATTTAGAGCTAGTGAGATCCTGTTCCAACCCGACATCATTGGAGTGGAAACGCCTGGGGTCCATCAGATGATTTATGACTCTCTCCAAAAGACTGACATGGATCTGAGATCGTCTTTGTATCAAAACGTTGTATTGAGCGGCGGTACAACCCTCCTGAAAGGATTTGGTGATAGGTTAATCAACGAACTGAAAGAATTGACTCCACAAGGAACAAAAATCAAGATCCTTGCACCACCAGAGAGAAAATACAGCACGTGGATTGGTGGCTCTATTCTCGCATCTCTTGGTACGTTCAAGAAAATGTGGGTCTCCAAAAGGGAGTGGGAAGAGAATCCAGAAATCCTACACAAGAAGTGCCTATGAAATACCATGGGAACCATTAATCATGCATTGTTAAAATCCTTTTAGATACAGTAGTATCTGTCACCAAAGTCACCTAGACCTGGGTAAATTCTCTTTTTGTCATCCAACTTTGGATCAATACCACCAGTGATGATCTTGATATCTGGAAATCTAGCTTGGAAGTTAGAGATACCCTCTGGAGCAGCCAACAAGTTCAGGAAGAAGATGCGCTCTGGCTTGACACCTCTCTTAATCAACACATCAGTGGCCAAGACAGCAGAGCCACCGGTTGCAAGCATTGGGTCCAACAAGAAGACATAACGATCCGCAATATCCTCAGGTAGTTTTTCGTAGAATAACTTTGGTAGAGCAGTATCCTCGTCTCTCTGGATCAAGATCTTACCAATACGCACGGAACGACAACAGTCTCTCAACCCTTGCTCCATACTTTCACCAGCTCTCACAATAGAGACACCGCAAATCTTACCCAGAAATCTCACACCTTCATAGGTAGCATCGGTGTGGGTCTCAACAGAGTGAGGTTCAACTGGCAATTGGTCTAAACCAGCCTCCACTAGAAGTCTAATGATTCTGTCAGAGTAGAACACAAAGTCAGAACGGGGGGTCTCCTTGTTTCTGATAATGGAGTATAGACCCAACAGTTGGTTGGTCTGAGGAAGAAGAAGAACGTTGTTTGGGGCTTCTGTGTTAGACATTGTGAATCTGCTTGTGATAATGCCAAAAATTATTGAGCTGAGTTACGGGAACTGAGCTCTTAAATAGAAAATATTGGTTATCTACACCAGGCGATGAGGTACCTGCTGATAGAAAAATTTTATTTCTTTTATCGCCTACGGTGCTTATTTTTAGAGGTGTCCGGGTGTGCCTCGTGATGAGCTAACTAAACAAAAACCGAGGCAAATAAATAGTTTAGACACACAGAGCACTTCGAAAGCTGCAATCAGAGTGGAGGTATCGAGGATTGCACCTACTCTATCGGGATGATATGTCAGTGTGCATTTATCTCTGCGTTACAGCCTTAAGCAAAGACTGGCTCTTCCCGTGGCAAGAATGGGTTCTCGATCTCCTCAGCACCGTCCATTGGAGCGATAGTGAGAAGCAATGGACCTCTCACCACTACCAGGCCCAGGTTTCTTGTATTTGTAGTCAAGATGTTCTCGTCTAGTGGATCTGCCAGGGGGTTAGTACAGTAAAATGGCGAAAGTGAATGTTTTTCCAGTTGATACTGGTACTCACCTCTCAGGGTCTCTACCGTTTCATCCAAAACCAAGTTCATAAGCTGGTCGTAGCCCTTGAGCACACCAACGACCTGTCTACCATTGGTGAATTTAACGCGCACTGATCTGTCCTGAAACTTTGCGAGTTCAACAAGCACATCTTTCTTTGGGTGTTCAATCTTGTCCCTCTGGTTGTTGTTTCTCTTCTTGTTCTGTTTTTCCTCTTGGTGCTTTCATCTGTTAGTACTTCTGATGTATCATTTGAGGCAGAGCTACTCACATGGTCAGGCATTTGTGTTATCAGGGCGTTTGCTTGTCTCCAAACCTCAAGCCAACAGCCAATTTCGACTTTTTGTGTTTTTGTTTGTTTGAGAAGAAGTTACCCGGTCATTACGCCCTACCTCTCTTCTCAAAGTTCTTTGCAACACAGTGTTGTGCTGTATTCCCGTCCAATCTTCCCCTGCTTTCCCACCTTGGAGCTGCTATGGACATTACTATTCACGTCACATCTCAACTCACAAATTCAGAGCGTCGTATTTCGCCTCAATGGACCCTTAAACACTTGAAACATCGACTCGAAACTATCACAGGGATTCCACCAGAGGATCAGCAGCTTCTTCTCTTCTCTACGAACGTCTCCTCATCGAGCACAATACTTTCCTCCAGCAAGAACGAAGACTCAGTAACGGTGGATCGACTAGGTATCACTCCAGGTGCAAGAATTCATGTCAACGATACTAGACCAGTGTCTGACCTCAATGATCTGGAGAATGAAGAGAATGGGGAATTCTTCGAGCTGAAGGATGAAGAATACGATAAACTATTGGGAACCGTACGCCATTGGAAGAAAGAGAAGAAGCTTGGACGTTTTGATCCTACGTATGAACAAAGAAAGAAGGATGAACTAAACCTCAACGTGGAGAAGTCCAATGAACTCACAGTTGGGTCAAGGTTCCGTACCGTTGATGATGTTAACGGAGAAAGGCGAGGTACAATAAGATACATCGGAAAGATCCCAGTAATTGACAGTCATAGTGTCTGGGTTGGTGTGGAGTTTGATGAGCCAGTTGGGAAGAACGATGGAGAAGTGAAGGGCGAGAGATACTTCACCACGCAAAAAAACCGTGGTAGTTTCCTGAAGCCACTTCAAATTGAGCAAGGTGACTTTCCTGAAGAAAGCTTATTCAGTGACGATGAGGAGCTGTGAGAACCGATCCTAATATCTCCGCTATTATAGTGCTTCACTGTAGAGCCTCGCGGGTTTAAATCGGGTTGCATCATCGGCTCTTTTTTTCTCCTTTCCCGAATGTTCCATTCTACAATCTCTCAAAAATTTGGCCATCTTTCGGAAAGCTACCTACTCAAGTTCTGTAAATCGCATCCACTTGACAACGTACATCGACTCCTTGCATCGCGCTGAATCTGGTCTACCTGGTTAAACGTATTGCGGTTCAAGTTCTGCAGATTTCCCGAACATTTTTTTCCACACAACACAACTGTACATCAAATCAACTTTCCCCTTTCCCACACACAATGACAGACAAAAACTTCGCAGTTGTCCTTGTGGACTCCATCAGACCGTACCTACCAGCCTTTGTCGGCGAGATTGATCCATACCATGCGCTAAGGCTTATTGTAATTGTTTTTGGCTACTATGTGCTTAGAAATGTTGTGTCTAAACACCTCACCAACAAGCAACTGAAGGACCAACTGAACATGGACGCCAATGAGCGTGATCAGCAAAAGATCCAGGAACTTGTTGATGATCCCTCTGTCAAAGGTGACTCTAGTGGGTTGGATGATGGCTCTTGGGGTTTTGGTAAGAAGACTAGAAGAGTGGTGAAGCACCAACAGAAGATCTTCCAGGAACAGTTGGAAAGAATGCAAGCTGGGGAAGACAGTGATGACGACATTGCTGACTTGCTGGAGGATTAGATAGTATGTTTCATTTAATGTATTATGGACCGTGTTTGTGATCATAATATAGCCTGGGGTCTTCTCTGTATTGCTTAGGCTGATGTCAACCACCACATCATCTTCATTTATCTGCCATTTCTCTTCGGCAAACTGGACAGCATCCAAAAAAATTTACGCAGTATTAACAAACAAAGAAACATGATCTTCCGAGACGCCCTCTGACCCCTCTCAAGCGCACGCAGCATGAGTTTCCGAGGCGGTGCAAATAGTGGCGGTGGCGGAGGTTTCCAGCGCAATCTTCCCTTTGGTCTGGACTTCCAGGATATCACACAGCAAACCACAGGCAAGCCAGAGATTCTCCTGCCCGTAAATGGTACATCCACAAACAAAGAGAAGGTTATCGCTTCACACTTTATCCAGTTCCAGAGTATTGTGAAAGACGGTCCCTTTTTCACAGGATCCACTTTGGATCTCGATAGCAACACCAAGTCAAGGAATGAGGTTGAAGATATGGATGGGATAAATGACGGGTTGAAGCGCTACTCTGATCGCTATTTAAAGAAGAGAAAAATTGGACCCTCGATAGACGACCACCCTTACGCGATCGAGTTCTTCCCACAAGAACTGTACAAAGTCATGGGTGTTACTGAGGGTAAAAAGAAAAAGCTACTGAACTTGTCCAAATTGAGGAACTCCAAGGAGATGCTTGATTCTTTGGAGAATGATGACATTGGAAAATCCATGATTGAGAAGCTTAAGAATATAGCTGATGATGAAGCTGATGAGAAGGTCGAAGAGGTACCCGAATTTGAGGAGAATGATGACGAGTTTGATGACGAGGATGATGATGACGATTACAATGCCGAAAAGTACTTTGACGATGGTGAGGACTTTGGTGACGGAGATGATTATGATGATGAAGCAGCATTTTAATCAAGGCTTAAAAACTCACGCTGTACACTTACTAATAGATCGATTATTTATTAGTATTGCATTGTATTTTCCAGCACTTGTCTAAGAGCGTGGTGGTAAGGAGCTGCTGAATTTTGAGAATGAGCCAGAACCACCCTTTCTCTCTGCGCCTTTCACAAATGCTTCATAAGGGGTAGGAGCGTGGTGCTCCAGAATCTCATCATCTTTCTGCCCACCCTTCGGTAGAGAATTTCGGTTGGAATCGTGAATGTTGAAGGTCTGGGTGAGTTGATTAATATCTGGTGCTTCGTTACAGCCAATCGCCGATGCGTCAAAGGGAATCTCATTCAGGTTCAACAGGCGAGGTGAAGGCGGGATATTGCTGACAGGTTTTCTTCTCTGTGGAGATGGTGTCCTTCCACCTGATGATGACAATGGTGGGATAAACGACAGACCAGGCTCTATTATATCGTAGTTGGCAATTGAGGAACTCTCATCGTTTCGAACACTATGTTGTGGAACAGGAGGAAGTGAGCCTTGTGAGCTATGTGATCCACCCAATGTTCCTGCTGAGCGACCAAAGGACCCATGTGAGGGCACTGGCGGAGGCAGTTTCTTGGACGGTGACGACGAAGTTCTACTTGGATTGTTCTTCTCCCAGTCGGACTGGACCTCTCTTTCAAGCTCGTCAAACGGATTAGAAACAGATTTCGTCTCTTGAGCCTGTTTCGATCCAAAGATGGAGAAACCTGATGCAAACTTTTTGGTCATGGAAATCAGATCATTCGGCTCGGTGGCGGGTGGTCTTAATGGTTTCAGAAATGATTCATTGGTGTCGTCAGCGACAGAGTGGAATGCAGGTTCTTGATGTGAAAGTGGCTTAGGAGGTGGAATCCGTGGGAATCCTGCACCGTACGGGTTCGATGTCAAATCCTCTTTTGTTGGTAATAAGATTGGGTTCTTGTGCATTGGCACATCAGGAAGTGCATGGATGGCTATAGTTGATGTCGTAAATGGGTCTCTGGGGTTTGGGGAGGCTGGAGATTGGAACGACGCCTGAACCTGGCCAACTTGCATGCGCGGGACTGGTGGAGGAATACTTAATGGTTTTTCATCCTTGACAGGCAATTGGGACCCAGGGATGGGTGGCAGGTCTCGCTTCTTGGGTGGTGATGATGCCAGAGAAATGGTCTTCTTGACTGTGCGGCTTGTTTGGCTTCCAGCGGACGATCCAAAGTTGGTACTAGTAGGATAGAAGGTCATTTCTAAGTATATCTCACCGGCATCTCTGCTTGCAGCTGTAAGTGTGTACCAATTATCATACCCTTCGTGAACACTAGCATAGAATACCGGAGTGAAATCAATTTCAACTTCACTAATAAAAACGGGTGACTTTTTAGTTTCGTCAAGGATACTCAGCTTCAATACGGGTTGTATCTCGGGAGTCAGGTTAAAGCGAAATTCCTCGTCCCACTTTGGTGTTTGGCCACCACGGATACAAGCTTTCGTCTTGTCTGTAAGATTCTGGATTCTCAGAAGGGCATAAGGGTTTTGTTTCTCCATCTTTCTCTTATTGGGCAGGTCTTTCGCCCTACTTACCACAATTATTAGCGTACCACTGGTTCCTTTAAACTGAGACATTCTGGTCTTACTACGTCTGTGGTTTCTATTGCATGTTCAAACCACATCGTGATTTGTTTGTTTACTTTTTCCAATACATACCTATTATTGGTTTGGGCCACATTTACAATACAGAGAAAGATCATCATAAATTGCTAGATTACTTGCAACTTTGAACGGTTCAGTACAAAGAACTCTTCATTCCTCATTCCTATGGGAATCTTCAGAGGGAGCTTGGGTGGCCCACCAGTTACTCTGTAAGAGTTTCTTAGACAACCTCTCTTCCAGGTCCCATCCCCGTTGTAGCCAGAAGCACCAGGTTCCACCTCAAAATCCTCAGTTCTGACCATTCCATGCTCAAATCTCTTAGCAGTGGCAAAATCCTCGGGGGACATCCTCTGGTATTGGTCCTTAATCTCTTGTTCGATCCTTTGTTGTTGTAGAACCCTCTCTTTGTCAAGACGTTTGTTGAAATCATCCCCACCAATCTCATCAGCAGAAAAGGGAACACCGTTAAGGTCCATCAGTTCATATCCTTCAGAGATTTCATCTGAAGCAGGAGATGTCGATTGTAATGGTTGAGTTTGCTGGAACGATCTCGATGATGAACCGTGTGACTGCGGACTCATCTGTTCTGTTTCTTTCTCGATTTCAAGCTCTAATGGGTTGTAAGAGAAAGACGATGATTTCTTTCTGGTGAGATTCACAGTTATTCTCGAGCTGAGTGACGATTGCCTGGATGCAGAGTACATCTGGTGCAGCTCCCTTGACTCCTTGTACCTTCTCTTCACCTTCTTCATAATGCTGCGCAATCGGCTTCTCTCCTCCTTGAAATCATCAAATACTCGATCCACTGCAGAGATAAGCGTGGCTGGCCCTTCACCCTTCAATCCAGTCGTTGTAGCCGGCGCCGCTGGCCTCACATCTTCATCAAGATTGACCAATATCTGTTCTGCTTCCTCTTTGCACGTTTCACCTTTTGAAGGAATAATGGGCGCAATCTCATAGAATGTGAACTCCAGATTGAGCTGTGCACCCCCTGTGAACGTAATCCATTTTTCAACACACTTTTGGTGGAATATCTCCAGCAAGTCCACTTCTGTCTTATCAAGCACCCTCGGGATGGGCTTCAGGTCCTCCATCAAATGAACCTTCAAGACAGGAATGTTTTCGCTGGGCCCAATGTCAAACCGGCACTGTGAGTCATCTTTCCACTGATAGCTGTGTCTGGGAGTGCTCAATGGCTTGGATCTGCCAACCGTACTGTTGATCTGGAACAACAGGTATATCTGTGAACTGTTTACGATGTTGATCTTCCGTGCTTCAATCGGATCTGTGACTAAAACCCCTTTTGCGAGGTTGAACATATGAGCTATCACACAGTGTTTATAGTGCTCATTGAGAATCTGTGCCCGGATTCTCTATAACAATTCTTAAATTCTTTGGTCTATGTTGTGGCTAAGTGAGTCAGTCGCTTCATCCCACACTGCCTCGTTCATTCGCGAATCACCTCCTGGTCAAAGTAAGTACCCCAGTACTTGTCGTTCAGTGGCTGGATATGGTAATGTCAAGAAAGAGGGATTGAGGCAGGAATGTGGCATCCCCGTATTGTGAGTCCATCATACGATTCAATGTCCTGTTTTCTCTGTATTTGTTTATGAACCTACTGGGATATTATGGATGAAGGTCTCGTCTCTAAATAAGAACAACTTCAAAAGCACAGTCGGGAGATATTCAGTATTCAGAACCCTAAACTGGAGCAGGTGAACAAAGAATACACTCTCACAGTCTTCCTAAATGGTATGAATTATAGTATTTACCCTATGTTTTGGGCATCTACAAAATAATACAAAGCATCATATAGAGATAACCATTCAATGCAAGTTTTATTATTCTTAATACACTCATGCTCTCATTGCCTTCTGCGTCTCTTCTCCTCAAACCTCTGATGCTCGGAGCTTCTCTTATAAGGGCCTCTATCATCCCTGCCACGAGGTGCTGGTTGATGAGAGTGCTTTGAGGGACGGCCTGAAGGCGCTGGAGGAGGTGGTGGCGGTGGTGGAGGTGGTGGATGTGTTGCCGATGTTGAACTACCACTAGCTGAAGTGCCGGAGGCTGTACTCGATCCAGACGTTCTTCTATAACCTTGGCGAAACTGTGATTTGTCCCCACCATTGTTCGCTCCAGATCTCTGGCCCATTGTTCTGTTGCTCATGCCCCACTTCTGTTGAGGTCTGTTTCCATCAAATCCTCCAAGTGATCCTTGCGACTCCAGAGGCTTCCTTGTTCTGGTAGAATCAGATACGTTAAGATGCTTTTTGATATTCTCGACAAAGAGTCGGAAAGCTGCGCTATTAGGATTCTTTGAAACCATTCTCCCATAATCGAGAATAATGCTTTGAAACTTGGCCAAATTTTTCTCTGAATCCTTCAGTTTCTGAACTGTAGAGTCATCAGTAATAATGTTATAAGCACTGGTAAAGTCTCTTTTACCAACAGCAGTGGAAATCTGTCTCAGTATTTGTGTGTCATTTGGAACTGATGTCCGTGACGTCGTATCCAAACTACTGGTAACATCCTTGAACTTTGGTCTATCACTTCTGCGACCGGATGGTCCAGTTGGGATATTTGAAATCATTAAACCAGGCGACTGAGAGGTAGTTGTTGCTGATACCATTGGTTCCGTTGTTTCCCTATTTCTATTGTCCTCAGTTATTGATTCTTGTTTGACGCTAATCGCAGTTTGTGGCCTTGGCTCTGTAGATCTCGTTTCAGGATCCTGGACAGCAGTCTTCTCTTTTGTCAGTTGGTCATCAACATTCTCCTTCTCCTCAAATTTCACTAGATCTTCATCGGGTTTGATGTTCCCAGTTCTTTCCTGTGAATATTCCGGCTGACTTGACTCAGTATTAACCTCGGGCTCCACTTCAGGCTTCGCCTTTGATTTCTTTTCAAACCTCTCCTCTGATGGCTCTTCAGCCTTCTTGTCTGGGACAGGTAAAATCTCCTCCTCTTCTTCAATCATAATCTCATCCTCGTCCTCATCATCATCATCATTATCGTCCCTACTCAGCTCAGTGGAATCGGTATTGACATCTTCACCCGCAGTGTTGACCCTAGAGGACTGTTCTCTTTCTCTTTCTTTCTCTCTAGCAGCCTGTTCCTCAGCCCTCTTGTAGATTCTCTCCTTTTCTTCCTGTTCTCTTCTCTTCTGCTCTTTTTCCATTGCTTCACGTCTCGCCTTTAGCTTCTCCTCTTCCCTAGAGTTCAACAACTCGGTTCTCTCTAATTCCAACAAGGTTCTCTCATCTTGCTCAAGCTCGTAAAAGTCCCACAAATGAATCCATGACTTGGACTTTGAAGCAACAAGTGCCAAAATAGCATCAATCGCTAGCTTCAAGTCATTTCTTGTCTCAGATTTGGACACTTCTTCAATTGTCTCAATCAAATCCTCACCATGATCCTCAATAATCGGATATATACCAATCAGGTTCTTCAACAGTGTTATCGAGTTTCTCCTAGTCATGTAGTTCTCACTCTTGAAGTTGATCTTGATATCCCTTAAGAATGTTTTGTGCCATTGGTAAATGTTGATCTTTTGCTCATTAGTTGTGGACTCATTAGTTCGGAACTCTTCATAAAAATTGAAAATATCAGCAAAGAAAACACCGAGGTTCTCTGACTCGTTAGGTGTCATGGTGAAGATCAACGTGTTAAGAATCTCTGAATTAAATAACGTTGAGAGGACCTCACAACCCTTGTCGGAGGTGAACAAGTTCGATATGAATCTGTTAGCATAGATTGCATCAGATGATGACTGTAAAGCTCTTGGAATGACACAGTATTGAATGAATGACTGGATCTCATCAATGCAACCGCCTTGCGAGAACCAGTTTGAGGAAGACTCCTCTTCAAGATTGGAAATTACTGATCTGTAGTGCTCTTTATGAGTCAGCACCTCAGGGGTTGTGTCCTCCAAAACAAATTTGTTCGCTCTCTCCACGGCAATCCATTCTCTTTTCTCCTCATCAATATCAGGTGTTGGTCTCATTCTATTCAACTGAACCAATCTATTCTGGGCAGCTTTCAAACTTGTGGTCGCCTTCGTGATCTCACCATCATATAAACTCTGGTCAAACTCAATGTCGTATAAACTTAGTCTCCAAAAGTCGAAATACAACTTCCTGGACAAATTTTCGAAATCCACGTTCTGAAAGTCTAGCGAATCCTCTGTGATTGAAATGAGGTAGTGTCTCCACAACTCAAAAGACCAACTAGTATCAATTTTGAATTTAGAAATCAACTCCTTGATGTCAACGACATTTCTAATGAAAACTTCCCTCTCATCCTCCATAAAGTAGTTTAGCAACTCAGTATATGTGTGCAATACATTCGAAACATCATCAATACGTTGCGACAAGATTTTGAGATAGTCATCACTTTGCGATTCATCATCCAGAAGCTTCTTTGTCACATCAACCAACAAGATGAACAGTTCGGATAACTGGTTACTATCCACAAGTGCGTGAATAAACCTCTTTGCTGATTCTGTAGACTGATGTCTTGTGTCAAAGATAACCTTGCGAACAATTCTCTGCAACGAAGGAGAAGAGTTCAACAGCTTGATTTGTGTCAGTGACAGGTTAGTCAAAGGCTGAATACCACCCATAGAGTACACCAACTCCCTCAAGATGGTCAACCCAACAGTTTTACCCGCATGCAGATCTCTAACCACAAACCCGAGGAGAGGATCCAATTGCAATTGGCTGTACTTTTTTGCCAGCTTGGCAATGAACGTTGCCAACGACTGTAACCAGGGAGAATCGTTCAAACCGTCACTTTGCATGGCGGGTCTGTTGCTTGCAGTAAGCCTCATCAGCAACACAAAAGGAAGAACATCCCAAGCATATGAGTTAAAATATCCAGCTGCTTCAATGATCAGGTTCGTCAAATTGTCGTAGTTCTCAACTTGTTGCAAAACCACAGAAAATGTTGGCAATGGGTTGGAAGAAGTCAACTTCGCCAAACGACGCATCATTGGGGTGACATTCTCCTTGGTGATACGCTTCAAAATATCCTTTGCTTGCTTCTCAGCCTTCAGGTAGTTCAACTTCACACTGAGGTCTGACTTTGAGATATTCTGGAACAGGTCTCCATAGAGGTTGTATCTCAACTGAAGTGGGAACAGACCCAGTAATTCAAAAGCGTCGGAGCTTGTGACTGGGTTATCATGGAGAGCTGTGGTGGCTGGAAGAATGAACTTTTTATAGTAACTGAACCATAGCTCAAGTTTAGCATCATCTTGGGGGTGTTCCTTCAAGTCATTAGCACCGATCTTGCAAAGAGTGGAAAGTAGGGCCAAATCAGTACCTAACTTCGCACCAATAAAAGACAAGAGTTCGTGAGATCTCAGAACAAGTTCACCTATAGAGTCAATGAGTGGGATTTCATCATCCCATCTGTCATAAAAGTAGACAAAGTCGTTGTTGGAATCACTCTGTGCTAGTGGTCTCATGAGCTCAATGCGCTTGTGTTCATGAGTGTCGAACCTCAAACCGCCGTTTTTATAAGTGACATCCACTTCCTTTTCTCTCATCTTCGAAATGATTTCAGGGGGTATATTTATTGTGGTCTTTCTCAAGGTGTCAATCATTTGGCTGAACAATCTCAGTATCAACAGTGGAACCTCAGCATCAGCATCAACAAGGAACGGATACCTGTTGAGCATAAAAAGCGAAGGGTAGTACAATCCATTGGCCAGGCATTGTTTGGTTAGTTGTAACTTTATGTTCCTCTCATTGGACTGATGAGTTATTCCTTCATCTGGCGTTGGAGATTCATCTTTGTCACCAGATGATTTAGATGCATCATCTTCATCATCAGCCAGTGGGCCCGACAAAGCTAGTGCATTGGCACTGGAATTGAATATCTCATCATCAACGGCCTCAATAACCGCGTCTCTTAATTTTTCCATGCCAGTTTCGTCTGGGCCCATGTACTTGAAAATAGAGCCGAATGAAAAGAAACCCTCCTTGACAAGAACACAAATCATAATCTTCAAACTGTCATTCAATTCTCTATCTCTGTCAACGCAAGATTTTACCATACCACCAACAAGTTTTGCAGCGAAATCATTACCACCCTGAGACAATGATTCAATCGAACTATTATCGACTGGTGTCTCAGGCCAGTAAGGGGTAGCTTTCAGCAAGTCAACGCAAAATCTGTAATTGCATGATAGTGAATTCATAATTATTTCCAGAATTATATCCAGAACTCTCCATGGATCTAATTGAAAATGGCCAGTCAGTCTTTCAACGGCATCAGCGACATACTGCACTTGGAAGAAAGAGTCATCAGAAGCAATGGCTTGGTTCAACAAGGTGATTAGCTTAGCGTAACCTTCATTGGACTCACTCAGCAAGTTGAATCTCCGCTGAGTAACCTTTTTCATCAGTTGATTAGAATGGGCTCTCTTGTAATCAAGAATGATCTGACGTTCCTGGATGAAGTCAGAGTTGGTTGAATGACGGGCGATCTCAGAGCTTGGTAGCTTTGTGAAACTGCTGACCAAAGCTTTCAAATTGTCATCCAGTATAAAGGTATTGAAAATCTTCATGAATTTGAGGAAGAGTAGCGATGACTGTGGTCTATCAACCAGTTTATCCAGGAGCTTCCCAAGCTGTGCTATCGGGACACGTTGGGAGTGGAACTTGGCACTATAAATGATCTCATAAAACACTAAATCAACAGCTGATATCTCAATGTCAATCCTGGCAAATATATCACTAAAGATTTTCTCAGGATTAGAGATGGCATCATCGGTGAGGTGCTGCCACTCAAAAGTGTGCTTGGCTTGAAGAGACTTCAGCAGAGCTCTTTTTTTCTGCTTCAACAACTGATCTGGAGAAGGGGTCTCAGATATCATATCAACATCTTGTAGCTCCAATGGTTGCTCAGTAGACTCCATTGGTACGGATAGAGGTTCTCTGGCAGCTTTGACTTTTCAATAACCTTGACACTGTCTTTTGGTTTCTTCCAAAAATCAACAAAGAGGTCGGAACTGGTTATCTCTGTTCAAGTTCCGAGGGTAGCTACCTCTAAGTAACTACAAGGAAGATGAAAAGTCATTCTCTAAGGGTAAGGAGGTATAATATATTCAGCGCATCAAAAACGACAGACCTATCAAGAAGGATGATCACTCCGAAAATGTATCTTAAAACAAGATTCTCGCAAGACTCTTTGGTGGTGAAGATCCCAGCCTGAAGCTTGGTGGCCCCCTGTCAAAGAACACTAGTACGCCGCTCGAAGCGTGCCTTCTACTCGAGCAAGAATCTGTATCCATTTAGCGCTTTCTATGTGGCTTGAAGCGTGCGAGAGTAGAATAGTTCTTGGGCATCGCCTTCTCACTTAGCTCAACTGAGTGGTACGCAAAATTGCCTTTCTCGGCTCCGTTACTTCCCATTCGTAGTGCCATTCCCACATGGTCTAACCATCTTCTCGATTAACTGTTGTCTTAAAACCTCCTTTGGTACCTCTCTTGATAGGGAGGTGTACTCCAAGAGACCGTGGTGTCCTAAGACAGAGGCATAGGAGTCCCTGAAGACATTCGTCATGAACTGATGTCTGTCAGTATTAGCATCACCCAAACCGATATGCTTGGCCTGAAGGTGAGCAAATGCCTGCTGATCTCTAAGCTTGTCAGCCATTGAATTATAATATGTCGTTGCACTCCCGCAATGTATCCGTCTCTTTGCAGCTCTTTTACCTTCAAGATTTTTATCCTTCAACCACACCCAAGACCGGTTACCCGGAACTAGCTCACAAACCCACGGAAGAAGGCTCACTTCTACACTACAATTCTACACTACACTCACTACACTTTCTCAAATAACCTGATGACAACTTGCTCTTTTCAAGGCTTAAAAAACACATGGTTCGATCTCAATTGTTAATCAATGGAGCATTTTCTGAGTCTCCGTGACTCTCGTTCCTCAAGTTAGCACTCCAAACAGCAATGGAACCCAAGAACAAGAGACCTGAAATGATGAATGCAAAGATCCACTGTAGAGCAAACAACTTGGTGAAGAGTTGACCCAAAGCTAGACCCAAAACAAGAAGGGAAGAACTCAACCCAATGGCCCAATCCCTAAACACAATAAGGTTGAAACCAGGAACGATCAAGAATTGCCAGATAAACACATTGGCAACAATGCGAGCCGCCAGAGTATTGGAGCCAACAACAACAGCACCATTCCAGAACAAGACATAGAGTAGCCAACTGAATGGAAGTGCAACAACAGGAAAGTGCACAACCAGATAGTCCCCCAAATCCTTGATCTTGTATGTTTGCTGAGAGTTATATAAAACCAAGACATTGATGAAGTTTAAAATCACGAACACCTCAGCCCACTTGTAATATCCATGGGCAAAGAGTACAGACCAGATGAATTGGTGGATGTTGAACAAGGTGAAATGGATTCCCAGACCCCTTAGTGATAGATTTTTGCCAGCAAAGGATGTGTTCAAAGTGCGACCACCATAGTAGTATTGAGCAACAAAGATCAATTGCAATAGATGAGTGATACCCCAAAAGATTAACAGAACAAGTATATTGGCAGTAAATGGTGTGAATCCCACGCGATAGAATGGATCATCTTGACCAGGGATTTCCGGGTTATTGTGGGAATGTGGTGATCTTCCAACAGCGTATCTCAGGTTGCCGTAAATGGCCAAAGCTAATGAGACGGTGGTGGCGATCTTGTTGGTGACTTCTTCAGACATGGCGAGGGTTGGTATTTAGGAAGTGTTTAAGGCTAAAAATGGCGCCTGTTAGCTAGTTTTTATAAGTTTATACCTGTTGCGTCATGGTTGCTATTGTGTCATCTCCCGTCAAATGATGCTTGCTGCCTTTTCGAGGCACGGTAGATTTTGATCTGGATGTAGAAACAAACAAAAATCTACAAGATGACCTCATACTTTACGACAGTATGCATTCTTACTCTCTAGTTTCTCTTAAGGCTGATTTTTAGACCTGTGGCGGTTTCCCCTTGGACAATAGTCGCCTCAATGACACGACCATCTGCGACGACACCGTTCAGTCTGCCGTGAGCCTTTTCGAGGTGCTCCATCTTTGCAAACTGTACCTCTGCTGTGGTGGACCCAGAGGGTAAATCACGTACATTGACACTGGTGAGAGGACCAATATCTTGAAGAAGAGCACTCAAGTCCTGTGCATCAATACCGTTCTGGAGATTGGTGATCTTCAAGTACTTTCTGGATGGGTTCTTTGAGACTAGTTGTGATCTGAGTTGGTTTACTGCCTTGCTTCTGTTTGCACTGCTCGTGGCACGTGGACCTGTAGGTGTTCGTGGTGCTGTTGGTGTCTTATTTTTTGATTTTGACAGGTGAGGGCTCACTAGTCGTTGTTCAAGAGTGTTAGAGGATGATCTATCTCCATTAAGAGCAGCCAGTAGTGGGTTTCTCTTTTCTTTCTCTCTTTTCGTGGTCTTTGCGTTGGATGAAGATTTATTGATTTTGTTGACAGCTGGTTTAGCAGTGACCTGTCCAAGCCTTTTAAGAAGGGGATTTGTAGATGCACTTTTTGGAGCAAACGCTTTCTTCATATTGTCCTTTTTTGGTCCCTGTCCTAGTCGAGACAGTAAAGCATTTGCATGTGGTTTCTTTACTGTTGTTTTGGCCATTTCGTCAGCGTACTTGGTCTGTGTACAAGTAGAGAGTGACACGGATTTTTTTTGATTTTGACCTCGACTTTTTCCCTGCACACCGAAGAGCGCCATTTAATCTAAAAAGTTCGAAGCTATGGCCAGATACTGGTGTAAAGGGTGTGCGATTTTCGTCGAAGATAACCCTGTGGCCAAAAGACATCACGATTCATCTGGAAGGCATAAAGCTGGGATTCTGAAAACTATTGGTGCTGTCCATCAGAAAAACAGAGATGAACAGAAGAAGAGTGGCCGCCGAGAGTTCATAAAGAAAAAAGACATCAAAAAGGAGGAGAACGAAGAAGACCCTGAGCTCCTCAAAGAAAAATGTATCACTCAATGGGAACCTGTCGATAGATCTGTACCTAATGAAACATTCAAAGACGCATTGGAACAAGAACATTCCATGGTGAAAAGAACCCCCAAAAAGCAGCTATCAGAAGCGGAAAAAGAAGCTAAACGATGGGACTTGAACAAAAGGAAGGTCGTTGAGCTGAGCGATTCTGAAGATGAGCTGATAGATAAGCCGATAATCACCTTCAAAAAGAGAAATGTGACACTGGTACCCAAATCTACACAAAGCTAAAGCAATGCAAAAATGATCCATCCTTTAAAAAACTATTTACAATCATTACATTCTTTCAATTTAGTTCAGGTGAATTGTCTGGAGCCGGACTTAGCAAATTCCAGAATCTTCCAACCTTCAGTCTCCTTGTTGTCAACTTCCTCAGCAATTCTGGTCAAAACCAAGGCATAAGAAGTCATCAAAATATTGTCCTCAGAACCAGCCTCAATTTCACCAGTCTTGTGGGATCTGTATAGCAACAGCTCTTGAGCTCTGCAACCAACAACTAGCACTGGAATGTTAGATGGTAGAAGTTTAGCACTCAGGATTTCGACACCTCTAATATCAAGGATCTTACCATCAGCAAACAACTTCTTGTCTCTAAACACCTTCTGTTGGGCAGCATAAACGTTAAATGGAGCTTCTGAGAACCACACCTTCAAGACATCCTCTTCACCCTTGACATAGGCATCCAACACCTCTGGTACAATGTATTCTCTCAACTGCTTGGTGAATGCCTCGTTGGTGAAGGTTGGGTCAATCTGCTTAAATAGTCTGTAGACTTGAGCAGTCTCAGTTTCAGCAAAGATACCCCCAATCTTTTCACCAACCGTTCTAATACCGGCTATCAACGGGTTCTCAGATTCGTCATAGTACTTCAATTTGAAATCAGAAAAGGCTCTACCAACCGCTGTCTCGGTCTGCAACTGTTCAAGCTTCTTTCCAAGGCCATCTCCTGTTGGCTGATGATCAGTAGCGACAAGTGCGCTTCCCGCCTCCTCACTAGCCTTTACTGCCTTTGGTCTCTTCCCAGATGCCAATTCCTGTTCCCTCTTCAATCTTCTCTCCTCTTTTGATGCAAACCCGCCATATGCACTGCTTGTACCATCATCAAAAGTTTCGGCGACATCCTTGTAAACCTTTGTTTGTCTAACTGGATCAATCGCCTTATCAACTGTCTCTGCAGTACGCTCTATGGTTTGTCTTGTGTACTGACCTGCCTTAGAGTCCCAGGCAGTGACGACAACTTTCTCGATCACTTCACCAGTCTCCTTAATGGTTCTACCCACAACGGTGGACTGTTTCTGAGCTTGCTTGTAAGCTTCACGAGCCTTCTTGTATGCATCTGACTCACCAATCTTACCAGTCTCGTCCTGAAGGGCCTTGATACCCTCCTGTAATTCCTTAGACTTCTTCCACTCTTGTCTGAAAGTTTCAGTGAAAATCTGGAGCGGCGACTTCTGTGGGCCGTTAAACGCCGGTCTGGTCGTGTGAAGAGCACGCACAGCGTACTTTATGAGGTTCTGTCTGTACATGAGAAACTGCGCCCACTCAGCAAAGAGATCACTTCCAAAAACAGCTTAAGTTATCCGAACTCATTGTCCAACTTTTCCTGAACTTTTCAGGTTTTCTTCGATTTTTCCGCCGGAGCCCACAGAAAATTCGCGAAAGATGACTCTGGTCGTAAATCGACTTCCTTTCGGCCTCGGAATTGGTGCACATCTTCCCAGGGTAACTTGGAATCAAAGCTCTATCACATCACTACATGAATAATAAAGAAATGTCTCAAATAGATTAGATTCACTTGCCCTCCTCTATTGCAGTGTTCTCCAAAGTCTTACCCTTAGAGTAGTAAATCTGCTTCACCTCATTATTAACCCTCTTCAAAAACTTGGATAACCTCACTGTGTTTTCAACGGTCATGGTTACAGCCATGACAATAGGCCAAACAGCCACTTGTTCCTTCAAGTAAATCTTTTCCGCCAGAACTTCGGTCAACACGCTCATGTAACCATTGTATTGAGATTCGTTAACTTGGTTTTCATAGAACGAAAGACCCAATTTGAACAGAATCACAACCAAGTGTGTAGTCAAGAACTTGTGCAAAGAGTATTTGAAAACCTTTACCGGTTTGGTCCAGACATTAAAATTGGCGTTGTCTCCAGGTAAACCATCCCCGTTGGTCAACAAGCAATTCCTGAAAGGCTCATAGTTGTTTTGAATAGCAACAATAATATGGATTGGGATGGTGAATGCATGCATCGTTGAAAGCATTTGCTCCTCAGTCATCTTAGAATCTTCGCCAAAGAAATACTCAACCGGTCTGAAAATAGCGTAGCGATGTACCAAAAAATTCCACATGAGAAAATAGGTGGCAGACAGCATTATCAATGAAAACGAGCCAATCCATGGTAGGGCCCCTCTGACTTGAACCATCAAGTTTTTAATGAATCCGGCTTCATTGATCACAACCCCTTCAGCATCTTCGGCAATATGTTTTCTGACAAGGTAGGCATCATACCTCTTCAAAGCTTGCAAGATGATCAACAAACCAAGACAGATAGATCCACCGTCAGCATTCATTCCCAGGTAGTTGTGGTCGGGATTAGACAGTGAACAAAATTTCATCACAATCCCACCGATATCTATAAACCACTTCTTGCTGAAAAGGAGACGGAGCAGAACCAAGAATGGTCTTCCAACTAAGTTGGCTGTAACAACAACTCCACCAATCAAAAGCACCGCAAACACCCACAGCATGAGAATGAAGATAATTACTCTCATACCAAACATTGGAGGCCTGTAAACGATTTCGTACTGGTTCGTAGTAGTCAATTCATCCTCACTTTCATCAAACTCATCCAATTGGACTCTGGCAAAATCGGCCTCAAGTTTCTCCTTTGACTTGAGTGGAATGTCATCCTTGGTGACGGAGATGAATAGTCTCTTCACAAACTTTCTAGATACGATGTCACTCTTTGGCGCCCTTATAAGGTTACCATCGGGAATAAAATAAGCCTCCTGATCATTGGCTGGATCCTTGAAAAGCTCTAGAGCTTGTGAATATAATTGAGGTTGTGAGTAGTCTGGATTCAGACGTTTCTTGAACCTGGAAAAAAATGACTTATAAACAACATAACCACGCTCTTTAGGATTATGGTTACCCAAAATGAAACTGGATAATCTTGTCTGAAAACATACACTCTTAAATGCTCTAGACCAGTACTGTCTGATGTACTTCTTGAGTAGAGATTGGTTTGCGTAGGCGGTATAAACAACAAACAATGTAAGGAGTAGCGCCAGAGTAGACCTAAAGTTGATTGGAACAAAGGAAGAACCCAGCGCTCTTAGTCCATAACTGATCGTACCAAATCCAATCAGTATGAACAAGATGTAAACAAATCCAGACAAGCCGATCCTAGAGATTTGGAGAAAGAAAGGACGAACCAAAGCATCATGAACGAGTCTCGCATTAGGGTCCTCAGGCGATCTAATGAAAAATAAGACACCTGGTCTGAGAATGTATGAACGAGCCATTCCCACATATAGTGCAAATAGGCACATGTATAGCGTGCCTGTTGCCCAGTTCATTACAATTCTGAGGAGGATAAAATCCTTCAACAAAAAGAACTGATTTAGTGCCAACTTTGCGTCTTTGAAAAAAAACGGAGTCAAGACAAGTTCAATGAGAAGACCACAACACGCTGGAAAGACAATCAGCTCTATAGCAAAGATGGTAAATACTTTGAGCGTACAGACAAAGTCAAACAAAACAATGTACACTTGTCTTTGAAATCCTTTCAGTGGGTTAGCGTCATTGTGTCTTTTCTCCATCAAAGACAAAAACTGTAATATACCTGTATACACACTTCCGTAGAATAGACCAAGTGGAATAAGTCTCTGAGAAGTAGATACTGGGGTATCCTGGTAGTAAAGTTTAGATAGTATATCGGTCACAGGTTCAAAGATAGAACCCTGCAAAGCGCAAGCAGATTGAGGGCTCAACTTCTTGAAATAATAGAAGCAATTGATGGTTTGAACCAGTAACGGGTATAGTTTAAGTCTTCGTAGAACAGATGGAACAATTGCAAAAGTCTTGATAGAGATGAAAGCAAGGAGCTGAAAAATCCAGGTGCCTAAAAGCATAGGACCTAAGTAGGCAAATGTTAGATAAACAGCCAAAAGAATGTGAGCAGCAACAACGAGAATCAGAACGGGAAGTTGCTCAATGATATCATCAACAGGTAGTGGTGGTGCGACCTGGGCGATTGGAGCTTGTTGCCCAAGCCCTTCAGCTGCAGGAGGCTCAGGCTGATTGACTCTGTCTTGAGCTCTCTCCTGGGGTTGAACACGTCGATGAACAGGTGGTTGTCTGATTGGAAATGGGAATGGGGGAAGTGGCTCAACATGGTTTGGATCAGGAGGAAGAACATTTGGGATATCAGGGACTTGATTGAGAATGCGTTCAATGCCATCTTGTGCATTTGGATTTCTGCGTATTTGATCACGCAGGTGGTCCCTAATCAAAATCAGATCTCGAGCCCGTTGCTCTCGCACTGCTCTCAGTCTTCTCTGCTCTGCGTTTACATCAGGGATATCCTCGTTTTCCTCGTCATCAGCCATGTTATCCAACTCGTCATCTGAAGAATCATCATTAGGAACAAAGTCTGGATCCTCATCAGAGTTCTCATCCTCATCAGCCAGAAATTCTCTTTCAAGATTGTTTCTCACGGGGTCAGGAATATTCAAGATTCTGTTTCTTATAACTTCACGACGTCTCCGCTCAACTGGATTCAGTGGTTCCTCAGCTGCTAATCCCATCAATCTATCAAACTCTCTTTCCGCATCATCATCACCATTCAAGATACGGGGTCTGAAATGCTCCACTCCCCCTCTTTGGTTGATCCGCAAGTCGTTCAAATGACAACCCACATTCTTGTTGACAAGCTTCTTGAATCCGGTATCTCTAGAAACCCAATCATGTTCTAAATAGAGTGCCAAATGAGCCAAAATAAACACAACTAGGAAGATCAACGACCAAATGTATGTTGACCATACGGTCAGAATCAAGTTTGGAAATGAGTATGGTTCTCCTTCAAATGATTTGTCACCATAGAGCAAGTGGACGAAGAAGTCCTCGTGTGTCGTCTTGTGATCAACAAAGAAGTTCATGAACCGTCTTGTGACCTCAAAAATTACTGGTACCTGAAACCCGGCGCCATACACCAACCCAAACACAACGAGGGCATAGTTCCCAAATTGGACAGCATTTCTCACAATCATCCGCATCAACAACCTCAGCGGCACACGCTCTGGTGTGTTCTCATCGTACAAAGTTGTGAATCTATACTTCTCATGGCAGATATCACAGCTTTGATCTCTTCTCGAGTGCTCTAACCACTCCTCAAGGCAGCCCTGGTGGATATACTTGATCGATCCACGACACTTACACGGGAAGAAAAGCGGATCCTCTTGTGTTCCCTCCCCTCGGCAAATCCTGCAAACCCGTTCCTCTGCCTGCAACTGCTGAGCGGGCAGCTCTTCTTCGGGCTCGGCCATTTTAAGCAGTTATTGAAGTTGGGCCAGTGGCAAGTCAACTACGGCTTGACTTTGCCTGATTATGATTTTGTTGGGGTGATGGAAAGTTCTAAATGTCAGAATGGATGGTGTTCGGATGTTGTATTTATCTATGGTTTGGTGGCAAAAACGCCGTCTTCAGTTGACTTTTATGTGACGAGGGTGCTGCAATGATCCGTCGCCAGCCTACTGCCATCAAATTAACACCTGAAGACGTCCTCAGTTATGATGATGAGAAGGAAAAACAACAGCAACACCTGAGGCCCTCTACAGGTGTCACCTTCAATCAAAATAATGTCGATTCACACGACTCCATTCTGGTAGCACACCAAAACTTGAAGAGTCGTGATGAGCGCTTGGGGATTAGACCTCCGAATAGATGAGATAGCCCACTACTGCTACTGCTGCTAATAACGACGCTGATGATCAAAAAACGTATTGAAAAAAGAATGAGTGTGTATTCCCTGAATCTAATGCCATAAAAAGACTAGCAAATGGTCTATCCTTATCCTAACTAATGAGCACCATCAAAACCATAATCATAATCATAAAACATAACTTGTGAATCTGAATCAAAACTAGCAACAAACAAAAACATCAATCAAAAGAGTGAGATCATCATGTAGGGGTCCAGCCTCTACTTGAAGTATCTCGTGAAACGGGACAAGAACGACATTGAGTCATAGTAGCGGGTCTCTCTGTCTCCAATGTTGCCTCCAATAAACGAGTTTCGGGTCAGAGTGTCTTGCGTACTAGCAGCCATCTCCTCACTGTCATAGTCCCCGTCATCCACATTATCATCCTTACCTCCACATAACTCACTTAGGGAAACAGTAGTGAAGGCACTACTGTCGGACTCACTCTTGTAACCGGGGGAGCCCAAGCCGGCAGCTGACTGTTTGATTAGCTGCTCAGGGTACACCACATTATTCTCAAACCCATCAATGTCATGCTCGATCTGGAACTCGGGGTTGGTGACCCACTCGCCATCAACAACAAATTTGAAGTAACTTTTTGCATTAGGCACCTCTATTGTGATGGTGTATCCCTCTCCTTTACGTTTCTTATGAAGCCTGGTGCTCTTGCTCCAGTTATCGAAGTTTCCAGTGACATACACTGTCTTTGCCTCAGCATGGGGCCTGTTAGAAGGTTAGTCTCAGGCAGGGTACGGATCTCATCCTTCTAAAAGGAGAACATGAAACTCACCAGTCAAATGTGAAGTAAGTGCTCTCGCTCATTTCTATTCCTTAAGCTCTATTTGTGCGCCCCTACGTGTCTATAAGTCACAGTTTCCTTGGTTTTTTTTACAAGTGGCAGGAAAGCTTGCAAGATCCCTTATTTTTTCTCAGTTCTCAACTAGTGGCGTGGCGCAAACAAAGATTGGTGACTACGCAGTTTCTTCAAGCCAGTTGGATAAGAGTATCTCATTGCGGCTATAGCCATTTTTTATTCCGCCATGGTCTATTCAGTTCGATATCTCAATGGAGCTGACTTTTCTCTTTGCCTTTCTTGCTGATCTCCAAACCACCACGATAAGAATGTGTCAAACATCTGTCGGAGTCAATATGCGCGAATAGAGCTAGGAGATCATACAGCGGGAAGATTCACAGGAACATATGGGCTGATACCTTCTTCAGTTTTATTCAAGTGTTTAACTAGTTTTATATGCGTTGCTCCAATTTTGAGCTGTATATACAAAACATTTCCTTGAGCTGACCACGTCCTGAAGCACTAGAAATTTTAACACTTACCCTAGCATCCCGATGTTTCAAAAAGCACATGAAATGGATCCTCGTATGAGACTGGCGGGTGATTTATATCTAAATATATGTAGATAGATGCAATATTCGCACGGACGTGACATCTTGCCATCGAAACTATGGATTGTGGCATTTTAGTCACCTTGGGTGATGTACAAGAACTACCGACGTTTTCTCCGACGGTTTGACCCTCACCATTTCATAAAAATAAGTTATATTTATCTTTCATTTTCAAGAACATTTATTAAAACAAAAATTCAAAACACATGTGAAGATCTGGAACTACATAAATAAATATACACGAGCTGGCTCTATTTCTGCATGGAAGAACCAGTCAAATAAACTCCAATTGAGACTACAAAGTCACAGAAATGATGAAATCTGAAACAGAGTAGGAAATAGGGATAGGATCTTTGACTACATCTTTACATCTAGGTCCAGAACTCCGATTCATCAAAGTAACTAGGAAAGTGCCATTTGGTTTGACATTGTCTCAGCCAAGAACTGATCGACTGAGCCCAGACTATGAGTTTCCAAACCATTAGTGTTCAAGTGCAGTGTACAGTTTGCTATTTAGATCCTAAGAAAAGAAAAAGGAGAACGATTAATGATATTGCAGTACAGAATATTCAAGGCAAGCAAAAACTCTTCCACATTTTTCGAGATTGTAGACCTAACTTGTGGATGTATAGCGAACCAGTCTCAGAACTGTACATCTGTGTGGAGTTGAGAAAAATTGCTTACTCAGTGATCACGATGAAATTCTGAAACCACTGTCCCATAATGGTTGTATGGGTTCACTTGAGCTAAGTACTGGAAAAATATACCAAACTAGGTCTAAACGTCGCTATACAGATAGTACTGCAGACCAGCTTGAAATCGTCTCATACAGTCAATGAATGATTCTTACAGCTGAAATTATTGCTGTATCAGTGAAAACTCTCTCTAATTCGCCAGCAAAGCTCCGAACTCGACGGTGGACTCGTCCCAAATACTATGTGGCTAGAATTTAACGATTTGTCGAATCTCGATACTGCTTTGACATATCACGTTGAGCACTTCGTGATAACCTGGATACATTGAATAGAAGCCACAGTGCCCAGAGGTGTGAGCCTCACTATAGCAACAGCTTTCATTTCTGGAAAAGTGAATCGAAACATATGTCCTCACAAGGCACTCGCCACAATTCATCAGGAAAATAATGTCTTAAAAAAATTGAACTTTGACTGCTGTACATCACATCACTCCTTGGTCTCTGTGCGATTATATAAGTAATTTCCAAATCAGGAACTATCGATTTTGTGTTGACCTACAATATACGTGAATTCTTCAGTCAGTGGTTAGCTGTTTCGGGCGTCATAAAATTACTCTGTGTTGGATGCTTGGCCTCGTGAGAGAAACATCGTATTTCCTCAGAGCTTCAGAGTCAGAACGAATCTACTGTGCTGTGTGTATACCATGGTCTTCCGCCCATTAGGAAAAGGCCCTAGCGAATAGTGATCTACCTGCTGCCTCGGCTTTTTTATTGATTGGGACATCTACATTTTCCCAAAGACAGCTAGCTAGCCATGAGACCCAGTAAGATTGTACCTGTAATGCATCCGTTAAGGAGCTTTCTCCTTGCAAAGAGTTCTAAACGCAATGGTTGTGACCTGGAAGATCAGATAAACCATCTTTAAAGGCAGCACAAGCTTCGGAGGTTCTGGGAAAAGACCAATACGCCCAAAGCTTCTCGAGAGCTGAATCGAGGCAGTACTTCCTGTAGAGGATCGAAAGTTCACTTCTCTTTGATATTTCTGTTTGGCTCGCTCACAGGTCCACTTGGACCTTTCAACCTGTTGGGGTTGCAGTGCCAAGGCCCAAGGGATCTGACTTCCAGATCTCCTAGCCAACCGAGATAAACAGTGCGTCAGATTGCAGCTAGTTGCCCTATCCAAAATGCAGCTTCATGCCGGTTGTGTGTATTTGTGTGTCGTTAACTCTGTAGTCGTAAAGGAAGCCAACCTTCTAGTTGTGGGAGCTCTAATGGTTGAGGCTACTCGTGAAGCCTATTTATTATCATTGCGCTGAAAGCTCTGGAGTCTTCAGGCTAGTGCGGATCTATCCATTGGGCGCTACTGCGATAGAAACCCCTGAGAAAGAATGGCTCCCCCCCTCCAGCTGGTTTGAGTACTCTCTCTTTTGATCTATACTGAAGAAACTAGATAGATATGGTCAGCAGACCCTTGGAGTTTAGACCTTTTCAACCTCACTAACTACGAGATGTGCATTTCACCAATACTAATAGGTGGCGTGGTATCTACCCAAGAAGAGCCAAGAAGAGCAAAGTTCGCAGCACAAAAATGTCTACTACGTTGCTGGCGCATAGCTTGCCTTTCGGGATAAGTAGACGAAATCCCTTGGAGTTGACCGTTGATCCAGTTCAATAACCCCTGTACCAATTTGCTAATTTTCCAGATGGCAGGTGTCGCAGAGGACAGAGATCGTGCCTGATTTCATATTGGAGCAATCAAACGTTGAAAACCGGTGATCAATTTGACAGTACTGGACCATACGGACTTCAACACCTTGGTGACTAGATGTCCTTGCATTTACTGGGATATTCGAAACCGCGGAAATAGCGCTCACTCTAGCCAACCAGCATAAACCGCCGTCTCATTGGATGATGATTGTTTCTTTTTCTTTTTATGGTTACCACACCTTATTTTTCTTCCTCTTTGCCTAGCGAGGTGTTGATGTAAAAATATACGTGCGGCGAGAACCTGTCAAAGGTGTTTTTTGATAAGGGTGGCAACGTGTAAAGGAGCAAATACGCATTTCTGGAGAATGGCCTAGGCCCGGGGATCGTATGGACGATGAGGTTCACCCTAACTGTTGCTGCTGAGAAGACAACAGTGTAGAGTGTCTTCGCCTTCAAGAATAGTGCATTGAGCATCATTGAGACTGGCAGCTTGGAGGCAAGGCCCATCCGTGCCCAACTTGGTCCCCCGATCGATTAACAACTATCAAACTTTTTACCCCACTTCAGTCGATTTCTTGAGTGAGTCTTGAATCGGAGGTTTTAATATTTATCAAATCATATGCGTGAATTCTGTGTGTTTCGGGTTTTTGTGTTTTCATTAGTAAACCAGTCCTATGAATCATGCAAGCTTCCCTCAAATACAGAATAGCGCAGATGTGCACCTACAGATGGATGTAAAACAACGCTATCCAGCATCTCTGCTCCAGATCAAAAGCAGACACACACTTGGTTTGAGAAGGCTACGATTGCATTGAACTGGATGCTGTTTTTTCGTTCCTTCTCTCATCCCTCTACATCAGTGGTTAGCCACCCCCCAAAAGGGCCAAGGAGTCCGTTGTGCAGCCAACTGTAGCATCCTTAACGTTAATCATTGGATTGGCGCGGAAACAGTTTGCATATAGATATAAACATTTACATAGTCTGGTTCGCAAGCCCACCCAACGTCTACCATACCGCACACTGCGCACCCCAAAGATTGCAAACAGAGTGACCCACCAACCATATCACGGCTGTACCCGCCAAAGGTGAGAGAGCCAGTGCGCTCTTCTGGAGGTCCGCTGTTGCGCCTACCGCAACACTGTCATGTGGGTTGTGGGAAATTACATCAGTGATAGGTCTAGTAACAACGCACATCTCAAATACTCTAAACGGGTGGGGTCCCTCCGAATTATCAAAGTTGCTCTAAGTCCCCATACATCCGTAGATGTAGACGGGGACTTAGAGCCTGAAGGTGGCCAATTGCTGAGCCAGAATGATGAATATCTATCTCTAAACATGCACTTTTGCTAAGTGGGCGACAGAGATCATCAAGTCCCCCAAACTTCCAAAAAAGAAAACAAATGACCATGCTCAAACGGGCTCATTCCTCCCTCTCCGAGAGCCACGCCACGATGTGAGTGGAATCTCGGCCATAACAGACACTCGGTGTCGCTAAAGAGGGAATCAATGTCGTAAACCTGCTGAATACGCACAAGGGCAGCATCAACCCATCATATTGCATTGATCTTGGTCCAAGACTCCGTAGGCCCCGCCATCTTTCCTAGAGCTCACACACTCTGCAGTCTGTTGCAATTATCGTTGAAAACTTATGAATGTCCCATGTACGTTGATGCACACAGGCGCATTTTGTCCGCAGAAGTAACCGAAACTTAAATTGCGTGCATGTATGGACCATTTCTTCCCATTTTTTTCTTTTCATCAGTGAAAACTTAAGATTTGGTGGTTGTTGGACTCGATTCACTGAAGGATGTGTTGTTATAAATACAAAACCGCGTCCTTGGGTGAATTTTTTCTAAAACCTTTCCCTCGCTTGTGCGCTCAATTGATAGCTTAACACAGTGGTCATTCTCGATAGTGGAGTGTGCTTCCTTCTTCCCACATCATCATTATCACCGTCCCCCACCACCGCCCACCGCCAGCGCCACTTCCACTACCCCTTTCCATTCCACCTTTCACCACCAAAACTGATACTCTTCTGACCTGGGGATCATCTTTTATATTCTCACCAATAACAGCACACACGCATCGAGGCACTGCTATTCACTTACCAGTGCTACATCTACCCATTCTATCAGAGCCCTATCTGTTTTTTTTCTTCACCGCACCTCGTTGCCCCAGGAAACCATCCAAACCACCACCACTTTCTTTTGAAGCTTTTCTTTTTTCACGAGACATTTTTTTTTTGATTTTTGTACAACGCACCACCACTCACCCACCTAGAAGAGCTGGTCAAGAGTCCATTCGTTCAGATGTCGTCCCTTACGCCGCACACGCTGATGAGACGGACAAATGCCAGGATAGCTGCTGGCCATCCCAAGGTCAAGTTGATGGAGCAACGCTCCCACAACCGGTCGGTTCAGGTCTATGCTGCCGATATCTTGGACAGTTTGGCAGCCCTTGAAGATGCCACCAGGCCAAACGCTGAGTTGATTGCATCACAACCGCAAATCAATGTTGCCATGAGAGCTGTGCTTTTGGAGTTTTTGCTTGAAGTTCACAGTAGATTGAAGTTGGCCAACCAGACTTTCTACCTCGCAGTGAGCATCATCGACCGGTACTGCTCCTTGCGTATCGTGAGAAAGGATCACTTCCAACTGTTGGGGCTGACTGCGCTTTGGTTAGCTGCGAAGTTTGGCGATCACAAGAACAAAGTCCCCTCTCTCGACTTTCTGAGGGCCACCTGCTGCCATTGCTATGCCAAATCCTTGTTCGTTGAGATGGAGTCTCATATTTTAAAATCACTGTGCTGGGAAGTTGGTTCTGCCTGCCACGATTCATTTATCGATCTCTTTTTGAGGGAGCGTTTTATGGGCAGCTTCAAGCTCGAGCAACTCAACCAGATCCGCTACAGTGGGAACTATCTCTGCCAGCGTGCTCAACTTGACCACGAAATTGCACTCAACTCGACCCCGAGCCAGACCGCTCTTGCTGCTGTTCTCATCGCAGCATGTGCCACTACCTTGGCCAACGAGTCTCGCCTCGTGCAGCACTCTGCTACGGCAGTTACTAGCATCGAGTCTATCCAGAGTGATGACGATGAGGACAATGCTGAGCTTGACCTCCTTGTGGAGAAATTGTTGACTTTGCTCAGAGATGATCCGGTTCCTTCTGCTTTCAAGGCCCGTTACTTTAGTTATGACTCTGATACGAAGGCCAACCCATCGTTGCATGCATTGCACAAGTATGCTACTGAGCTACATGCTGCTCAGCAGGTGCAGTCTCGCCCCACTTTACACTGGCAATGCCCTCAGACTCCACTGTCCTCGCCATTGAACTCTGCAAGAGCTTCACCTTCTTCCCATCGCGCACCACCAAACATCACCACTGCGACTGCCCGAGCTTTCTTGCTCACACCACCAACGTCCGGTTCTGCATCTCCTGTTTACGATTACAAACACAGCAAGCATTCTGATGATACGTCCTTTATCATCACACAGCAGCAACTTCAGAAGCAGAATAAAGATTCAGATGTGGCAGCAACAGCTGCAACCAGGAAGAGATCTCTGGAGATATAGACCTACAAGCATAGACTTCTTTCTACAAAAGAAAAAACCAACTCAGACACATTTACAAAGGACATGGAAGTCATTTATACACGTGCTATCTCTGCTGGATTTGAGAACACCATAAATACTCGTCTTCTTGATCACGATCACAACAAAGAAAATTCACTTTCATTTTAATCTGTAGGTCATACATAGGTCCTTTCTGTTTTAAAAAGAAGCGGATCGGAAGACAGGTTTTTAGGATAAGTTGAGGTATATGTCCAAATACAGCATGTTTGTAACCGCCTAGTGCTAAAGGATTCAACCTTCGCCAAATGGCCTGATCAATTATCTTTAGTTTGGACGAAACTAGTTCAATAGCTCAACGAATTGTTGGCTGATCTTATAATTGGCCAAACATAAAAGTCTATTAAAAATAGTGAATCTCTTGATGTACTTCTGCATATTTCTACAACACATAGAGTTATAATAGCACATATTCAGTTATAAAAAATGACATCTTCAAGCAATTCACATTAAAAAAGAACAAATAAAACAAAAAAGAAAGAGTAGAAAATAAACGTAAAAAAGGCTGTATGCAATGTTTCTCCAAACACCAAAAAATCAAACAATACTAATTCAATTCAAAAAAAAAACGAAAGAGTCCTCTAACGCGATGACAAGGATAATCGTACCAACTTAAGCGGCAAGAAGGACACAACAAACGATTAGAAAATAATATGCACAGATACAGTCATGTTGCTCTTCTAATTCTTGAAGTTTGGTTGGTTATAGTTCGAAAAGCCACTAGTTCTTCTTTGGCCTGGTCCTCTCACACCTAATGGGTTCTTAGAAAATGATAACCTGATACCTCCTTTCCCAGGTAGGCCACCAGGACGAGGTAGTGTTCTCCCATACAACTCCGCAAGGGCCCTGGTAGCATACGTAACGTCTTCAAACTCAACAAAGCACATTGGGCCATGAATATGTCCACTCTGCATACTAGCACCACCGTTAGCGGACTGGGTCTTTGTCTTAAAGGACAATCTTCTAAAACCACGCTGCGGAGAAAACAACTGTCTCAACTCAGCTTCACTGGCATCTGGAGGCAAGTTGCCCACGTACAGAGTATTACAAGGTGGGTTCTGATCTGCTGGATTTGCTGGGGGTGGAACGCGAGCTAACAGTGACAAATCTACCTGTGAAGATTGTTGGGAATTATTGTTGTTGTTAGTGCTGCTGTTGTTGTTGTTATTGTTACTGAGAGTGGATTGGATGCTATTTGGAGGAGCCGCTAATTTCGCACCTCCTGCTGAAGATGGAACAGCAGACTGTGGCTGTGAGTTTGGATTGGATAGTAGTTGGCTCGCTGGTGCAGATAATGGTGCCAATTGGACTCCACCACTTGACTGCTGCTGCTGGGCAGATTGAGGAGGTTGGTTTAATGACAGAGTAGTGGAAATCTGCGATGATGACAACTGACCGGTAAGGAGAGGAGATTGGTTGTTGAAAAACACAGAACCTTGTCTTCTTCTATCCCACTCTACCCCTGGTGTTTGAGGAGTTGAGTTGCTGAAGGATGTATTTCCGGTGGTTGACTGGGATGGCACAGGTGGCTGCTGCTGCTGCTGAGGTGGAGGCGGACCTTGTGCTGAAGTTGAAGACATAGAACCGTTACCACCAGCAGGTGTTTGCCACGGATCTCTGACTAGCTGGTCATATTCCCTTGCATCTTGTTGAGATTCCATCATCAGTAAAGACTTACCCACGCCATTATGCTCCTCAACAATCGGTTCATTGCTGAATGGGTCACTAAACAAGAATCTTGATCTCTGGGATCCAATGCTTGGTCTCTTGGCAGCAGAAGAACCAAGAGTTAATTGTGAAGTGAAAGAAGAATCCACAATTTCAGTTTTCAGAAAATATGGATAAGATGAACCAAAAACTTGACTCGACTCCAAAATTTGAGAACAGGTTGAAGCAGCAGACAAAGACTTGAATTTGGCGTAAATGGTTGGCAAACTGTTAGAGTCTGGGAGTAGCTCGAATCCAGCAAAATCCTTGGCAAAGGTAAAAATGCAATGGACCTCCCTCAAACTAATGTCGCTAGGGAGGTTCTTGATCTTGATGATAAATAGTTGCTGATGCTGGCCTTCATTGCTCGGAGACTGGATAGCTGAACTGTGCCCATCTGCATTATTTAGGGTCGATGTTGATAGGGAAAGATCTTGTAAGGTTTGGGCCAAATGTACAGGGGAAGTTTGCATAGATGCTCTTCTGAGAAACTGGTCACTGTTCAAATTGAGCTGGGAACCAACAGGGGAAGTTCTCTCGGACGGTATGAGGTTGTTGAATTGAGGATGATGACCCTGAAGGTCCTGGCCTAGTGATGCAGTACTGCTCTGTATACTCATTGGAAGACCTAGCACAGGTTTGGGACGATGCGGTCTTGAAATGAACAATGGTGCGTTTTAACTATTAATGGTATTTGTCGTTAGTGTGGAAACAAAGCTCTTCACACAACAAAAAGACAACCCAAAATGCCAGTTCTCTTCCACTAGAAGGTCTCCAGTACAATGTAGTTTCACCAGGAAGGTAGTAAGGAGCCTCACAGGAGGGTTCTAACAAGCTTTGAGTTGATTTGGGAAGAAACGTGCTAGTGCAACGCGTGTTTGTCACAAAATTCAAAGACTCAAAACGGCAAACAGCCAGTAGGAAACAGCGAAACAATAACAGTAAAATGCCCTAGACAACGGCTAAGACAGGTGAGTGTTATTGAGGTTGACTGGAAGGCCAATTGAAGCGTTTGGAAGGGGTCTCTTTTGGGAGTTGTTGTTTGTTTGTTGTTGTCTTTCGCTTTTTTTTGGATAAACCTTTTTGGGGAGATTTTCGTTGTTTCCATAGATATGTTCAGTGTTACCCGGACCAGTTTCAACCAGCCTCTTCTTGAACCAGTCATGACCATGAAAGAATCAGGGAAAACGAACAAATAAGAAACTGAAAGGCCTAGGAACGTTAGCAGCTAAAAGTGCTGAGTATGTACCCTTCAAGATTGCACTTCTTTATTATAGCAAAGAACTATTGTTGATTTAGTCTATTTTACGCCAATCGCCTCCACGCAGAAAGTCTTTGAAAAGAAAAAAAACTCCGATACCGGGAGTCGAACCCGGGTCTGCTCGGTGAAAGCGAACCGTGCTAGCCGTTACACTATATCGGATTTTGATAAAAGACTACAGCAAACAGTAGTAGTATTCAAGCTTACAACGATATATCAAACTTCTTGGGTTGTGAGTTTCTGCGAATTCCTTAGGCTCTGCATTTTCTTTATAAGTTCTAAAAAGTGCTTTCCAGTGTCATCTCACAAAAGGCTTTTTTTGATGCTGTAGTTGAATCGCACCACCATCATTACGTCTTTGATTGAAGGAGTGTTGATCATTTGCTGCTGGTATAGACTCTCCATACTATATTGACAACCATTGAAGGTCAGAAGAATACAATGAGGAAAAGGATAGCTTAGTCGGTGTATTGTGCAGTGGAATTGTTTGAGAGAAACTTTTGGGCTCGTTGCTTGCTAAAGAGCTTTGGGATCTACTTTCTAAGACTTCAACTCTGCATATATATAATTGATAGCAGTAGTACCGAGAGAGCCATAAAGGTAAATCTTTTAGTCCTAAGGAATTTATGTTATTAATTTTAAACAGTAGAAAAAAGAGAGCCCTGAAGCAAAGCAAGAGTAAACCTTGACTAGGTGGACAAAATTGATTAATCTCGTTGAATATCTTCTTTGATTGTACTATCAGTCTCATCACGGAATTAAAGATATACTTGTGTACACAATAAAAGGAACGTGACCAGTCCCAATCACAAGGCTAACACTCACTGTAGGCGTTCGCTTCTGGTACTTGTTTGAGCACCTTAGTATCAATAATACTGAGAACATCATCAATGGTCGAGAAGTACTGCGATCCAGCCAGTTCATAGATACCAGAGCCATCCAAAATCTCTCTTACCCCATGCTTAGTTGGGACCCTAACCAAAAAGAATTCAATATTTTTCCTATGGTATCCGGATAGAATCTCAAGGAAAATCTGAGCTGCTGAGGAGTCTATATAGGACATCCCATTCAAGTCAAAAATGACGTGTTGGTTCATGGATTCTCGGCGAAGTCTTGGAGCACCTGGATGAACTTTAGTAGAACCATACCTTTCCAATCTTAACAACCGTAGTTTCAAGTCATCTGCATTTGAGAAAGTGAGCGGTTCCACAATTTTCACAATTAGACACCCCTCAATTTCTTCCAATACATCTCCATACTCTTTTGGGAGAGGTTCATCAGCATTAAGAAACGTGTTAGTGTTTGGTAGTCTGCCTAAGATTTGAATTCTTGATTTGGCCGAGTTTTTGATCACCAAGATGAGAGAGTAGCCAACTCCCAACGTGATACCTGCCTCCATTGAATAGAAAACTGTGGCCAGTAAAGTGATGAGGAAAGTGATCAATTCTCTGTAGCCCCCGGTTTTAATGTGAAAGCGAATATCTGAAGGCGTCTCATCTAACAACTTGAGTCCAACAGTAGCGGTAATCACAGATAGCACTGCGATAGGCAAGTAGTATATGAACTTTAACAAGCAGAAAATTGTCAACAGGGTTACTATCCCCATAAAGAATCCAGACATTGTCGTCTTACCGCCACTTAGAGCATTGATCCTGGATCTACCATACCCACCAAATGCAGGAAGAGCGCCGATAATTCCGCCAAAGAGATTGATACAGCCTAGAGCAACTAACTCTCTGTTGGAGGAGATTGGTAAATCATAGGTTGAACCGAGTGACTTGGATGCTGTAGTGGACTCAAAAAAACCCAATGTAGCAGCAAGGAAACCAGAAGACATTAGTTCTTGCCAGAGAGGAAGATATTCTGAAGTAAATGGCAAGTTGTAACTGAAACCCTTGGTGTTTATTGTACCAACAACTTGAACTCCAAGAGACTTCCAGTCAAAAATTGAAGATAGAATTGTAGAAACAACGACGACAATTAGGATCTCAGGTAGGAATACCCAGTTCTGATTACCTTTGCCAATCATTTTCTTTTTGATCCTTCCAACAGCATACAATACTGTGAATGACACAGCGCTTATCCATGTAGTAGCAGCATGGATATGCTCACTTTTCAGATGAGTTATGAGATAAACAATCTTCATAAAAGGTGAGAGGAAGTGCCTTGGAGCCTCCTCATTGACAACATAGATACCCAACCCATCAAAGAGGGAGTTGATAATCATAACCAAACCGACAGCAGAGATAAATCCTCTCAACAAGGACCGGGACAAAACATTATCCAAAAAGCCAAATCTGCACAAACCAGCTCCTAACAAGTAGAAGGCTCCGATAATGGTCAAAATACTCACCAAATCAACCGGATCGTAACTTTCATGAGCTAGTAACGGCTCCACGGCTTGGCCCACAATCATGGAGATGGCACTCTCAGGGCCAACTATCATTTGAGGCACTGACCCAAAGACGGCGTAAATAATGGGCGGAATCGCCAGGGCATAAAGTCCACAGAGAGCAGGGACATGAGCTACAGAGGTGGCATAAGACAAGGCCAAAGGGATTTGAAATGACGCAAGGGACAAACCAGCAACCAAATCGCCAATCATTGTTCTGCCATCATAAGAAGGCATCCAAGAGTAGCACGGCAGGTAGTACGGGAGCTTCTGTTTCCAGGTCATCGAATTGAATTGTTCAGCCTGAAAGAGAGAGTCTGTGTCATGTGATAAGACGGACGGGGAAGGGCTGGCGCTTCTGATATGTTGTGAGCGGAGGTTAGAGATAATGGTCCGCGGTCTTCTAGTGGAAGGTGAGCCCGGAAGACTCTCATACGCCTGGTGTTGAGTGCTGGACTTCTTCTTGAGGAGCCTTGATTGTTCAGTGGTCATAATGATAGACTCTGAAGGACGGCGCCAATAAAAAGCTAAAGGAAGATAAGCAAAAGAACTGTGTGGTTTTGATGGGAGTATAGCTGTGCGGTGAAATAGAAGTATAGTAGTTTCACTTGAATTTCATAACATAGGAAACCGAGTAGCGATCTGTGCGCTCTTTGCCACCTTGGTGAGTCTGAATTTGTTAATTTCAGAAGAGTCTAAAGTTGAAAACGTTTTGTGATCTTCTGACGTTTTTGTTCTGGAGGTGAGATTTCCAAAAAGTCACTGCCTAAAAAAGATCGACTACACCAAGGTAAATTTCATAAACCTTCATAAAAAAGAACAAATCACCAGTTATTTACAGTAAAGCCGAGATTGCGCGCTTCATCTCTTCAGCTCTCTTGAGCTTTTCTTTCTCCTCACCTTCAAATACCTCAGTATAATCGTTCAGCGTTTCTTCAAACTTCTTTACCAGTTTCTTTCCTTCTAGCGAGTTCAACTCACCCATAGTCCATTTGGCTATCAGCATATCGATCTCTTCCTTCATAAGATGACTCTTTTCTTTATGCGATCCATTCAGTCTCCCGGCACGTTCGTCAATCCAGTTCCAAAGTAGTATTTCCTCTCCTTTGAAAAGAAGTCTCTCAGTTATTGGATCTGACTGTAAGAAGCTCAAAACAGAGGTATTTCTGGAGACATTCATGATGAGCATTACCATAAACAATTGAGTGACCGCAACAAGAAGCAATAGTATCACAACAAGAGTCTGGAACACTGGAATCTGACCGAGAGTGAATCCGACCTGTGGTGGCGTAACCGGTGCAATAGAAACTGGTTGTTCTGGTTCTGTGTGGGTTTCTTCAATTAGTTCAACGATGCCAGCCACTTCTTCAGAGCTAGTAACAGTGTTTTCACTGACAATTTTTTTGATTAGCTTAATCAAAACCTTCGTTGCAGCTTCCTGACCACTCTTACAACTTCTTTCAATAACTCCTTTCATCCAACTTGAGCCTATCCAATCAACCCAGAATGATACAATCAACTTAGAAGTATTCTGAGCATCCCATGTGATGACATATCTTGTTTTCACTTGGAAAGCACCGCCAGAAGGAACGTTGGGCGTCTGAGTAGTGTTAACAACGTTGATGTGGTCAAAGAAGTCCAGCTCCTCAATAGTTTCTTTAACATTACACGTGGTAGATTTCGGACCAACACCATAATTGAGACCCTTCTCGTAAGAATAGTAGCGCTCCTTCAATCCCACCTCGTTAGGCTTGAACTCTGTGAACTCTGAAAACCCACTGCCATCCTGGGACTTCAAGAGATTCACAATTAACTCATTGTTTGAACCAAATATGATCTCATGAATAACACCCGGTGGACACTTGAGGATTTCGGTTGCTAGAATTGTTTCGTTATTAGTCTCTGGAACAAATCCGGATTTCGTTGGTATGTGTGCGTAAGGCCCTTCATACTTGTAGTTGGAATCTGGTTTCAACTTGTAAACCACCTGACTTGAAGCTTTGGTTTCTGTTTTAATGTCAGATGAGCTGTACCCTGTTTCATCTTCATCTTCATCGTCTTCATCTCCAAAGCTGTCGTCATTGCTAGTGTTAGTGTACCGTCTTCTTGACCGAGGAGTATCGCCATCAATGGACATCAGAACACTATTGTACTCCTCGAAAGGTGTATCAGGATTTGGATCCAATCCATTTGAGAGTATATGAACTTCAGTACTGTCAGGATTTTGGTGAGGTTGGTCTCTTTGTACTGGGCTTTCATCATTGGCTGCAGTCCATACATCTTGGAACATGTTGTACGTAGACTCCCTGGACAGAAATGTGGCGAATGAGTGTCTTCCTTGTCCATTCTTCAAATTGATGGCGATTCCGTTGTGAAATAGACCAGCCGTCGCTGTCTTCTCAAAGTTCAAAATGTCGTAAAAGGGGATAACTAGATTAGTAACCCAACCCAGCAGGTTTGAATTGAAACAGACGTTGTGCTCGGAGATGTAAAGGCGTCCCTGTAACAGGATTTCCCTACTCAAGGCACAACTGAAGTCATCGATGAGCCTTTCATCTCTGGGAACTGATTTGAAGATCCTATGAAACTCAGTGTTTCTGTCCTCCGAGGAATATCTGTAATTTGTACTCTTGAACTTCTCATCTACATAGTTCACAGACGAGAATGAGTCTTCAGCTGTGGGTGAGCTGATAGATGTAGGCGACACAATCTTGTCTGTCCCTGAGGAATAAGGTTTCTGGTCTTCATTCAGTGGAGAGAGCACTTGCCCTTCAAGAGAGCTCACACTTGTACCTCTTCTTCCTTTGCCCTTCTTCCCTCTTCTGTAACTAATGATGCTTGGTGAGCCTGTGGTTTTGGTGGCTGTATCATCACTAGCAACTGTGGTCTCGCCACTGTTAGATACTGATGTGTTCCCCGTTTCCTTTCCAAAAGATAGAGAAGTCATCATATTGTTGAAAAACCCATTCTGTTGAGGTGTTGTCGGCGATTGAACCTGGATAAGGTCTGAGGCTGTCTCGTTGATGCTGGATGAGCTGCTGTTCGTTGTACGGATGGATTCAACATCTTCCTTTGTTGTTAATGGGGTTGCTGGGGCAGATTTGGCACTGGATGAAATTGGCATCAAAGCTGTTGGAGGTGGAGTTGAGGTGTTTACTACCATAACTGTGGGCTTTGGAGGTACGTTGATTAAATCAGAAGGTGGACCGTTTTCCTTGGAGCTGGTTGTGATGATAGGAGATGGGGACAAGCCTCTGGACAAGGGCTGCGGTGGTATGGGGTTATTTTTTGAGTCTCGTTGAGACAAAAGATCGCCTAATGGATCCATGATGGGTTAGAGTGATGTTTTTAAATTGAATACTCGAAGATTATTTGTCTTTCGTCTCTGTGGTTGATCAGCCCGAAGATTGGGTCACTATTGGCGTAGGTTTGGTGGATTTTTAGGAAGTGTCGCAAAAAAGAAGTCGGGGGCAGGGTCAACTCTCATTCAAAATTGATTGTCTTCAGGCCACAATTAGCAAATAGAAAGGTTTCTTTTTTATTCAGAGATACACATATACTTACCTTCTTCCACGAACAGCTAGTCTTGCCAGTCTCTCAGTAGCAAGGCTTTTAGAAAGTTTTTCCCTTTCTAAGAGTCTTCTGGAAACAAAGTCCTTTTGATCTCTGGTAAGCAAGATTCTGAGAATGATGTCCTCAGTGTGGATTTGGAAAGTACCAATCAATTTTGATGATTCTTTCACAGCTTCTTCAGTTTCTTTTCTTCTTTGGGATGAACCAAATGCGTGTATTGTGTTGCTCCTAGCAATCGTTCTCTTTCTCCTCAAGAGATCATTGTCAGAAGAGGTTTCCTCATCCTCTCCAAGAAAGTTTCTAGCTTTAATTGCCTTCAATACCAGTGGTGTAAGTCTATCAACTTCACCGATCAAGAATTCCAAATTTGCATCGTAATATTTGTTCATCAATAACAACCTTTGATAGTGTTCTTCCTTCAACTCATCCAAAGCTGGGCCCGAGCCTTCATTGTAAAAAAAATCACATAGCGCGTCAAGCCAGGTAAAAACACAGTCAACCTCCACTGGTGTTAAAGCCCTTCCATAGCCTGGAATATTCACAGAATTGGTTACATTTGCCAAGACACTGTTAAACTGGTTTCTCCAACTACCTTTAGTGGCTAGTAGTGGCAGAGTTTTGACAATTGCAAGAGCAGGTAGCAGCAGGTTGTCCGCACCGTTCAGCACAACCTTCCACGCTTGTACCATCACCTTGAGCAAAATGTCCAAATCCAAAGTAGTGGCGAGTATCTCAAGATTCGAATTTAGATAGTCGAACAGAGGAACAATAGCCTCCTTAGCTTCATAGGTAGATGCCACTGTGAGTCCATTGTTTCCACAAACCAATCTCAAGGTCTGTCTAGAAAATGAATGCATGATAAAGACAGAAAACTTGTCCACAACAAATGTGTAAATCCTCTCCATTGTCTTGGTCAGGGATCGATAAGCTCTCCCCGTACTGAAGATGATATCACCTTTCTCACTCTCAAGAGACACTTCGAAGACAAGTTTCCCTTGAAGATCAAAGTCCTTTACAGTTTCCTCAGGTAAACCATCGCATCTGTATTTCGCCGGATCAAGCTGTAGAACAGTGCGTCCCAGCGCCTCATGGGTTGATATCCTTGAACCTTGGCTCCACAGTGTCGCAGTAATTGAGCGCGGCTTATTATCTGGAAACTCAAACTCAAACTCTTCTTCAAATACAGGGTTCAGTGACTTAGGAACAGTTTTGGTCTTTCCAAACTCCCTTCGTTGAGTTGAGTCAACGAGAGTAACATAAGAATTGGAGAGTCCATCACGAGTTGATGGTTTTATGTTCTCAGCTTTCACTACTCTGATCGTGAATACATTCTTTGGAGTACCTTGTTGTGTTTGATGAATAGATGAAGCCAGAACCCTGATACTTTCTGGGTTAACCTGTTTCTCCAGCTCCTTGAGAAACTTCAGCATCTGTGAAAGGTTGTTCAATGCAACACATGTTCTCTCCTTGAATGAGTACGGCGAGGGTGGTTTCAACTTCGCACCGTTGGATACCGCGGCTTTCATCTCATCGAACAGCCACATGTTTGACTTTCTGTTCTCGAATTGGTCCTCCGCAACATCATCTTTCAAGTCTTCAAAAACCATTAGTTTGACTCTTGAGCAATAATAGACAATTGATTCAGAAACAGATTTCATCAACTTAGTGTAGACATGAGCCATGTGCTTCTCATTATTCCATCCGAAGTTTCTGAACATGCTAAATACCTCGTTGATCATTTTGAAAATATCCAGTACAGAGTGACTGTACCCAATCTTTTTTTCCAGATCTATTGGTTTAAACTCATCCCGATCCAATGCCTGCTTGATAGTCGGAAATATTCGCTTAGTGCTTATATCACAAAGCGCATCCAAGTATTTGAAGAAAAAGCCCTCCAAATCAAAAGAAAAGTTTGAGTTTGGGGATTTCTTTACCTGATTAAAGATATCACGCAGATCTCGAAGCTCACAATAAGTCTCCATGGCGTCAGTTGGATCGACCGTGCCATTCTTCAAGTTCAAGGCATGGTGTTCAACATGAGCCAGCATATTCCCCAGGTCTTGACAATAAAGCTTAATAAAAAGATATCCCGCTTCATTGGCAATTAAAATTTCATCTAGCAGGGGCTTTGGAAACTTCTTTTGAAGCTGTTGTGTTAGTTTGTAGATCGCTTCAGATGTGTCTTTGATATGAACCAGCCCAAGGGTGTCATCACGGGGCAGGCCCTTGAGAATTTCAATATACCTGCCTTCTGTAGTGGCAAGGATCGTATTTCTAAGTCTCTTTATCCATCTTTGAGGCAATCCGGACTTCAGAATGATTTCAAACAATGGGTCCTGTTCAATATATTCATACAGCACTGTCAATACCGGAGTTAACTTTGGAGCCTTGGCGCCGTAAATGAGGGTTAGGCTGTCTCTTAGAGAAGACATTACTTGGATGTAACTGTTTGAAAGATTCGTTATCCATGCTTTTTTGTCGATCTTTGGCCATGATTCAGGGTTATTTGAATTCAGAAGCAGCTTGTACAGCATACCAAACAGTGTCTCTGTCTTCTCGATGTTCAGAAAGTTCTGGGGATCTTTCAAAACGGTTAAATGGGCAGCTTGATAGAGAATTGTGGCTTGGGAAACCTCACCAACTCTCCAGTATTTGCAGCAAGTTCTCATAATGTCCTTAAAGATGTTAGATATAAGAATATTTGATTCCAGAACTTCAAATTGAAGCACTCTAGTGGCAAATTCCAGCACAGCATTTCTCGGATCACTGGGAATGAAAGCGTAGTTTTCAGGGGTAACAATTTCAGTGGACGAGTTTGTAGAATGTAGTTTCCTAAGCACAATGTCCAGTTCAGCTTGTTCTCTGTTCTTCCATGCAACGAAATCATCTGCTCTGTTAAAATCATCAGGGCTAAAAGTGGATCTATTTTCGGAAAGTTTTAGTTTGTAAAGTTGAAGGTCACCGATCAGAGTGGCCTCGTTTGCGGAATCTTTTTGATGGATGACATCCTGTTGCAATTTGACTTCATCAATAGAGAACAATTCACCTATAAGTTTAGCACTGGATATTTCTGAAACCCTGTAAGTTGGTCGTATTGCAGATATTGGCTTTGAGATATATGATCGGTTAGTAACAAGTGCTGGTGCTTTCGGTCTCAAGCTCTCTCTATAATCCTCCAGTTTCTTGATGGAAGCTTCAGAATTTTTGGAGTCGTTCAAAATACTCAATAGAACTGAAATGAAAACATCCGCCTCCTGGAAAACATCTGTATTCGTCTGGTGAGCTTCTCGATAGAGGTTAATCTCTTTGGTGGCCGATCCAATGAACATCACTACCAACTCTTCAACCTTCTCAACACTAAATCCAGGCTTCAGGAGGTCATTGTACAAATGCAGGAAACATCTTTTTGATAATGGATCCGTAACTCGTTCATTTTTGCCCATCGCAATCTCAACCATTGTCTCCTTCAGTTTAGGAATACAATTTCTGGGAAGCAACCCAGGTTCTTCATCAGTGGAAGCAGAATACCACGAATGGTGTTTCTGACGGGTATTGGCATTGCAATTGCCATTATTTATAGGTGAAGCCACTCTTGAGGGAGATGGAGAAGGAATATGGAAACGGGGCTCATTTTTATATTCTAGTAAGATCACTTTGAGCACTGACTGATAGAGATCATCAGTGAATGGAAGGCTATGGCTAAATGTGGCGAGCGACTCGGTGGTGCTGATTGTGGTGCCAATTGAGAAATCTGTGGCCACTGAGCTGCTACTGAGAATCCTGCTAGTTGGTGGAACCCTGCTCTTCATCTTGGGCAGAGAGAGAGCTTTTGTGTGACTTCCACAGATGGCCTTGGTGGCATTTCAAGGTCCCACACCAAAAAAAAAATACACGAAACCATAACATTAAAATTCACGTGATTGGTGTTACCATGGTAACGATATGTATGGGCCCGAAGGTCTGCACAAGAGGACCAAAACCACTTTACATTGTGCAATCTGATATTCAATTCAGATCGAGGGTTCCAAAAGGTTCATACGTTCATAAGTATAAGCAAATAAAGAATTTTCGTATTCTGGGTCCTAATTATTTCTTTCAGACTTTAGTCCATAATCTCCATCTTACGATGTAGTATCTCGATATTATCCAACATGCAGTTCCAACGATGGAGAGCAAAGAACAATACAGCACGAAGTTGTTGAAACGGTGTATATCAGTACCCTTTCCTATGATTGCACCAGCAATTGGTACACTGACCAAGTTACCAAAAGACACAAAGAAGTACATGGTGCTAAATCTGGTGCCAAACTGACTGGTCTTACAGATTTGACTTAAACAGACTGGTGTCAAGGAGAAGATGGAACTGGTGAAGAAACTGAATAGCATTGAAAATGACCAGATAATACCATGGTACTTTCCGAAAGGTAGCCACATTGTCAGACACAAGATGGTAGCGGCAACACTGGTAACAATCATGATGTTGTACCTACCATACTTGTCAGCAAGAACATTTGGGATAAATCTTCCCAAAACACCCACAACATTCATCAGTGTAACTAGCAAGTATGAGTTGTCCTCACTAAAGCCACGGATCAGTGCATACTCTGGAAGATATGTCAAACATGTCGTCAAAGACATTTCTGAAAGAATAATGGCGACAACACAGAACAGGAATCTGAAGTCCTTCAAGGCCTTGAAGTCAATGGAGCTGGTAAAATATGTTAACAACTGCTTCTTCAAAGGCATCTTCTTATACTCCTCATCTTTTGGAAGTCTTTCTCTAATCAACATAATTGAAGATACCAAACAGGTTGTGCAAATGAAGGCCAGAACTCTGATTGCCCACTTGTATCCCACAGTCAAGAAAAGCTTTCTCAACATGATCGGAATGAAAATACCACCGACACTACCACCAATAGTGGCTAGGCCTGTAGCCAAGGCTCTCTTCTTGTAGAAGAAGTGAGAAATGCAGCCAATTAGAGGAGTCATGTTAAGGGCTGTGCCCAATCCAACACAGACACCAAATGATAAGATGAACTGGTACACAGTGGTGCACTCGGCTGTTGTGAACAACCCAACCGAGTACAGAATGGTACCAACCGTCATAGGGTAAACTCTTCCCAGTCTGTCAAACAATGTACCACTGAAGACACAACCTGAGGTGGCTATAGCCAGGTAGATAGAGAAAATCCAACCAGTCACAGAGTTGGAAACGCCATTCAGTTGGTTTGAAGAAATGTAAGTCTTGATGGAACCGATCGAATTTAGTAGCCCAAAGACTGGGATCAGTCCTAGAAACGAACCAAGAACCACAATCCACGCCTCAAGCCCTCCGTCTGGAAAGTCTTCAACATCATCCTCCTCAACAAAGTTCAAATCATTTGTGGAGATTTGAGCCGAATCTGAAAAAACGTTCTTAAGATCGGAGTTCTTCGTACTTTCCAGGAATCTCGATTGACCAGTGGTTGAACTTGCACCCAGCTGGTCATGCAAATTTTGTAGTTTCAAAGTTTCCGGCATTGTTAGAGCAGATCTACGTAGATTGAACAGTTGTTTGACATGGCTTTGGTGTCCATCTTCTGATATTTATTGGTGCCGTATAAAAAAATTCAGAGACACTGAATATTTCCCGTTTTTAGCCGCTAGTTACCGACCTGAAAGAAAAGAGGATTAGATACTAACTCAGTCGGTAATGAATAGTGCCAACCCGAAGTTGGTCAAATGAGTGATGCTTCAGCTTTAATTGAAAGACAAGTGGTCCCTCGTGTTGAAGTGTATTAATATGTGGATAATTGCGATATTAAAATTACAACGTTTTCTTTCTCTGAGATCACTAGCTTCATGCAAACAACCAAACAAAAGTCTCACTCGCCATCTCTGTATAGATGCTCACTCAAGATCTTGTTCATCTTGAACATTGACACTTTCTTACCAAAAATCTCTTGCATTTTCTCATCACACAAGATTTCACGTCTATCCTCTGGGTTCTGTAAATCATTCGCCTTGATGTAATCCCACACCTCCTTGACCACTTGAGTTCTTGGGAGCTTAGTCTTTCCAATCAGTTCTGAAAGCTTTGGACTCAGGTTCAACTCTACTGATGAAAGAGAAGAAGTACCTGGTTCACGCTTCTTTCTTTCCTTTGGACCCGACGAGCCAGATGCTTTGCGTTTGTCACCCCTGACTTCAGCGGCAATCTGTAGCCGCTTTGCAAGCTTCAGATCTTCTGCCTCCATCTTCTTACGTTTTTTTCTCTCTTCTTCCTCCCCCCTTGCTTCCATCAGGCTGTGATACCTCTCCAATATAAGGTCATTGACCATCTTTTTATCTTCACTGAACTCAACATCAAATAAGTCCTGCAATGCTTTTCTAATCTTTTTAACAGAGACTTTCTCCATATCTGAGACGCCTAAGATGGCCTAGAACTGTATGTTAATGTCTAGATTCGAACAGGGGGTAATCATCTGAATACTCACGTCAATCATGGGTTGATAGAGAGATGGCTCAAAGCTTGTCATTGTTGGAGAAACTTAGAGCCGATATTGTTAGATAATAAAGAGAACAAGCCTATCTCACGGATCTAGACAGGAGCTCTGGGCAAGTGTGTGAGATGATGTTGGTCTAAAGCTTTGTGGATTAAAAGAGTAGTTCTGTAGAAATTATTCATTCCGCGATAACTTCCGCTTTGGGATAACCTCTAGAGACTATGATGAGTACACACTTTTGAATATTTAGTAGAAGTGCATTAAAATTACATGTATTAATCCCTATGATATTTCCCTATTTGTCTTGCTTAAGGTTACGCTTCTGCTGAAGCTGATTTCTCTTAACAAGTTTCTTTCTCTCTGCTCTCTTTAAGGATCTTGGGTCAACCAACTCGTCAGGAGTACCCTTAACCTTGTCATCTACCTCAACCAACCATTGGTCGTCCATAGATTTGTTCTTACCCTTGTAGCCCCACTTTGGAACCCACTCACCAGTAGCCTCGTCATAAACCATCTTGCCAGATTTCTCTTTGGCTTGAATACCCTTCTTTGCAGCAAACAATTCCCACTTAGTTGGCTCCTTGGCCTTAGGTAGTGGCTTCTCTCTTGGTAGTTCAGTAGATGATTGCGGCAATTGAACCAGTGTTATACTGGAGGATTGACCATTACTACCAGAACCGTCAGTAGTGGTCTTCATTGGAAGTGATAATATTTGATTGATGAGCAGTTGAGTGTTATCTCTAGCTAAACTCTTTAGATATTCCTCGCGATCTGAATGGTTTTTTGATAGCTGGTCGTTCTGTAATGCGTTGGTGTCGAAAACTGCAAGATTACCCATGTCATAGGTGACTGGGATTGGCTTTTCAACTGTAACTGGCTTGCTGTGTTTAAAGCGTTAGCAATAGGTTCTCAAAAATGTTCGGCCGTTGGAAGTTCATATAGATGAGAGCACATGACCAAAAAGTGGTACTTACTACTCCTTTTCGGTAGACATAACTGCGGTTTGAATTGGATCTATCTGTCTGGTGCTCTTTTGAACTATTTTTTTTTGATTTTCTAGGCGATGAGGAAAATTTTCTTAAAATCAAAAACAATGCTACGGGACACATCATACTAGACCTATGTGCATTAAAAAGGTGGTGCCAGGAAGTCACTAAATTCCAAACAATCTACGTACAACTTTCGAAGCACTTATCCTGAGGTCTGCAGAATTGTATGGGTTTATGGAAAACATTGAAGTGAACTCTGGTGATTTGATGCAGATGTCCTTCAAAGCTTCCTTGGTGTTGTTTCTAGAAAAGGAGTATATCTCAATGATATCAAAGTTGTCGCCCTTTTTGAGGTCCTTGTTCGCCAAGAGCTCTCGGTACTGTTCCAATTGCACATTTCCGCTTAACAGCTTAAGCCACTTGAGAATTAGTTGATTGTACAGTAGAACGAGGTAATGCGTGAGTTTGATGATATTCTGAAGCAAAGTTGGCAAATCATCTTTAATTTCATTCTCAATGGCAATATACTCCTGAGCATCGCTGGAAGAGGCCTTATGGTAAAAATTCTTTGCGCTCTCGCTGTTCTTTAGGTAAATGACATAGGCGCCTCTGTTGGAGTTATGTTTGTTGATCTTGGCCTTCACTGCAGAGCAGTGCTCCAATGACATGTCAATAACGTTGATTATCCTCTCTTTAATCTCAGATACGATCAATCTCGTCTTTTCCTCATGATCACAGACCTTATCCAGATAGCTGGAATAAATCGAACTGATGTAGTGCTCCTCCAGATCAACATCGTCATATGTCATGAATGTTTGCCATGCAGTAGCCAGATCTTTATGATCAAGAATGAAATCTATTAGGGGATCCAATGACTTTTCCACCTCACTTCTAAAGTTCAATAAGCCTTGATAGCACTTTTTAAAAGAATGAACCTTTTCAATATAATCCGCTCTGTCCAGTCCGTACTTCTTGATATCTCTATTGAACTCAGAACGAGATAAAACTTTCTCATCTGTCAAAATCCCCTCATTAGAACTAGATACTCCGTTCACCTGATCAATGTGATCCAAGAGTTTTCCCAACTCGGCTCTAGCATCATGGAGGTCTCTTGTGAGCCTATACTCAAAGTCTTTACTGGAATTTTCAAGAAGGCTGTCAATCAAAAGTATATACTTCGGTAATCTCTGGATCGGTTTAATGAGTAGCGATTGAAGATCCCAACACTCTGATCTTGATTTGGCTAAAAAAGCACATTCTTCCAACCACTTACCGACTTTTGGACCACCATGGAGCTCAGCTTCTCTCAACGTGGAAACTTGAGTGGGAAAATTCTGGAAGTATGATGTGTAAGCAAACTTTAAACGAATGAACTGAGTCCTCAATATATCACCAATGTTGATGCTTTCCACGTTGATGAAGTCAAAATGATCGTGGATGTCAACTTCAAGATGTCCATTGAACTTTCTTCGGGCTTCCTTGGTGATATCCTTCAGTAAAAGATCACTCAGCTCAATTATGGACTCAAAATTGCTGAATATCAAGGCCTCCTGGTTCTTGTTCAGGATGTATCTGTACTTCTTGGAATTGTGAAGGATTGCTCGGTACACAGAATCGACCAGCTTCATGTCATTTGCATACTTCTGTTCCGTAGTGACAAGCTCTTGAAAAGCTTTCCTGTAGTTGGTCTCAGCAAAGATTAATCCAATAGTCTTGGAAATTGGACTGTCACAGACAACAGTGTTGGTGCCCGCTATGGTCTCATTATCAATAAAAAAATGTCTGGTAGCAATTGGTGAGTCAACCTTCTTATTATGGTCCAAAGAGTCCATTCTCAGCGGCTTCACGAGCAAATCATCAGCTTTGCGTTTTGATACCCTTTCCTTAATGTCATTAATAGCTTCGCTGCCAATCTCCCCTCTGGCATCATACCATAATGAGTTGGCATAAGGGTTTGAAGTTTGATAGGTCTCAACAGGATTACGCTCCGGTACATGGTATGACTGGATTATGCTTAAGGGATTGCTGTAGTCTGTCTTCTCTTCTTCAGTAGCATACGGTGGAATGGTGGAATAGACGGAGGAAGATGTTGACCTAAATACCATGTTTCTCTCAATGTTGAAGCTTAGGAAGAAGGGGAGCGGAAGAACTGCGACTTACCAAAATGTTTATAAGCCAATTATGACTTCACAGCATGTTTCGCTGCCAGCCATGACAGTTTGTTGAGATTTCGTATCAATTGTGTTCGGCATCAGTTTCATGTCACTCGAAACATCTCTGAAACAATGATAGAAACAACAGTGGATCTGGGTAGGGTAACATTATCTCGGTAGGCTTTAGTGTGCAGTTCCCGGCTCAAAGCTACATAGTGCAAATGTGCCAATTCTCCATTGGATTCTGGCTATATATGTGCCAACAATTAATTTCCGCTAAATTGCATCGTCAGTGACTTTGTAGTTGATCTTCTCCATCCCACCTTTACCAAAAAAGTCAGTAAGTGTCTTAAACTTGTTATCTGAATCTTTCAGGACAGCTTCAAACAAATCATTCCGCTCACCAATGATTCTTTGATTCTCTCTAATATGTTTAATTGCCTCTCTGGTTGGAGTACACTTTGGACAGTTGTTCTCATCAGCGAGACAGTATCTATGATATGAATGCGCACAGAGAAAATGCATAGCTTCCCTATCTAATTTATTGGAACAAGAATTGCATAGAGAGCCCTGAATCGTTATTGGCTCTGTGGTTAGCTTGTGGATCTCCGTAGCTTTGGACTTTATCTCCTTTGAATAAGAGTCAATCAGTTTCTGGTTGATCTCAATTTCCTTTTTCTCAGTCTCGATGAACTCAACAACGTAATCCTTAATGAGATCAACAGTGGCTACCTTATTAACACCCAATGATTGAATTATCTCCAAAGGTGACATGATTCTATATTTCTTGATCTTATCAAGAACAAATCTGAACTTTTCTTCGCCAACTCTCTCCAGCACCTCCTCGCTTGAGGTGTAAAACATGAGAGCTAGAGCAAACAGTTCAGGTTCTTCATCGTTGGACTGCTTTAAAATGTTCTCAACGCCATTAATGTCCTTGGAGGCAACATAGGAACGGAACAAGTCAAGTTGGACGTTTGGTCCTTCACTTGCAAAGAGCTGTGGTTCATGAAGACCGAATATCTCCGAGATCAATAGTATAGAATTGGGATCTATAGAATTTTTCTCAATCTTAGTAAGATGGATGGCTTTGGCTTCCCAGGCACGTTTTGTTACTGGGTCCTCGCTGTCATTACCAATTGTGAGGTAAAGTTCAAATAGAGTAGTCAAAATATCATCCTTGTCCTTTTCAAAGCCTTCAAAGACGTCGTAACTCTCTGCGCATGCTTCTAAGAAGATAACGAATTCGTTCGGTTTGTTGAAGAAGGAAGGAAAGATTATTCGAGGTTTTGGAGGCTGATACGTTGGGGTGAAAGACTCGATCGTCGCAGATTCTGTATGACCTGCGCCATTCCCGTTGAGGTCTGATCCTGCCCTTGTAATGGTATTGGCTGCACTTGACATGTAATTCACAAAGGCCGTGTAACTTTGAATCAACACTGGCGTTTCATCCTTTGCGGCATATTGTTCGTCCGTGACAGACTCCTTTCCAATCGGCTTGAACTTACCCGTGAATACGTCAATCAACAATGCAGTGGTGACATTTGGTTTCGAATCAAGAAGAACACGGGCATACTCAACTAAGATCCGCAAAATCTCATCAATGGGCAGTGTCTTCATGTAGTTCAAGGCCTGATGTGTGTCATGAAGGTCCTTTAAGAGGATATCAACAGCAAGTGATGATTGGCCAAGGTTCATGGCCAGTTTGGAAGCCTGCTCCAAAAAGTTGATATCCCTACAGAGCTCAACAACAACATCCAAGTCGAAGTCCACTCTAACCAAGTCATTAGACTCTTGGTCATAGCGATTAACGAAATCATCTAATCTTTCCACGTCTTTGAGTTTGCAATAGGCACAGAGCAATAAGGTAACGTGCTCCTTTGTGGCCATGCCTTGCTTTAACATTTCTTCCAAGAACTTAACCAAGTTGGCAACTTCCTTACCATCCTTGTACTTCTTAATTATCTCACTGGTTTTCCCTAAAGACAGAGTCTGTACATATTGCTCCATCGCTTCAGTCACATCACCCTTTTCATAGAGGTAATCGCCATAGCGTCGTTTGATTCCCAATAGTTGTGATTGATCGACATTGTTCTCAGCAATTTGGATAGCAACTGGATACAGATCTCTCTTCACCACAATATCGATTTGTTGAGCTAGCTCCTTTTCATGGATCCTGAGCAGTGTACCGTCACTTGAGAGGAGGTATATATCATTCCAGAGGGTGAAGATATCGTTGATGTTTGAGGATATCGTTGTGCTAAATGAAATCAACTTATGCTCTGTATCCACTACTATGATCTTTGTTGGTTCATCATATCCGTTCAGAACTAGACTTGAAGAGTTAGATGTGTTGGAAGTGACAATTAGAAGGTACTTTCCAAATTTGTAAAGTTTTCTCTTGGGCATATCTAATGTAATTGTGTAATTCGTTCCATCCAGTTTATAGTACACGATTCCTTCCTTTCTTGCGATGATTAGTGTATCATCACCAGTAATATCAACGGTCCCAACGTCGGCGCCTTTGTACCCTTCCAGCACAATCTCGTTCCCTTGCTGGTAGGAGCTCGTTGTCGGTACCAAAAGAACTTTAGATGTGGTTGTCACATATATCATGGGATCATAGTTATTATTTCTGATCATTTCGAGTCCTGTGATTGGATCTGATGACTTGTAAGCAACTGTCTGACTTGATCCCCGATCTCTCAGAAAGTCACCTCTAACAACAACGACAACACCGTTAGCAAATCCAACCCCGAGGATATTGAAATTAGGAGAGAAAGTGAAACTTGTGATTGGATAAGAGTTGTTGCCATTCTTTATCGAGACGAGGGTGTGATATGAGTTGTCATCCATTGGCGACTGATTATCATTGCCTCCTAAGATACTCTCAATATTCCAGAGCTTCAAAGAGGCCGGCTGTCCTTGTCTCTCCGCAATTGTCGCTAAGAAAACGGTCCCTTGGATGAATCGAATGCAGTTGACAGTAAATCCTTCTTTGTAAGCATCGAATGAACAAACGAGATTGAACTCTCTGTCAATGAATTTGACCTTGTTGTTGGTGGCAATGACAAGGTGTTGGGGTGTTGGATAAACTGTACTGAGCTGTGGGTCAGAATACAGTGGAGTCGTACTGCCAAAGTTCGGATCCTTGATGGGTACCGACTCGAAGAACTGGAATTGGCGCCAGGACATTTTTAGTGGGGATGACTTCACTTGTATCTGGTAGGAGGTTTGTGGATGTTTTTGTTCTGGTAGCCGCGAAAATATCGGTCTTAAAGTCGTTGATAATGAATTGAATGAAAACAATCCACCAGGGGGCAAGCCTGGGAAATTGGGATCTGGACGGCTCTCCGAAAATAAAAGGTCTGTATCTACAAGCTGTATCAATATTTCCAGATAAGTGGATAACTCCTCTTCATTGGTAGTTTATTCATTCCGAAACAAAATCAGCCTCTCTGGGCTCCTTTAACTTAATAGTATATGTGGTTGTCTGTGTGGTGGGTCTTGCCTTGCTTTGAGGCCTTGATGACTTCTGAGCTCGTTGAGTGTGGCAAGTGGTTTCTTCTTGACTGATTTCATTCTTACTGTGGAGCTCTTTCTTTGGGCCAGGGTTATTTCTCTTCTCACGATGCGTCTGGGTATCCTCAGGTGAAGATGACCCCAACGATGTGTCATCAGGACTATAGTATGCTTGCAATGAGACATCATCGTCCATACTCATAGCATCTGACTCATACTGATAGTCCAAATCCTCGGGTAACTTCCAGAATTTGAACTTGTCCCTCTTTCCCTTGAATGAAATTCTCCTTGGTGGATAAGCGTTGCCATTGTTACATCCACACCCTTTGAAGTAAGGGAAGTACATGTGGTATGAAATGTAGGCACTCAGTATACCAATCTTAGCACCAATAAATAAGTCCAACAAAAAATGTCTGTTATCTGAGTATCGTGTCGAGGAGACAAATAATGCCACCATGAACGGGATCGCCCCAAGCACTAGCTTCAAAGAGATGTGCCTTTTCTCAAATATGTGATTCCTTGTGGCGAAGATGAAGAATGTGTATGTTGAGGAGCAAAAACTGGTGGATGCGTGTCCCGACGGGAAACTTCTAAAACCATCATTAATAACCCCCACATTAGGATTGACACATATGCCCACATTACTTAGCGATCCAATAGGAGCAATAGCAAAGGAGCTGGGCATACAGCGAGCAAACATGTCCGGCCTAGGCATACTGATGGTGTTTTTCAAGATCGAAACAACAACTACTTGTAGAGAGTGGGCGGCAAGGAATCCTAAAAGTCCACAATGAATGTTCCAAAGCTTTCTCAACATTGAGGTCCTCTTAGGGAATGAGAACTGTACCAATATGAAAATAATTGGGGTTAATAAAGAAATCAATAAAAGCATTGTGTTGGCAAGCAGAACATTCTTGTCATTGTAGAAAGTATGGGCATATCGGTCGTCAGCAAGGGAAAACTCATGATATCGTGGGGGAGTGTGGACTCTATAGATACTGAAGACAATAATTAAAATAGAATAGAGTAGCCAATCACAGACATAAGAAACTGAACTGGCAAGGGATATCTTGATGTTCTTGACCTTGATGAAGGCATCTTTCTTCTTGCGGAACATGGATTAGAATAACTGTGGATCTCTATTTAGAGTGTTCGAAGCAGAATCTCAGATATCTCATTGAGAAGTTCTCGTGCTAGTAATAAGCATCGCATCGAAATCTTTATTTGTGGAGAAGCTTGGGAGAAATGTGGTTTTGTGACATCCAACAGCAAAGGTCTCCTTGGTACAACAATAGGCGAGTTACCCGGATCTACCTTTGGAGTCCTGGCTTTTTTAAACAAGCTGAGTCAGCTTTCGCGAAAAATGAATGGTGAGGAGGTTTGACTTTCCAAAAACTTGAATGGGAACGAAACCCCAATAAATCGAAAGGGTTAACGACTCAGGGTTTGAAATCGACTCGATTACTTAGTTCTTGAGACAGCTAAAGCACAAATTACACAATTATGCCAGCAGCATCCGCACTTGGTTACGCCGGCTGGGCTTTTTTCGGTATGTTCTTCTGCCCCTACAATACGAGTGTTTCTGTCTTTCTGTACTAACAACGTCTATATAGGGGTTGTCGTAAGAGGCTTCCAGCTAGGAGTGTTACAGAAGCCATTCAGCTACTCTAAGATTGGATATGCCTACTCAGCTGCCTTCTGGACAGGATTTGGCTACTTTTGGTATCAGTATGTTGATACCAATGACACCATTTTAGAGCAAAGAATTTCGACTTTGCGTAAGAAGAGGGAAGAGAGAGCCCTGAGTGGGGAGACTGCCTGAAAGGCGCTGATCTGTCCTAAATTATTTATTCTTATTTATTCGTATCTATAACAAGTTATTCAAACATTGATATATTCTTGGAAGTTTGTACTGATGAAACTGGTGAAACCTCTTTTCTGACCTGGCCATACAAAAAACAGCACAACTGAACAAAGCGAAAACTGGCAACGAAAAATCGCCATCGAAATTCCCAGAGCAGCATCACCACGTTGCTGTTCCACCCAAAAGGCCTTCTTTTTCTTATCACTCCCATCTCAATGAGCTTTCTGAGTGATCTTCCTTCTGATCTCCAAGATCAAATCGTCTCAGTAACGCAGCAATTGCCAAATGCTCTCACTGTGTTCGAGCAGCTTCATGAATACCTCACTACACAAAACACGAACAAGAAGCGTAAAGTGGCGACCAACACCGAGGATACTGAAGATCTTGATTTCTACGAGGTTGATTCAATTGACCCTGACACCATCATCTTCCAACTCAAGGAACTCTCTTTCCAATCACCTTTAAGAAAGAAGCTCAACCTCACATTTTCCATTTCATTGATTACCCAAAAGCCTATTTTGTCAGTAGCAAAGGCTAATGACCAGAAACCTGACCTCGTGATTGATGAGTTGAACAATGAAAATATCTACTTCAGCTCATTCCTTCCCGTCCCAGAGAAGCCACATTTACTGTACTTTGTTTTATTTTACCAGAGAAACTTGGGTGCAGCTCTCAACAATGATCCAATCGTCTTACAATTAAACAAAGAGACGGTCATCAAGCAGCTGATGGAAGAGAAGATCATTAAGGAAGGCCAAGATTTCCTCACTTACATCTATCGTCAGGCCCAATTGTCAGGGTTCAAGATCCAAGAGACATTCAGTGGCAGTTTCAACTCTTTCTTAGTTGAGGCTCACAAAGGAACCAAAGAAGGTACATTGTACTTCCTACCGAACCACATCCTATTCGGGTTCAAGAAGCCAATCCTTCTATTTGCTTCAAAGGAAATTGAGTCAATCTCATACTCTTCCATTACTAGGATCACATTTAACGTAACCCTATTTCTGAAGAATGGAGAGAAGCACGAGTTCTCCATGATTGACCAGGTTGAGTATGCTAATATTGACAGCTACATCAAGAACAGCTCATTCCAAGACAACTCCATGAGTGACGAGCTCAAAGCTAAGCCTTCTAAGAACAGAGAACAGGCAGGTGCGTTGGCTGAGGTGGAGCAACAGTTGGCTGATGGAGTGCCATTGGAACTGGCCGGTGCGGATAGCGATGATGAGGAGGATGTTGACTTCGAAAGTGATGAAGAAGATTTGAGTGATGGTAGCGGGGACAGTGAGGGTGATGAGGATGACACTGGAGATGAAGAGGATGAAAATGGAGAAATTGATCTGACAGAAGACTGAGTGATTGTACGATGGTTGCCTATCATGTTCCTCCAGTATCTAATGTAGAAATTTCTAGAGATGCGTTCGATACACAGACATATGAGAAGATGAAACCAATCACAAGTGCTTCGATATTATCCCTTCCAAAATCCTTTCAAGTCCCACGCTGAGACCTACGGTTAAAGCCCTACGATTCGAATCCCTAAGCTTCAAGAAACTCCTAGAGAACTCGAGACCCCAATCTGGATCTAAAACCAAAGTATGCACATCGAGGAGGGAAGCGAGCCGAAATTCGTTCCGCATAAAACTCAGCCACAACCGAAAGTCATTGTTCAGCGGCTATGTCAGACTCAGCGTGATGGGTTGAGATTTCACTTAGCACTAGTTCAAGCCTCATGGTCATCTCCTGAGGGCAGTCATTCGCATGCGGTAGTTTGGAAATACTTCCGACTTTTTGTCTACATTTCTTGAAGCGCTGACATGAAGAGATCAGGGGGTATTTAAAGCTTGATCTTTACCTAGTTTGACGACTTTAAAGCTTGAAACGCCATCATAATGAAACGAAACAGTAATAACAAAAACCAGAATGACAAGAACAGTCAAGAAGCTCCACCAAAGTACAGCGCCTATGCGCAACCTCACCAGCGGCATCAACAACCACCATCATACCAACATCAACAACCACCATCATACCAACATCAACAGCAGCAGCATTTTCGGACTCCCCAACCACAGCAAAGTCATTCCTCCCCTAGTCCTAATCGGATAAGCAGTGGCGCTAGCCGGGTAGGTGCGGCACTTCTTGGTTCATTGGCCACCTCAGCGCTGATAGGGAGCCGTCATCATCATCGGTGCAACCGCCACCATCATCATCACTTCGGTCATAGCAACCACCGTCATGGACAAACCGGGCTCGGATACGGCAGCCTCGTGGGTGGATTCTTTGGTGTTGGGACTGCCTTCGATACAAACTCATCATGGCCACAATCGGGTAGCCCATGAACGCTGTTTTTAATATTTGAGTCTTCCTGCATGGTATGCAGGGTGCATTGTTTTATCTTGAAAGGGGTGTTTATAAATTTTTGCCTGTTGGTCAAGGTCAATACAATTATAGAAGTTTAGATAATGAATTGAAGGCGTAGACGGTGCTCCTCGTGGTGCTTTGTAGCATTACTTAGTAGAGACATTCATATAGACTGTGTTTTACCCTCCGATTGCTATCGAGAAGGTCTTAGGCAGGTCTCTACCCCCGTTTGTTAGTTGCAGCTTTCGGCATGTGTGCTCGGCTCATGGAACCTTCTAGGTGGCGGAGCTATCAACTTGACTAACAAGCACCCTTGAGATGACAATTAGTCACGTGGTTCTCGTACATATTGCGTATGGTTCCTTTGATATATAGCTGAAAACTTTGCCAACCTACGAGCATCCAGTCGACTGTGCAGCAGGGGCTTCAATTCAAATTATTGACGATGGGAAATTCAACTAACAATGAAAAGAGGAATCAAGGACCAAACTTCCAGAACCAGTCTCCTCCTGTCTACCAGTACCCACACCCACACCAACAGTCCTCACAATATCCCCAGCAGCAGCCCTCACAATACCCCCAACAATCCTCACAATATCCCCAGCAGTTCCCACAATATCAGCAACAGTTCCCACAATATCAGCAACAGTTCCCACAATATCAGCAACAGTTCCCACAGTATCAGCAACAGTCCTCACAGTACCAACAACAATCCTCACAGTATCAGCAGCAGTCTCACTCTCTACCACAAGAGGATCACCCAAAGAAGAAATCGGGCAAGATCAAAAATGCAATTAAGACCACTCTAGATATGGTCTTTGGTCCTACCTCTAAAGTAGATCAGAACAAACCATACGACCCAATCAAGGCCAAAAAGGAGCACAATGAGAATGTTTTTTGGGATACTCTACTCAATGGTGGGTACAGCGCAGACTCAGACATGGACTTCTTCTATTGTAAGCACTTCAAGAAGAGAACAAATTGTAAGGATCCCAAATGTAGGGTCCCACAGCAATCACGTGGTGATAATGATGGGTGGTTTTAGTAATAGTATGTGTGGGGATAAGTGAATAAAACATTGTCTACTGTTGCGTTCCGGTTTCGGTCCGCAATTCTGTGCCAGATCAGAATCAAATAAACAGCATGTTGGTAGTATACTGGACTACGTCAATCACCTACCAGTGAGACTGTACCATCATATGATTATATGCCAATAGATTTTCCTGAGCGTTGATTTGAGATCGTCGATAAATCTATCCAGGTTCCAATATAATTTGCTCAGTTGGACCGAGGTTTTGTGTCACCTCCCACTTTACAGATCAAGGACCTCTACCTTTTAAACTGTTGTCAAAATAAACTTGCCTCACTATGAACAAGAACTGACAATCTCCAGTCGAATCACCCAATAAGAAATGCTTCCTAGAGGTAATGGCCAAATTCCGCCGCTCTCACTCGATGTCCACTGCACTGAGGGAGCGAGAACATATGAAAGAGCATTGACAGCACCCTCAAGTTCATCAACATTACCAATACTGACGATATACGTGAAAATCCCTAATCTCTGTAAAGTTGATGGGAAGAAGAATTAGTTCTTGAGTGATAGTTTTCTGTTCTAGTTTAGTCTCTGGGGTCAGCGAGTTGCTACTTGTTGAGACAGAAGCAAAAATGGTTTTTTGCACCATTGCAAAATGCCAACTTATATTCCTAACGCTTCTATACGATCTCTTTTGTAGGATGTCTTCATGAAGTTAAACAGAATAGAGTGAGACATGCGGTCTGGACAAAGAGGACTAGGTGATGGTGCGATTTTTTTTTCCTTCAATATTCACCATGAGTACAAACCTCACCAATAGAGGTGTCAATCGATCCATATCTACAATTTATTAGGAATGAAACAGCGGATAAAACGAACAAAGCCACTCAAATGGGAGGTATTTGGTATTCAACCCATTTCTACAGGCTTGAGACAGAAGTGAGCGCACAGTTGCCCAGAGTCTTGGTTGTGCTACCTTATGGTTCTATGAGAGGGGGACTTACGGAGATTGGAAACTCTTGACGTCTCGTGATGATGCGATGAGCGCCTGCTCTTGCCTTGAAGCTTGTGCTTAGAGCTACAGCTGCAACAATCAAGATTCAAAAGCTCGGAGTGTCAATATGAATTAATATTCAAGACTCAAGCTTCCGGGGATCCCGATATACGAACAAAGAACTGCTGCAGCAGGAAATCATGCATGTCGCAGGAGGGTTCAACTTTCAAAAAAGCGATTAAATTTGACTGAAGACAGGAGTAGCTTTGTAACTGTGTGTACAGGCCGTCTCTATAACACTGCAGCCAGGGACCTGTGAGCGGCCAACTGGGCGAATGTTTCTCTTCCCCAGACTCATTTGCTGGAGCAAAGTACCAGAAGTGGTTGGTTTGGCCCCTCTGAGACATGATACGAACCACGGCCACAAATGTCCAAATCTCTCCCCTATAAAAGGCTGCCATAAGCCAAAACATTTGCTTTCGGATTACAAACAACTCTCCTTAGCAACACTTCAAATCAATGTCTGAACAACAGCAATTCCAAGGGGCACCCCCATCTTATCAGCAGCAGCCGATCCCTGTACAACAGGTTTCTGAAAAGCAGCCAGTCTACCCTGGTCAGGCCTACAACCCGGCAGCACAAGTTCCTGTTCCACAAGCCCAACCACAGGTGGTTCAACAAAAGGCAGTCTACCCAGGCACCGCCTACAACCCTCCACCGCAAATGCTTCAACAACAGCATCAACAGACAGTTCCTGTTCAATATCAGCAGGCTCCCCCACTCCCACAGCAACAGTACTATCAACAGCCACCTCAACAGCAATACCAGCAACAATTGCCACCACAACAGTACCAACAACCTCCACCACAACAGTACCAGCATGCTCCCCCTCCACAACAACAACAACAACAGCAGTACTATCAGCAGCCTCCAAATCAGCAGTTTCAACAACAACAACAACAACAACCAGCACCACAGATCAACAACTACTACTACGGAGACGGTACACCGGGTTCCCAGCAGCAGCAGCAAGTACAACAACAGCCACAAGTTGTTCACAGCAGTGGTCCAAGTTTGGCTAAGGTTGCAGGTGGTGTCGTTGTGGGTAGTTTGGCTGCCAACGCGCTCTTGAGACCAAGAGCCCGTGTCGCTGTCGTTCCTGGTCCACGTCTCGGTGGTGGTCGTCGTAGACGTTTCTGATTGTGGTTCCTCCGTTTTCTTCGGTCATCTTCTACTTGTTCTATTAATATGTACTAAGCCGCTTCCATAATGCTTTTGAATTTTGATGTAGAGACTTCTTAAAGCCACTGTTTATATATCACAGTTGCACCTGCCGAAAAATAGTTGGCAAGCTATCTCTGCGACTGTTTGTTTCAGTAGTTCGAAATTTGTTTTTTCGTGCAGTTGGGGGTTGTATTGTTTAACATGTTATCATTCCTGTAACATCTCTCAAATCCAGAAAACGGAGCTGTTACTCCTCACTGCTTGATAAGAGTGACCGGTAGGTGATTCTGTGAACCCGTTTCTTTATCTACCCTGTCGCCTAGCAACAGTTCAAGCAGCAACTTCGATTCCGATGTCCTGTCCCAGGCGGTAGGCTACTGGTTTCGGGTTTAGGGATAAGGGTTTAGCGATTATGTAAGCGCTTGCAAAAACACGGACCGTAAAGTGGGCCGGAGTCATCTCCCCAGAACCAATATGCAATATAAAAGCTGCACCAAGTCCCAGTGTCACAATATACTACTTGGTGCATATCAAACATTAAAAAACTATGGCCAGTGAAAAGAATCATCAAGCATTGTCTTCTTATGTGCAATCAGACACAGAGTCTCTCAATGCAGGAAAAGCATCAATTGAGGAGACACCAGTGTCAGATCCACAGCCCCTCCACATTGATAACCATCCAGAGCTTTCACCAGAGCAAAAAGAACAATATACCAACCAATCACAACAACAGTACCAGCAGTACCAGCAGCAACAGCAAACCCATCCACAAGATGTCTTCATTCAGCCACCCCAACAAACTGGGCACTTGGCCGGAGTTCCAGATGCCCATTGCCATTGCAACAACCATGGGACCCGTGGCCCAAGTATAGTGGGTATTGTCCTTGCTCCTATTAGATTAGTGAGGAGAATTGTGTTTGGGACGAAAAGAGGATGTAAGCAATGCCGAAATCAAAGGACAACAGGACCTTGTTGTTGAATTAATTCAATACACAACATCTACCCTAAAGAAAGAATTTCTGGTAGTCTTAAAACCTGCCAATACCTGTCATTGGTCTCATTAGGAAATGCCTTCATGAAATTCGACAGTCCAAGGCCTTAGGGATTTGAATGGCTGTTGCAATCCAAAAGTGGAACAATGACTGTATCTTCACCGTAAAACTAGATAAACGGCTCAAAAAGAAGCCAGTTATAATAGTACTTCCTTTGACTCAAACAGGTGTTGAACCTGGGAAAGAAGAGGTTCTTAGAATTCAACTGTTAGTCCTCAAATGTTTAAATGAAGAAGCAATAAACTGTGTTTTTCCTTCCAGGAAACTTTACAACAAAGAAAGAAATAAAGGTGCTGAGTGCAGGAAAATTTTAACCAAACGTTCATTGATCGAGGATATAGTTACCCAGCTTATCCATCTTTAACTCCTTGACACCGCTCTGAAGGGCCTCAATGATCTTCTCATTCTCATCAGATGAATCCTCCTCTTCTTCATCTTCTTCATCAAACTCCTCATAATCTTCTGAATCATAATCATCAGCACTGTCCTCATCATAGCCTTCAGTGTATCCTTCTTCACTACCTTCTTCATTCTCATCTTCATCAACACCGTCTCTCATTGACTTAACAGCCTCCTCAAGATCTCTATCATTCTTCTTCTTTTTGCTGTAGCCAGAGGCTTCAACGGCGACATCCAAACTATTCTCTCTGGTGACATCTCTGCTCAAAACAGGATAAGCATACTTGTACCCATCCCCAAACCCATCAGTATCAATCATAGATGGGTCCTCCACTGGCTCATAATTCAACTTCTTTCTGAAAAATCGTCTGATACACTCCACATCTCTTTTGAAGTAAAAATCAGCATCGACATGTTCAATGGAAATGCACTGTGGGAAATCAATAACGACAAAATCATCTCTGTACTGCGCTCTGTCAGCCTCCTCATGCAAAACGATAATGTTGAATTCGTTGAAATCACAATGAATCAACCCACTGTTCGCCAGCTTGACGATGAAGGCCATTAGATCGGAGTACAGCTTCGCCACATTTGGATGCTTTCTAATTGCACGCATAGGCACACCATCAATCCACTGCATCAGGATACAATGTCTGGAATAATCATACGGTTCAGGGACAGAGAAACCATTAAGGTACAGCGTTTCCATGAATTGGAACTCCTTGTTGGCTGCAAGACGTGAAAGGTACATCCAACTTCCTGATGACTTGTTCTTGAGGTAATCACGGTTATTCTTAACAGTGCGAAATGATGTTCTTCCCAAGCGATGGATCTTTAACACCTTCTTGTGACCCATGGCATCACTTGTATGATAAATGTCGGATTCCTTTCCAACACCTATTGTTGTACCAACACCATACAGTGTGTTTCTGTTGAGCATTGATTTGAGCGCAAGATAGTCGAACCCATTGTAAGTGAGTCTGTAACCGTCATATTTCGCATTTCTAACTTTTTGAATGAGCTTGATCTTGGCTAGATCTGAGATGCATCTATTGGTGAGTGAGATAGAGCGCATTCCAGAGATTTGATGGATGAGCTTTGTTGGAACAATCTCGTGGTTACGGGAACCCATCTCCGTGGCACTAAGGACACGGAAGTCGTCCGTTGTCAGGTAGCGCATGTGCGAAGTGTCTAATTTCATGGTAAGCGGTGTGTTATACTTGAGACTGTCTCTAACGTGAACAACATGCAAAGAAAAAATTTGAAGTTGGGTTCAAGCGATGAGGTTACCCGGCAAACAGGAGTGGTCTCATAACCTTACCCGATTCCGATAAAACGAGTGTATTTTGACACAAAAACCCATATTCTTGACAGATAGCCACTGATTGAGAGGACACCATCCCCTCCCCTGGATAGCCCAGACATGTTCCAAGCGGTTCAAGCGGTATTTTTTATAGTTTGATCCAGCTCAGACTCTTCCGAATATAATATTTCCTTCTCATTTTGTTCTCCCAAATCACCTCAAGAGTCTGCTTTCGTCAAACGAGAACTTATCCTATTATGAAGATCAGATTATAAATCTCGTCCTCTGAAATCGCTCGATTCTCATTTTTTCTTTTCTACTCTTCTCCCCTTGCTCAGTATCTGTGATTAAACCTGCTACTTTAATAGACTTTGCTATTCAATATCAATGGCCCAAGCTCCTTCTCCACAGACCCCTATCCTCGCTCCAAGAGCCACCGCTATATACCCTTTAAATAATCCCACAATCCCATTAAGCCTCAACAATGTGGTTCAGCGTATAGAACAAGAGAGCAACTACACTCCACGCTCCAAACGTCCAATTCCAAGTTTGTTGGGGCTGAAGTTGTCGCCTGCTTCAACCAGATTACCATCACCACCTTTGAACTTTGGGAGTGTACATGAACCGCTAAATCCTCCAACGGAGAAACTTCAGATGCTGAGAATGTTGCAGAATCGGGTGAACTCTTTTGATTCTATTTTGGGTGGCGTCCAGGCGAAGATTGCCCAAGATGGAGTTCCTTTGGACTTGTTGAACAAGTTGCTTGATTCGTCTTTGGATCTAAAATGTATGCTTCAAAGTGCGCTATTGCCTACTTCACCAGCCAATTCTTTCAGTTATGATGGTTCTAGTGAGTCTAACACCACTTCTGTGAAGAACTCCAATGGAGATCTGCCTTCTTTGGTTGAAAGTACTCAATTGGCTCCAAGTCAAAGGCTGTCAGACTGTTATTCCAACAATTTGGGTCAACGGGGGGTTGGTTCTTTATCTGATGATGCACAGCTATTGCTGGAGTTTTTTTACCGTTCGAAAGTAAATTATGCCCTGGACCAGTACGAGGCATATAAGAAGCGGGTTCACTTGACAGCGGAAGAACTGGCAGAACATGCTATTCTTCGGAAAGTTCCAAAGATGAAGACAAAGTTCATCAAGAGATTCAACTCACCGCCTCAGAGAGCTTGTAAACCATCCAGGATTAGGATCAGAGTTTCCAAAACGAAGAAGAGCTATTCAACTGAGTTTAGTGATGACAATTCGAGGCCTTCTTCGACAGAGAGTCCAGTCTCCATGGTCTCAATCAAGCCCAAGGCGAAGAAGGCACCAATCAGATACACTAACGCAAATGGACACAGGAAGGAGTGCACCGAGTGTAAGAACAAGGACACTCCTGAATGGAGACGTGGTCCGGAAGGCTCAAAAACTGTATGCAATGCGTGCGGTTTGTTTTACAGCAAATTGCTCAAGAAGAGTGGAGGTGACGTGGGCAAATCGAACAAGGTGATGGCAGAAAGAAAAGCAGCAATGACTGTGGTTGGTGAGATAGACAGACGAGTTCCAACTTATATGTAACATCTCAGTCCACTGTATCTTGATCTGTACATTATTAGCTTTCTTATCGAACGGCACTGTGTGCGTCAACGAGTAGTGTCTGTACCAGTTGTCGAGGACTCCGAAGATGAACCTGATCGACTTTATCAACTGATGAAGTTCAATTCGGTCCTATCAAAAATGAAAACATAAACGTGGTACAATATATTATTAGTTGACGCAGAAGTTGGCAGGAGCATCCCCTTCATCAAATAGTGGTACCCAACTTTAGTTGCCGAGCTCCGTTGGTCTTCCACTAGGATAACCAGGTCTGGACTTGCTTTTACTTTGGCATCGGCATTAGCAAGGGATGGCAATGGTAGAGACAGAGAATGACACACACAAGGTCTCTCTTTCTTGAGTCTCTCTGCAGGTTTAACAGTCCACCACTGCTCCCTCCTCCCTCTTGACAGTCTCTTGAGGATCAATCAGGTTCCCCTATCCCAGCAGTTCAAGCCCCGATGAAGAAACCATGGTAACTGTGCTAACCAGATGCCATGATGTGGATTGTGAAAAGACCTAAGGCAACGATCTACCTTTGCACCTCAAATGACGTTGTCCTTGCTGCATTGGAATTGATCTAAACCTCGGTGGGGTGCGTCAAATCGAATCAAACCCGATCCGACCTCCCCCGAATCAGTTAAGACAAGTGGGATAAAAATGTGAATGAATGGAGATGCAGATGATTGCTTGCTTGCAGAAAGAAGCTGATTCGGTTGCGTTGAACTACTGATGGTTATAATTGCTCTGAGTGGTCGTCCGTAGCCCACCTGGGTCCGCAAGAAGTCTAGGCAGGTCTGGGTGAAGCTTTCCCGAGTGCCCAGCCCTAGCAAGCCTGCTCACAACTGTCCAGATTTCCCCCAACTGTCCAATTGGCAGCCACACACGCGCGTCAAATAAAATTCTCTTCGTAAGTATAAAAACAAATACATTGGCTGCTTATCAGCAACTTCTCCTCCGTAATCACCTTCATCTATCCAAATTCTTGGTACTCAGGATTCAATACTCGCTAATGGCCACTTCAAACACAATGAAGGGTCTCGCCTTCCACGGACCACACGATCTCCGCTTCGAAAACAACATCGCCATCCCAGAAATCAACTACCCTACTGAGCTTCTGATTGATGTGAGCTACTGTGGTATCTGTGGTACTGATCTCAAGGAATACAGCTCCGACGTTCCAAACTTCTTCAGCAAAGATGGCTCTCCAAACAAGATCTCTGGGCTCTCTGCGCCGCTCTGTATGGGTCACGAAATCGTTGGTGTTGTTAAGGCAATTGGTGAAGATGTCAAGACAGTGAAGGTGGGTGATCATGTCGTTGTTGATCCATCAGTTCACTGCGCCGACATTCCTCGCTTCATCAACTCTCCAGTCCAGCAGAGACACGCCAAGTGCAAGCAGTGCCGCAAGGGCTTGACCAACATTTGCAACAACCAGTCCATTTGCGGCCTTGGTGCCCAACACGGTGGGTTAGCTGAGTACTTTGTCACCTCTGAAGAGCACGCCATTGTGGTACCAAACTCTATCCCGTTGGAAGTTGCTGCGTTGACTCAACCTTTGGCTGTTTCTTACCATGCTGTCCGTATCTCCAAGTTCAAGCCAGGCTCATCTGCTCTGATCATCGGTGGTGGTGCAATTGGCCTTGCTGCCATCTTGTCCTGTTTTGGCTTCAAGGCTTCCAAAGTTGTCTGCTCGGAGATTTCAGAGGTTCGTCGTCACAATGCCGAGATGCTGGGTGCGGTGGGTTTTGACCCCACCCAATCAGAGGATAATGTGAAAGACTTGATTGCACTGTCCCCTGATGGTCATGGGTTTGACTATTGTTTCGACTGCACTGGTCTCCCAGTGACTCTTCACACCGCAATTGAATCTGCCTCGTCCGATGGTACTATTGTCAACGTCGCCATCTGGGGCAAGAAACCTGTTGACTTCTACCCAATGTCCATCACCAAACACGAGAAGCACCTCATGGGTTCTATGTGCTACACCAGAGAGGACTTTGAAGGTGTGATTGAGGCATTTGAGCAGGGGACTATGAGCGTTGAGGCTACCAGAAAGTTGATTACAACTGTAGTGGGACTAGAGCATGGCATTAAAGGCGGGTTTGACCATTTGAAGAATAACAAGGACAGTGAAGTGAAGGTCTTGATTACTCCCAACAATCATGGTGAGTTAGAGCATGCAATGAGTTACACCAAGGTTCATTGTCACATTTGAGGACTTCAAGTTGCTTTATTATTTGTTCCCTTTTATTTGTTTGATACTTGTGCGAGCTGGCTTTGTTTAATACTTATAGATTTTCTTTCCTAACGTGACAATAAGATAGGAAGAACTATTAAGAATTGGAAATTGAGCGACTGCAGTGGTACCAAGAACAGCTTCATCTCTTCAGTTTCCGGATCCTATTCCAGATCAAGTCTAAAGCTATGATATCCAGTCTTCTTTCAACAGGTCTCACCACAACGACAGTTGGGACCTCCATTCCAGTCTTCTCTATTCGAACCAACTCTATTCAGTCATGCACCCCTTCACATTTCCACTGAGGATCCTTGCGTATCTGAAGACGATCTCCAACAGATACCTCGATCAACTCAAAGTGATTGTGCAACGTTATAAGCATTGCATTAGATGCAATGAGATTCCTCACTTGGTATACATTTTTCTCTCTCATACTATTGCGATTCACACCCTCTTCAGCAAAACCCTCACTGTCCCCACCCAATTTATCAAAAGGTTTCACGTGGAGTTTGGATACATGATGAGGAAACTCCAAGTCTTCCAAAATGAGGCCATTAGGCGTGATCGATGTGTAACAGTTGATTAGCTCAATGTGCACTGTTTTGACAATACGAGTGGATGCTCAAACGACGGAACACATCTTTATGAATGTGTGCAGACTTGGCTGTTATACGTATGTCGAAAGCATTTTCAATGATGTTATGTGGCATCCCAGACTGTTGGAACAGTTCTCCAAGAATAAGGCTCCAAACCCCATTGGCCCTAACTTTACACTTGGTCTCCCCATTTGTGATCCTGTCTTCATAATTGGCAGCCATCCAGGCCAGGTTTGTCGGTTTGGTAATTACAAGAGGAATTATATCCTTGATCTTAGAAAGGAATCCAGGAAGATACACTGGTGTATCGGTGTTGAAATCTGGTGAGGGAGGCATCCAGAAGTTCAAGTCAGCATCATGAAGTGCTTGTTCACCAACCACTGACCTCGCAGTCTCAACGGTATCCATCACCAACGCAAAGTATTTACCATAGCCTCTCTCAGGCCTCTTAACGACTTGCTAGAGGATTTCCTCTGGTGTCATTTCCCTAAACAGTGTCAAGAGCTGCTTTTCATTAAGGCAGTGCTCATTTATGATGGCTTCTAAACTCGAATTGCAACAATCACGAACTTTCAACAATGCATCAAGGTCAAGGTGTTGAAACAGGCCTATTGCCAGCTCTGGAATGAGACTCTTCGAAGAAATTGGAGACGAATTATAATCTTCTGTAAATAGAGACAAATACCCCTGGGGCCTTCATTGGCTTGTGGATAAATTTCTTCATGATAAAATGTCCCCAATCTAGTTAGAGCGCAATTTTGAGAGTGTAATGGAAGTACTATATTGTACCGTTTGGAAATGTAACTGAGCTGGCTACAAGATATCTGAGAGCTTTATAAGGCGAGGAGAGAATTAATAGGTCGGGAAGCACCTATCACAAAGGCGTACGGGGTGGAAGAACTCCGACCAGTGCCGGTCTGCTGAGCAATATTCTGTATACTAAAATGCTCTGATACGAATTCCTGTGTCCTTGGGTATGCTAACACTGTTTCTTGGTTGAAATCTCCCTGAAACAATCAATCCTATTAGTTCATAACTTAAGTGATTGTAGCCAGGCACCAACATGGCTGTTGGCTGTTGATTATATAATCAAATTTGTCTAAGCCCACTCAGGGCTCAAACCACGCAACATCTACCAAACAACAACAAATCAACTGTGTCCGAGATTTCATTCATTTCATCCCAACCCCTGCTAAAGTCATCAATGCTCTCCACTCGTCTTAAGGGTATAAGGAAGATTCTGGAAGCTTCTCCCCAAACAGAATTCACCCTAGCCACAGGAAACCAATCTGGTGATCTTGATTCCGTGGTGTGTGCCATTGTTCATTCACTCCTTCATAATGCCTTCTGTTCAAGCCTCCCAGATCGGAACTCCAGTCCCATGGTACCGTTTCTTAACTTTTACAAGAAAGATCTGCGACTACGTAAGGATGTTCTGCTTGTACTGAAGACAGCAAACGTTGATCCAGACTGTCTGTATTATGTCGACGACCTCAAGAAGGGCTCTACATTCGTGAGAGGAGTGAAAGCTGTCATGCTTGTCGATCATAATGCACCACAGGGCCACATTTCTAGGGTTTTGCCTCAAGTTCCTGTTAGTGGAATCATTGACCATCATGAAGATGAAGGAAAATTCCTGGATGTCAGCCCACGTCTTTTGGTCAAGACAGGAAGCTGTTCAAGTTTGGTGTGGGGATACTGGCGAGAGAAACTAGAAGGTCAGCTGAAGGATAAACTCCTCGATAATGCGGAAGCTAGGGAGCTCATTAAGCTCCTCTCCGCTGCGTTGCTACTCGATACCTCCAACTGCACATCCAAAATGATCAAGGAGGACTGGGAAGCGTTGGAGAGTTACAAAGAGCTCTCAGCTGAAAGTGTTGGCGTTCAATCCTTCGATGAATGGTATGAAAAACTACAAAATGCGAGAACTGATATCCAGGGGCTCAAAATCGGGGAGATTTTGATCAAGGATTATAAGGTGTTTGAATGTCCAATCGGGACAACAGATACGGTGCTGAACCTAGGAATTTCGTCCATGATCAAGTCTTTTGACTGGCTACTGGAAAATCAGAAAGGTAAAGCAATTGCGGTGTTCCGCGAAGAAGCTGAGAGGTTCATCAACGAAAATAACATCGACGCGCTTCTTATCATGACAGCCTATGTCAACCCAATCTCAAAGGAATTCCAGAGGCAACTCGTCTTTTTCACCGTGAAAGAGGAAGTTTCTGTTTTGTTGAGACTGGTCATTGATTCCATCACGGAAGAACTACAACTTCAAGAGTTGCCTCTAGATAGAAATGACGAGGTCGATCTTTCATTCACCCAGTTCTATGACCAAGGGAATGTGAAAGGCAGCAGGAAGGTTGTGGCTCCAGTGATCAAGAACGCGGTAAGAAATCTATAGATAACTAATCCTTGTTTCTCTAACCTACTTATATATCACTGTAGATAGCAGCAACTGTGTGTTCTTGGGTCTGGCTCTTGCACATGAAGGAGCGGACTACAAGGAGTAACTTGATTGATATGGTATGTTGTAAATTCACCAGGAGCTCAACTCGAACTCTGCAGTCTCTCACTAATACTCTGTCTCAAAGCTGCAAAAGGACTCTTCTTAAATTTTTCGTTCTTTAGGATCTCACCAAATCTCGTTCTCTCCTGATTCTCAATGAACTTGACACCAGTTTTGTTTCGGGGGTTTGGAATGTTCTTGGGGTTCTTTGAAACAAACTTTTGAGATGGCACAAGATTTACGTTCTTGAGCACTTCGTTTCTGTTCGCATTCTCAGTCTCCACGGGCTCTTCGTCTAACGCTGTTAAAAGATCTTTCATCTTTGGTAAGAGCTCCTCTTTGGCTTTTCTCTTGCGTCTTCTCAACGAAGACTTCGAGATGTTGGAGGAGTCATTCTGTAGCTTTGTCAGAAGCTTATCACGCTTTGTATTTAGTTTCTCACGTTTAGTTTGTTTATGCTCATGTAGGAAGGCCAGCGGGTCTGCTGGGAGTACAGATTCTTCCTGTAGACCAAGCGATGAGCTCTGCGGCTGTGACGATTTAGCCTGGATTTTGGCTCTAAGATTAGTTCTCTTTTTAGCAACCTAAAACGCTGTTAGTTTGATCCTTCATGTTAGTGTGGTTTAGGACCAAGGTACGTTCAACTCACCATTCTGTTAACACTTTATGAAGACATAAGTGAGCATCAATGTCAAAACTTTTTTTCCTTCCTTTTTGTTCCTGACATAATCACCACATACCTGAAAAGTTTTAAAAATCTCGACAAATCAGTCCCTCAAGGCCATAACAATCTAAATAGACCACAACTCAATCATGTCCAGAGTCACTACCGTGGTTGCCACCGTCGCAGCTGTTGCTGTGGCATACGCCGCATACTTTGACTACTCCCGTCGCCACAATGCTGACTTCAGAAAGAAGCTGCGCAAGTCGGCCAAATCTCACGCAAAGGTACAAACCGACACTGCAAACAGCATCAAGTCCGCCAAGGTGGCGGAGATCAAGGTCATTCTCGAGGAGTCGCTTGCGTCCGATCCACTTCCAACATCTCCAGCCGAGAAGGAGCAGTACTTTATGACCCAGGTGACCACTGGTGAGCAACTTGCTGCCATCCCAGGCAATGAGATTAATGCTGCTGTTTCCTTCTACAGAGCTCTGTCTGTGTACCCAAACCCAACTGATATCTTGGGCATCTACCAGAAATCTCTGCCTGCTCCAGTCTATGAGTGCATCATCACTATGATTGCCATCAAGCCACCACAATCTGTCGCCTCTTTCTTGGGTGGCGCAGGTTCTACCGGTGCTGCTGCTTCTGCTGCTCCAGCCACCGATGCTGCCGTTGCTGCCGAAGAGCAAGATTAAAGTTTGTGATCGTTGGGTTAAAGTGAGGCTGGCTTGCTGGCTTCCATATTCTTATTTATCCGTGGGTGCTGTACATAATATAATGAGAACTTTTGTTTTATGTGAAGAGTTGACAAGAAAAAGTAGTGTTCAATAAAATTTCATAATTCAGAAGGGGTGAGTATATACAAAAGAAACCGGTGAAGCCGACAGTGCGCCCCTTATTTTGGAACATACTTCACGATGTTCTTGGTCAAGATGAAACCATAGGTGGTCAAAGCGAAAAAGTTGACAGCATTGAACAGCAAACTGATAGCATGAAACTTACCAAATTGCTTGGTCACGGCTTTGTGCTCTTCAGTCTCAGGCCCTTTTCCCTCCGTCTCCAGCGCCCATCTCTGCTCTTTCAAGGATTTGGTGACAGGTAACAACCAAAAGGCATTGGTGGCACCACCAACAACAGCAGCTCCCAACGTGACAAGGGCGCCAGTGGTCAATGAGTATGGAGCAGTCAGTCCAATAATGATTGGTGCAAGACTCTCACCGAGGAAGTAGTGGGAGAAAACCTTGTTTTGTAGTTTGGAGAATTGGTCTCTCTCCAAAGTCTTGAAAGCAATTGGAGAGGCAACGTATGAGTAGTAACCTGTACCACCCCAGACGAAGGCCCAAGAGAACAAATGAGCAGCAGGAAGAAGTGACATTCTGATGCGATGTATTAATGTGAGTGGGTGGTTAGAACTGGGGTCAATAACTCCGTTTAGTTTAATAAAAGGGTGGAGGCCAAAAGTCCTTGCAATTGTTCACTCGCGTATTTTGTGGTTCACAGTGGAGCCACCAACTCTGTCCTAATTCCCAATTTGTCATTTGGGGCACCCGTTTCAAGGAAATACACTGTATCCTTGTATTTCCTTCTCCCTTTGACACATTTCCTTCTCCCAGTTTTCTGCCACCCCATTTATGGTTAACTATACCCTTCCAGGAAAAGGTAAGGAATACAAGAACTCACTAGCGACGACGCTGAAGTCCTCCTCTGTACCCCTCTGTTCAGCCCCGTCCTCTGCAGAAGAAACTATATCTTCAACTCTCGGAGAAACCATCTGCGGAGGACTTCCCAAAAACGGCAGATGCGCCGCCAAGGTCCACAAGCAAAGGATTCCCCATAAAGACTCTCGAAAATCCTCCTGTAATGCCATTTGTTCTCCAAGGGTTTTGTTGATAAACTAACTGCTGAAGTACAATGGCTCAACGTTACTCTAAGGACCAGAAACTAATCGATTACGCCTACAACAACCTCGAAGGTGTCCCGAAGGGATCAGAAGATTATGAGAAAATGATCTCTGGGATGGCATACAACTGTTGGGCTCCAGAGCTCAACGATGCCAGAATCGCACGTCATGAGATGGCCAGGCTGTACGGCTCCATCTTCTTGAAGGACTTCAACTCCACGGACGAGTTCATGAAGTATAGACGTGATTATTTGGGCAAGATCATGGGTAAACTTGGCGGTGATAACATCTACATGGAGCCATTCTCTGTCGATTATGGCTTCAACGTGGAGATTGGTGATAATTTCTACTCGAACTTTAACCTAACGATTCTGGATTGTTCCGTTGTGAAGATTGGAAGCGGTGTCATGATTGGACCAAACACCACCATCTGCTGTGCCACCCATGACTTGGATCCTGTTCAGCGCGTGGACAACTGTGTTGAGTATGCCCGTGAGATTACCATAGGTGATAAAGTGTGGATTGGTGCGAATGTCACTATTTTGCAAGGTGCGATTATTGGGGATGGTGTGACCATTGGTGCCAATTCAGTGGTCACTGCCGGCACGGTTATTCCACCATATACTGTTGCTGTTGGCACCCCATGCAGAGTGGTCAAGAAGTTACCGGGTTACAACCACGAGGACTAGATGCTTGTATTTATCTTCTTTACTAATGTATGAAAACTTTGGAATATCTTTGGTTGTGAGCCGTACAGCCAGTGAACCTCCGTGGGTGTGATTGCGAAGATGTAATCATCCTTTTTGAGTAGCCTTTCGCCGGTCTTACGTCTTCTAAAAGATCGAGACCAAACATCACCCGTCTTGGTCGTCACCTTGAGAACATCACTCTTACGCTCCAGCTTCAAGAACTCAAAACCTGAAAGTACCCTCTCAGAGGCACTTAGATTGATCTTGATCTCAACAACAGTGCATATCAAACCTTTGAATTCTTTGGATGGATAAACCTTGGGCCTGAAATATTTCCACGACCAAAATACGACCCACTTCCTTGACTTTCCTGCGACAAACATCCTGAAGAACCAATTCACACACTTGTTTTCTATCAAACAGCTCGTAACAGCACTGAGTGACTTCCTCTTACAGATCAATGAAGAGTACCAAATACTCAGATCATTCTTCAAACTCTCGTTGATCAACTTCTCAATGAACCCAACCTCGCCACCATTCTCATAAATCAATTCATTGGCAGTTCCACCCACAGCATCCCTTTTCAGAATTTCCTTGAATTCCGCTCCTTCCTTGATCTCACTCATTGTCTCGTAAAACGGTGGATTGCACCAGATCACTTCAAATCGTTCCTTGAGGCCTAAAAGCCCATCATTAACCAAGATGTTCAAATCCAAACCATTGGCTGCCACAGTCTCCTTTGCTTGTCCGACAGAACCACCATCAATGTCGATTCCTGTCATTCTCCATCCATACTTCTTCGTCGCTAGAAGTCCATAAATGGCATAAGGGCCACATCCCACATCAAGCCCTTTCACATTGTCTGTTGGGATCTCAGATTCTTTCAAGACCTGATCAATCAAGGAGAGATACATTATCCTGGATGGTGCAGTAGGGACGAGCTTGTCCATAATGTGTGCATCTGGCAAGATGAGCGCGAACTTATCTAGCAATGTGACTCTAAGGAGTTCATACTGTCCCTCTGTACTGAACTTGAAGTGCCCAGTGGTGGTGCCATCATTGCTGATTGTGCTTGTAATGAATTTTTGCAAGGATGGATATCGCTTGCTCAGCTCGCAAAAGTCGTAGTTGATGTCTTCATTGTCCATTCTATCAGCATGGTGCAAGAATCCATTTTGATTCTCTTTGTGAAATCGAAGGTTGAGGTTTTCATGATATATCATAGCAAAAAAAAACACTCACGCTGGGGGTCGAACCCAGAATCTTCTGATTAGAAGTCAGACGCGTTGCCATTACGCCACGCGAGCTTTCATGCTTACGTAAAATATATACTGGCCCATACCGAAGAGACATTATGGTTTTTTCTTCAAATCTATCTCCCACAAAAGAGGAAAATTTAATATTTATTTTGATAAATCTAGTAGTTCATATGAAACAATTATACATTGCGGCAAATCCGACGGTGAAAGTCCATACCGATAATTTACGAAGTACCTTTAAATATTGATTCAACAGATCAATAAATTTAGACTCATGATAATCCCAGCGAAACTTACTATAAACGCGGAGTGTTAGTGTGTTCCACCCTTGCAGCAAATGAGAAATGTATATATATGCATGGATGTATACGTATGTTTATTTAGAAAGATCATAAAACGAGTTTCGTTTCTTGTTGAACTTGTATGTATAATAACAACTACATACTTTCATCTTTTACCGTTTTTCACAACATAAAGAATATCTCTCCTGGTAATACCTGAGACAACACCAAATTCGCGATTGGCATTTAAGACTCGTCCCGCTTTACTCTGACGGTGATATTCTAGATCTTCGAGGCCTCGTTTGATCAAACCTCAAATAGCCTCCAAGGCACATGCGGGAAACTCGCAAGGAGGAATAATAAATCAAGGACTTCACCATTCCAGCCACAGAAACCAAGCCTTTTCGGGAACCACAGAGCTTCCTGCATCATGCAGCCCTCTCAGTCCTAAGAATATGGATCAGGGATTCCAAGAAGCTGTTGACACCACTGTGAGATTCGAACGTACAGAGTACCAACGACAACGGAGCCACAGACCACTCTTGCATCCCAATCAAGGTCTGATAAATTGGGCAGACCGACGCCGCTGTATAGTGGAATGGCTCGAGAAGATCGCTGAGCACAGCGACTTTTCCCAAGCATGTGTTTCATATTCTCTTTTGTCCTCGAAGATTGGCGATCTAGATGGGAAGAGGTACAACGAGATCGCAATTGAAAAGCAGATTGAGCTGTCGAGGAATGCCTCGAATCTGGTGCGTAGGATGATTTGGAATGGCGCACGGTACGACACAGAAGCACGCTCGTTTCTGATCACATCTGATCATGCGAGGTTATTTGCAGGGACTCATCACTTCAGCAAGATCTATGAGGATAATAAAGACGAGACGTTTTGGAGGTTCTATGTGTTGGCACGGCAACACCATCGCCTTTGGTATCGCCGCCAGGACAGAGGCGAAGCGGTAGAAGGATTGCTTTAATACGTTGTGATCTTAATGATTTAATGAGAGATCTTGGTCCGTGGAGAGTGTGCGTGGTTTCCACTCTTGGGATTTTCATGTGACGGCAGTCTTTTCAAAATAAAGGAGTTGCTACTTGTTCGCTCTTAAAGTCAATCGGAGTTCGGAGTATGACACAAAGAACCGTTGCCAAAGCGAACCAACCAAAAAGGTTATCGAGCGGCTGATACAGGTCGTAGTCAGGGGACGCACCCTTTGTCGAGTGGTGTGGATCGGAGTTGTTTGTTTGTTTCTTTCTCTGTTGGTTCTTCCACCCTCCCCCCACGGCTTTAGGTTCCGCAACCAACAGAAGGTGAAGCAAAAAGTCGAGCCATTACACGCTGTAAGGACGTTTTTAACTTTAACTAGAGAGAATAACGTGGAAAACGCACCACCAGACACACCATGTGACCTTCTGATGTGTCTTAAGCGAGGCTCACTACACTGCCGATCACAGCATTTTTGACTTCTCCGAGTGAAGATCGATGGATTTAATGGGACCACACCACTAACCACAACCAAGATATAAAATACCTTCCAGCTCCACCAAATTGTACTCAAAACCTCACTTAACTTGATCATACAAACGAACAAAACAAAAGCGAATAATAGAATGTCTATTCCAACAACACAAAAAGCAGTTGTCTTTGAGACCAATGGTGGTCCTCTCGAGTACAAGGAGATCCCTGTACCAACTCCAAAGCCAAACGAAATCTTGATTAACGTCAAGTACTCCGGTGTCTGTCACACTGACTTGCACGCCTGGAAGGGTGACTGGCCATTGGCTACCAAGCTGCCTTTGGTTGGTGGTCACGAGGGTGCTGGTGTCGTTGTCGCTATGGGCTCTCAAGTGAAGAACTGGCAAATTGGTGACTTGGCTGGTATCAAGTGGCTGAATGGCTCATGCCAGGCTTGTGAGTTCTGTGAGAAGTCTTTTGAGCCAAATTGTCCACAGGCTGACTTGTCTGGTTACACCCACGATGGTTCTTTCCAACAGTACGCCACTGCTGACGCTGTTCAAGCTGCTAGAATTCCAAAGGGTACCGATCTAGCCGAAGTTGCCCCAATCCTATGTGCTGGTGTCACTGTATACAAGGCCCTAAAAACTGCTAACTTGGAATCCGGTGAATGGATTGCCATTTCTGGTGCTGGTGGTGGTTTGGGTTCTTTGGCAATCCAATACGCCACTGCTCTAGGTTTGAGAGTTTTGGCTATTGATGGTGGTGATGACAAGGGTGAGTTGGTCAAATCTCTAGGTGCTGAGATTTACATTGACTTTACCAAGACCAAGGATATTGTCAAGGATATCCAAGCTGCTACTAACGGTGGTCCACATGGTGTCATCAATGTTTCTGTTTCTGAATTGGCCATTGAGCAGTCCACTGAGTATGTCAGATCCAACGGTGTTGTTGTTTTGGTAGGCTTGCCTCAAGGTGCCGTCGCAAAGGCCTCTGTCTTTAGTGCTGTCGTCAAGTCTGTGTCCATCAAGGGTTCTTATGTTGGTAACAGAGCTGACACTAGAGAGGCTCTAGACTTCTATGTCAGAGGGTTGGTGAAGTCTCCAATCAAGATTGTTGGCCTATCTGAGTTGCCAGGCGTTTACAAGTTGATGGCAGAGGGAAAGATCTTAGGTCGTTACGTTTTGGATACTTCCAAGTAGATAGTATGAGGTGCGTGTACCGTCCCTTGTGTACGAAAATGACGAAATGAAAAATGAAGAACTATAGTATTCTTTTTATTAGTAGGATGTCTGTGTATCTTGGACAGAGAGATCAATATGCACCACTATACTGTGCCACAAACGAGTTGCTGGCGGAGTAGACGAGGGGTCATTACAATCAAGCAATCTGTGTCAATTTGAAATCTGCGTCATACCGTACTTGAATCGATCTGCCATTATCTCCATCTTGCTGATTTGATACGCCTTTTCTGCACTGTGTTCTATGGCACATTTTAACCGAATCGGGAAGGAAATTGCATGCACCAAACTTTCAAGTTATCACAATGTCACTTGATCTGCTTCACTCTTTCACAGTTATCTGATCAAATCTCAAATCTCCATGTAATGGGGAGGATATTTGTTTTCGGGAGCATAAGGGCCCACTTAACTACATCACAGTCCCTGTACCCACTCAGAAACGTAACAGCCTCCTCGATAGTGTCAATTACTCTGGTGTTTGTCATTCAAGCACACATGGCTGAAACGGTAATTGGCCAAGTGAGGCCGAGTTACCATCTAATTGGTGAGTAAAGAAGAAGGTGCTGTTCTTAGGGTTGTTACAGGAGTAGAATAGACAAAGTCTAACGTAGGTGGCGTTGCTGGTGCAAAACGGACCGGCAGCGCCTGCATGAAGTGCATGTGGCGAGAGAATACTTGTTGCATAGACCAGTACATATTAAACCTACAGTTCACGGCATTGTTTTAGCAGTGTTCCATCGCTGATGGTGAATAGACAAAAAAATTCAAACAGCAAAGGTTCGAAGCACGATGGGACTTGCTGATGTTAATTACTCTTGTTTCCTGCGCCACTGCTACCGCATAAGAGGCTTTTTTGAGGAGGGTGTCCTCAAACGGAATCAATGGTCTATCATTGGTTGGCTGTTCAATATGACTTCACAATGGGGCTCAGGGTTATTGGTGCTGAATGAGGAATTATGAAGGATCTCATCTTAAGGGGACCTAAAGGCACAGAGGCTTGTTGATTTCGCCGCAATGCAGATGTGCGTGTGGTGGTGATGAAAGTGTGCATTCAACTCTGGGCACGACGGGGCTAGTAGGGGTGCCTACAAGCGCAGTGGAGAAGTCTGATCAGTACTCCCACATTGAAAGATGGACCAGGATTTTCGCTTCTAGTGTTGAGACAGAGAAGACTCGGTTGAAGCTGTCGAGCTCTTTGAGAGTGCAATGATTAAGTACAAGATTGAAGTGTTCCAATTGATGGAGAGGAACAAGATTCCGGGCCCGTATCGTCGGGACACCCCAGGTTTCAAGAGAAAGTCTTCTAAAGGCAGCCAGCAGCCCAAACGTTTTCAATTTAATTTGGCTTAATAAAACCCGACCCTCGCACTTAAGCACGGCTACATTTCTAAACCAAGAGCTGGCTGGCTGAATATCAAAAACCTGAGTGCAACCGATATAGATTGTCACTTGGTATTATTGTGGGGGAAGCGAAGCATAGTCAGCCGTAGAACTATGGCCATTGCCATATATTTGATGTAATGTGGTTCATTGATCGTGTTGGCTTTATCACCGGGTTCGGAGTTTTGACCCTCCGAACACTCGCGCAGTTGCACTTGAGATTCGTGTTTAGAGCCTTGCTCCAAAGGCAATTGGAATCTGAGGTGCCAATTCAGCCCAATGCCCTTGTGATCCGTCCCCAGGATCCCACCCTCTTTCTTCATACAGAGAATAACAACTGTTGACTAAGAGATCTGGGTCTATACTCTTAAATCGTCATTGACTGCTAAGAATCTAACCATGCGGCCCAAAGGGCATGCCCCTTTTCTTTCAACTCCACTCCAGTGCCTCTTAATGTCCAAACAGATGATGAAACAACATGGAGTCCTGTACTTCCCAACAGCCACTCAACTTTTGAGAGTGGTCACCACAAATTGCCGTAAATCGGTCAACGGACCTCGCTGTTACGAACAGCAGCCAATCATTTTTCTTCAAAGAAGCCCAACATATTTCTGGGATCTAGGAGTATTGAGTGTCGGAGTGCGAAAGTGCTCAGCCCAATGGAACAGCCCTCTCCCTTTCACCAGCAATGTAGCTACGTCCTTGTCAAACAAAGGTTCACAGTTGGATGTTGGACATTTAATGGCTGCCCCACCTCTCACATCCTGCTCTTAACTCCATTTCCAACGGTTTTATTTGGGTGGGGCCATGGTGAAGTTCTGCCTGGGTCGAACCCCACAGGCGGGGCATCGTTCTGGCCGGAGTTGGACCCTTTCCTTCTGGAGTTTAACACGGCTGACACGAGAGATTTTCTCGGAGTTTCGAGATTTGGCCACGAAATCTTGTCACCTCCAATCTGGGGCAGACGCACCCAACTCCGACACTGATCACTCGAAAGAGGATGGACTCCGCGTCGAGAACATGTGTTCAGCTCCACTCGCCAAAAACTATTTAAGCAACTTTGAATCACCTACGATTCCATTACATTCTCACACACCATCAACCCATTAACTATCACAATGCTAAGAACTCAATTGAAAACTTCCATCAGATCTCCAATTTTTTCCCTAAGAAGAACTTTGGCCACTGCCCCAGCCATCCCAACCACCCAAAAGGCTATCATCTTCTACGAGAACGGTGGTGAATTGCAATACAAGGACATTCCAGTCCCAACTCCAAAGCCAAACGAAATCTTGATTAACGTCAAGTACTCCGGTGTCTGTCACACTGACTTGCACGCCTGGAAGGGTGACTGGCCATTGGCCACCAAGCTGCCTTTGGTTGGTGGTCACGAGGGTGCTGGTGTCGTTGTCGCCAAGGGTTCTGAGGTTAAGAACTTTGAGATTGGTGACTTGGCTGGTATCAAGTGGTTGAACGGTTCTTGTCAATCCTGTGAGTTGTGTGAGAACTCTTTCGAGTCTAACTGTGCTCACGCTGACTTGTCTGGTTACACCCACGATGGTTCTTTCCAACAATACGCCACTGCTGACGCCGTTCAAGCTGCCCAAATTCCAAAGGGTACTGATCTAGCCGAGGTTTCTCCAATCCTATGTGCTGGTGTCACTGTCTACAAGGCTCTAAAGTCTGCCAACTTGAAGGCTGGTGAATGGGTCGCCATTTCTGGTGCTGCTGGTGGTCTAGGTTCCCTTGCTGTCCAATACGCCAAGGCTATGGGTTACAGAGTCCTTGGTATTGACGGTGGTGAGGAGAAGGAGAAGCTTTTCAAGTCCCTAGGTGGTGAGGTCTTCATTGACTTCACTAAGGAGAAGAACATTGTTGAGGCCATCCAAAATGCCACCAACGGTGGTCCACACGGTGTCATCAACGTCTCTGTCGCTGAGGCTGCCATTTCCCAATCCACTGAGTACGTCAGACCAACCGGTAAGGTTGTCCTAGTCGGTTTGCCAGCTGGTGCCGTCTGCAAGTCTGAGGTCTTCACCCACGTTGTCAAGTCCATCAACATCATTGGTTCTTACGTCGGTAACAGAGCTGACACCAGAGAGGCCATTGACTTCTTCACCAGAGGTCTAGTCAAGTCTCCAATCAAGGTTGTTGGTTTGTCCAAGTTGCCAGAGGTTTACGAGTTGATGGAACAAGGTAAGATCTTGGGTCGTTACGTTGTTGACACCTCCAACTAGACTGCTTAACCATTTTATAGAGTTAGATTTACCGCTGGTCTGGTAATAAAATGTGTATATGATATTTGAATATTCTTTTCATCCGCAAGTAGTTGACTAGTTTAGTTTTGAGAGTTGGTTGTATACTGATTCTATTATAGAGAAATGGTTTATTTGTTCATGGCTTATTGCTGAAATCTGAGGTAATCATCATTCAAGGCCGAAGAGTAGTGCGCCTACCATATACTGGAATAAATTTTCAAAAGGTGAAGAAGCCCATCAAGAAGGTAGTTCTTTGCAACACAAAACGACCTAACCACCGAATCTGGTCTAACGATGGATGACGATCTGTTTGCTGTCTTCGATGAGGTCCCAGAAGCTCCACCACAGTTAGAAGAAGTTGTGGAAGTACCAGCGAAGGCTGAACTGGCCAGTGCCGATGAAGAAAACAAGAGAAAACGCTCATCATCAATAGAAGGGTCTGCCCCAGAAAAGAAGGTTAGAACGGAAAAGAAGCTTGTTGATAAGAAGCAAAAGTCAGAAGTGATACCGATGGTTGCTGACTCTTTCGAGACAGAGGCTTCCAGAGAAGTCCAGACCTCCTCTGGTTTGATGCCAAAGGTCACAGAGACGGAAGAGACAGTTGATGGGAAGATGAAGTTATCGCACCAAGTCAGACATCAGGTTGCCGTGCCTAGTGGGTACCCATACAAGCCTATAGGTGAGCACAAGAGAGAGATTGAAGCTAGAACGTACCCCTTCACTCTCGATCCTTTCCAGGACACTGCCATCTCCTGTATTGATAGAAGTGAATCTGTGCTTGTCTCTGCTCATACTTCCGCTGGTAAGACTGTTGTTGCCGAGTATGCCATTGCTCAATCCTTGAAATCCAAACAGAGAGTGATCTACACATCTCCTATCAAAGCTTTATCTAACCAAAAATATCGTGAGTTACTAGCCGACTTTGGTGATGTTGGGTTAATGACTGGAGATGTAACCATTAATCCAGATGCGGGATGCTTGGTCATGACCACTGAGATTCTAAGATCGATGCTTTACAGAGGTTCTGAAGTGATGAGAGAAGTTGCTTGGGTTATCTTTGACGAAGTGCACTACATGAGAGACAAGGAACGTGGTGTTGTCTGGGAAGAGACTATCATTCTTTTGCCAGATAAGGTGCATTATGTCTTTTTGTCAGCCACCATTCCAAATGCGATGGAGTTTGCAGAGTGGATCTGTAAAATTCATTCCCAACCTTGTCATATCGTGTACACAGACTTTAGACCTACTCCATTGCAGCATTATCTATTCCCTGCTAATGGTGATGGTATCCACTTGGTTGTGGATGAAAAGTCTACATTTAGAGAGGAGAATTTCCAAAAGGCAATGGCTTCAATCAGTGACAAGCAAGGTGATGATCCAAGTTCTGACAAGTCAAGAGGTAAGAAGGGCCAAACATTCAAGGGGGGCAACAAGGATTCCAAGTCTGATATCTACAAGATTGTTAAGATGATTTGGATAAAAAAATACAACCCTGTCATTGTTTTCTCCTTTTCCAAGAGAGATTGTGAGTCCTTGGCTTTGAAGATGTCCAAGTTGGATTTTAACACTGATGAGGAACGTGAGATCTTATCCAAGATCTTCAACAATGCTATTGACTTGCTTCCTGAATCCGATCGCGAATTGCCACAGATCAAACATATCTTGCCACTATTGAGACGCGGTATTGGTATTCACCATTCCGGTCTTTTGCCAATCTTGAAAGAAATCATTGAAATCTTGTTCCAAGAAGGTCTGCTGAAGGTTCTTTTCGCCACCGAGACTTTCTCCATTGGGTTGAATATGCCTGCGAAGACAGTTGTGTTCACTTCGGTGAGAAAGTGGGATGGTAAAGGTTTCCGTTGGGTTTCTGGTGGTGAATATATCCAGATGTCTGGTCGTGCTGGTCGTCGTGGTTTGGATGACCGTGGTATTGTCATCATGATGATTGACGAGAAGATGGAGCCTCAGGTTGCTAAGGGTATGGTCAAAGGTCAGGCTGATCGTTTGGATTCCGCTTTCCATTTAGGATACAATATGATTTTGAACTTGATGAGAGTTGAAGGTATTTCCCCAGAGTTCATGTTGGAGCATTCTTTCTTCCAGTTCCAAAATGCTGCGTCCGTCCCTGTCTTGGAGAAGAAACTTCTGGCCATCGAAGACCAATTGGGAACGATCCAAGTTGATGATGAGGTTACAATCAGGGAGTACTATGATATCAGAAAGCAATTAGACACATACAACGAAGATGTGCGTCACATCATCACACATCCGTCATATGTGCTTAACTTCTTGCAAGGTGGTAGACTAGTGAAGGTGAAGGTTGGTGAGTTTGATTATGGCTGGGCTGTGGTGGTCGCTTACCAAAAGAGACTGAACAAACGCCAGAAGGACAAGGTGTTCAATGACCATGAATCGTACCTTGTTGATGTGATGGTGAATACCATGTTTATTGATTCCCCAACTACTTTGATTAAGCCATTCAACCCAGACTTCCCAGTTGGTATTAGACCAGCAAAAGAGGGGGAAAAATCCAAGAGCGAAGTCATTCCAATTACGTTGAATTCTATTGAACAGATTGGGAATTTGAGACTTTACTTACCAAAGGACTTGAAGTCTCAGCAGCAGAAGGATACCCTATCCAAGAGCATGCGTGAAGTAAAGCGTAGATTTGAAGATGGAATCCCATTGCTTGACCCAGTTGAGAACATGAAGATCGAAGATCAGGATTTCAAGAACTTGTTGAAGAAGATCGAGGTTTTAGAGGCAAAATTGTACTCTAATCCATTATCCTTATCACCAAAGTTGAAGGATATTTATGATGCGTACAGTTCGAAGGTTGCCCTCCAGAAGGATGCCAAGTCTATCAAGGACAAGATTTTGGAGGCGCAGGCTGTGATTCAATTGGATGATTTGAGGCACAGAAAGAGAGTGCTGAGAAGATTGGGCTTCACAAATTCCTCCGATGTCATCGAGCTGAAGGGTAGAGTGGCTTGCGAGATTAGTACTGGAGATGAGCTTTTGCTGACCGAATTGATTTTCAACGGTAACTTCAATGAATTGACCCCAGAGCAGTGTGCTGCTTTGCTATCGTGTTTTGTGTTCCAAGAGAGATCAAAAGAGACCCCGAGATTGAAGCCTGAGCTGGCTGAACCATTAAAGCAAATGCAGGAGATGGCCTCCAAGATTGCCAAAATTTCCAAGGAGTCTAAGATTGAGATTGTTGAAAAGGAATACATTGAGGCGTTCAGACCAGAGTTGATGGAGGTTGTGTTTGCCTGGTGTAAGGGTGCCACATTCACACAGATTTGCAAGATGACTGATGTGTATGAAGGTTCCTTGATTAGAATGTTTAAGAGACTGGAAGAGATGCTGAAACAGATGGTTGTTGCGGCAAAGACAATTGGTAACGTTGTGTTGGAGGAGAAGATGGAGAAGGCTACAGAGTTGGTGCACAGAGACATTGTGAGTGCTGGGTCTTTGTATCTATAATAAACAACCTAATACCAAATACAAGAAAATTGTGTCAAAGACAATCAACAAACGACTTGTTCCGAGTTTCTTCACAAGAGCTATGGAAGAAACCGCGTGTGATCCACATGCTCCCCCTGTTTCCCCACGAAATCTCTCGTGTTTCAAAGTTCAGCCTCGTCTCCATTCATCCGGAAAGTGGTACTGCCAGCATTTTTCGTGAAAACTGGGAAGGAGAAACACGGAAAGAATTCCGGCAACATGCTTCCACATGGTTAAAGCCACCAAGGGCATGGCTTTATCACCGAGGACGGAGAGAATTCCTGGGGTTAAGGTGCAGGTGGCAGGTGGCTGTAGGCGTGGGAGGTCAGGATAGGGGAGATAGAGTAGCGCGGAAGTACGAGGTCACAGAGGGCAACGATACCAATGATACTAGGAGGTTGTACCAGCGTTCTAGCCATCCAGCAAAGTTCGAATTGAGTCGACGTTGGGAGGAAAAGAGCAAGGCTTCAAAAAGTCAAAAAAATCTGGGGTAAGGCCCCGAGGCGTTTGCATGCATCCGTCAAAAAAAACCTTTCACCAGCGGACGAGTCCCTAAAGATCGAGAATAGAGAGGAAATCGGGTAAGGATATATTACTGTAGAGTAGCTTTTCACAGTTAACGCTATCGATATCGCCATTGAAGCTTTCTCTTCTATGCACAGCTGATTAGGTTTTGCTTTCTTTCCCTACAGTCGTTTTTTGGAGTCTGGGGCCATCCGGTTGACGCACGATGGAAGGATCTTTTTGTGCCATTGATCCATTTCACGACTGTTCCTAAACCATCCGGGGCAATAATCCCGATGCCAAAATTATAAATAGCGGTCGTTCTGCTTGTTCTCTTCCAGATGTTTGTTTTCTGCTCCTTGAATCATATCCAAATCACAAGATGTCCCCATCAAAGACTTTCGAAAACAAGACTAATGAGCTAATTAAGAAGCTAAATCTACACGAGGATGTTATCCTTCGTCACAATGCCTCTGTCCCAACCTTGTACGAGGATGGTTTGCAAGAAAAGAAGACTGCCATCTCCTCTTCTGGTGCCCTAATGGCCTTCTCTGGTAAGAAGACTGGTAGATCTCCAAAGGACAAGCGTATTGTTGATGAGGAGACTTCCACCAACAACATCTGGTGGGGTCCTGTCAACAAGAAGGTCTCTGAGCAAACCTGGAAGATCTCCAGAGAAAGAGCTGAGGACTACTTGAGAACCAGAGAAAAGGTTTTCGTCGTTGATGCCTACGCTGGCTGGGACCCACGTTACAGATTGAAGGTCAGAGTTGTGTGCGCTCGTGCCTACCACGCTCTTTTCATGAGAAACATGTTAATCAGACCAACTGAGGAGGAACTAGAGGACTTTGAGCCAGATTTCACAATCTGGAACGCTGGTCAATTCCCAGCTAACATTTACACTGAGGGTATGACCTCCTCCACCTCTGTCGAGATCAACTTCAAGGAGATGGAGATGGTTATCTTGGGTACTGAGTACGCTGGTGAGATGAAGAAGGGTATCTTCACTGTCATGTTCTACTTGATGCCTGTCAACTACAACGTTTTGACCTTGCACTCTTCCGCTAACCAAGGTGTTGAGAACGATGATGTTACCTTGTTCTTTGGCTTGTCTGGTACTGGTAAGACCACTTTGTCTGCTGACCCAAACCGTTTGTTGATTGGTGATGACGAGCACTGCTGGTCTGACCAAGGTGTCTTCAACATTGAAGGTGGTTGTTATGCCAAGTGTCTGGGCCTATCTGGTGAGAAGGAGCCAGAAATTTTCAACGCTATCAAGTTTGGTTCCGTCTTGGAGAATGTTGTTTACGACCAAGAAAGCAGAGTTGTTGACTACGATGATGCCACTCACACTGAGAACACCAGATGTGCTTACCCAATCGAGTACATTCCATCTGCCAAGATTCCATGTTTTGCCAACTCTCACCCAAAGAACATCATTTTGTTGACCTGTGATGCCCGTGGTGTCTTGCCACCAGTCTCCAAGTTGACCAATGCTCAAGTTATGTACCATTTCATCTCTGGTTACACTTCCAAGATGGCTGGTACCGAGGAGGGTGTCACTGAACCAACTGCCACATTCTCTGCTTGTTTCGGTCAACCATTCTTGGCCCTACACCCAATGAAATACGCCCAGATGCTTTCTGACAAGATTTCTCAGCACAAGGCTAACGCTTACTTGTTGAACACTGGTTGGACCGGTTCCTCTGTCTCCAAGGGTGGTAAGCGTTGTCCATTGAAGTACACCAGAGCCATTTTGGATGCTATCCACAACGGCACTCTAGCCAATGCTGAGTACGAGACCTTGCCAGTCTTTGGCTTGCAGATTCCAACCGCCGTTGAGGGTGTTCCATCTGAGCTGTTGAACCCATCCAAGAACTGGGTTGAAGGTACCGACAAGTACGATGGTGAAGTTAGAGGTTTGGCCTCTTTGTTCGCCTCCAACTTTGAGATCTACTCAGCCGAGGCTACTACTGAAGTTAAGGCTGCTGGCCCACAATTGTAAGATTGTTGCACATAAAGTTTTTGGTTTAATATTCATCGTTTTTAGTTCTTGGACCAGCTTCTGGAGTGCAGTTTTCTTTCTCTGGGGTTGTTGAGTTTTATAAGGGAATGGTTCTTTTTATACAACCTTTTAAATGCATTTACATTTAGGATTTAATCTAACATGTAAACTCTAGCTCTAGAGTGGCTCTTTTTCAATTGTCCTGCCTGTTTAGGAAAGGAGTGTTTGAATTTGTCCCGGGAGTTAGAAGCTGTAGTAATACGGTTGGCTTAGTTTATTCCTATACCAGGAAAGGCCGGTCAGTCATAACGTCTTAATTGACTTTATGAGTATATACAGCACTCATCTCTTTGCCCATGGTGCCCTTGTTGAGGGTACATCGGTTCGCTCTCCTTGTTGGGACGCAATCACTGGTGTCCTGCTAGAGGTCCCACTTAAAATAGAATCTTGCAGGGTCTGTTGAGGTCTCTTATTCTTCCAAGGTATTGATGTAGTGACTGGAGGCTCATCCCGTGTTTCTTGTGGTGTGTTTACCGAGCTCGGTGTCGGTGTTCTGTCATCATCTGTGTGCTCCTCTGTATCATTTGTTGCGATTGGGAGCGGTGCACGCGTCGACGCATTGATCCAAGGGAAAAGAACACCTCCAAAGTAAAAGTGTTGAACCACTGGAAACTTACCAACGACTTCTGCTTGAAACATTTTAAACATTCCTTTGGTGATCTTTTCCCAACTCTTGACATTGGAGACATCATACAGAATTGGACTGTGTTCAAAGAATGGTCCCTTTTTGGCCTTGAAGATAAATGAAATCGCATTAAAGTAAAGGTTCCTGGTAGAGTATTGGAAAACCACGGATTTATTCTGAGTATATCTTGGCGATACCTCTTGATGACTTGGAGAGTTCAGAATTTGTGATCCACCAAGAATGTAGATAATATGAAAATGGTCATCCAACCCCCAAACACCATGACTGCCTGCAGGCTCCAATGTGTAGGTCGATATCAGCTTTCGTGCAACTGAGTAGTAAGTTCCAAGAACAACAAGAAAGTCAAAACCATCGAGCTCAATGAAGCTGATAATGCCCACCTTCTCAAGACCAGTTAAAAATGCTAGGAAATTCAATTCGTGGCCTGTTCCGTAATCTAATCTCTCTCTTGATCCGAACGAATTAAGAATGTACCACCTAATCTCTTTCAAGAATCCTCTAGGATTCTGCTCTTTATAAAAAGGGGTAACAATCAAGGTGTCTAACAGTTGATCCATTATCTTCTCCAATTCATCATGCCATGTACGACAAGAAAAGTTCCCGTAGCGCCTAGGACCTTCTAACGGTGGTATTGCATCAATCAAGGAGGATATTCTCCTCAGCAGATTTACAAGGGCTCTAACAATTGGCTTGTGGTCGAGGATCTCATTCAACTGCCTGTTCTCTTTCTGATCAAAATCACCACTGATGTCAATAGTGGCACTGTGTTCATACTTCTCTATCTCCTCTGGTGTATATATGTCATTCTTATCCAGAACCCCAGTAGGAACTTCCTTCCCTTCAACCAGAAGCGCAATCTGTGTCAATGCAATAGTTAAATCCTGGAGGGCCAGTGATTGCTGAAAGGATTGAAGCCCCGTAGAGTCATGGATTCGCTTCACAGGTTCACTGAAGTGAGAGTTGAGGGGTTTTGATACTGACATGTCTCAGTTGACTCTGAAGTCGTAACGAAAATTGGCGGCCGCGTCGAGCCTATTCAGAGCCCAGAGGCAAGTTGGTGGAATTCATAACCGTTTGGGACAGCGACCAACCAACGACAAAAATGCTATTACATAATCAAGAAAACACCTGACACTGGATACATTACATAATATTGGTTGGGCCACGTTTAGTAGTTCGTGTTTGGTGGGTTTTTGTGAAAGTCATTCCTTACTGCTCTTTAAGGACGATTCAGGGGATCATCGTTTGTCCAGAAGAACTCATTCTCCATATTGATACAGTACCCAACGTCTGAATCAGAGTGCCCCTGATTACACTAGTATTTCGTTCTGAAACTACCCAATTTTCTATCTAGACACAAACAACTCAATGTCTCTTGACACAGCCTTTTCCAGGGAGAATAACGAGTTGAGAAATATGATGGGTGCTGGAAGTAGAGGTCGTTCCATAGATGGTAACCGTTCTATGTCACCGGGATCTAGAGATGTGAGCCGTGGAAGGCCTGAGGGAAGTCGTGGAAGTCGTGGAAGAAGCAGGAGCATAGGTGCTGGTGGGTCCAGAAGAACATCAATAAACGAGGACACCAATTGGAAGTTTAGTATCTTGAGACATGACCCTTCTGAGCGTTTTAGAGGCAGAAACAATGAAGAGTCTACTCGAGACGATGTTGAGGCGGCTGATGACGGTATCGATAGTGATGTGAGTGAAGAGGAGCAGATGAGTGATGATGATGCTGAATTTGAGTTCGACATCAACGATGTGGTGTTACCCAACTTCAGAATCTCTATAACTGACTTCTACAAGACTAAATCCCAGAATCTGACCAGTTTAACGGAGGACGTGCAGCTTAACCCTGTCTACCTCGAGAGAGAAGAGGAGAAGGATCACAAGGCCGTGAAGAAAAAGGAAGATGACGAATTCAAACTTAGAAAGAAAGACTTGGAGGAACGTTTGAATGCCAAATCTAATGAGCTGAGACAATACGCTGGTATTTTGGCTTTGGAGAAGGCACTCAGAGACGCCAAATCAACAAATGAGGAGGTGCCAGAGGACAATGTTGAGAATTTGAAAGAACGATTGAAAGAGTTGGGTATTAACGATCCTAGTAAACTAAAAATTGACTACATCATTGATATTGAAAGCAAGAAGGATGCTATCTATGAGGAATACAAGAAATTGCTCATTGAGAAATCTAAATATGAGGCAGAGGGTCACCAAGTTCTTTCAGATCAAGACGATGATGACGTTCCACCCAATAACATAATTCAATCGGCAATGACCGTGAATGAGGAGCAATTGAGAGCATCAAGAACACTGACTCTGGGCAACTTTTTTGTTAAGGCTAAAGAGGAAGGTAGTAAGGCTAAGGATCCAGCATCTTATTTGATCTATCTTGATTTGTCCCCGGATTCGACTAATGCGCTCCAGTATACAATTGGCTCTGTTGTGAAGAGCGGTGATGTCCTCTATGTTATTAACTCTGTTGATGATGAAGACTCTGTTGATTATTTTGAAAAGCAGTGCGTGAAACTCACGGAATTGCTTACTACATACCTTGAGCTTATTGATAATAGTGGTGAGTTTGTGCTACACGTTGTCATTGAAACAACACACCACAAATATCCTAAGCACTTGGTGAACGAATTAATCAAGTACTTGAAACCAAATCTGCTCATCGTGGGGCACAAAATCCTGTTGAATGAGTTGTGTAACTACATTTCAGATATTCCGCTACTTGTGGTCAAGAAGAAGGTTAGAAGACGGTCCCAAGCTGGGTATGGGAAATAGCGTTGCTTTTTATTTATATAATCTATATACAAATCAGTCCAATTAGTCCACAACAAAAAGAACTTACAGGCAGCTTGTAGAAGACGAGTACTTGGTTTAGTGGTGTCAATTCTCGGGGGTTCGGCTTCCCATGACGTTAAGAGGAAGCACTGTTGCGTTTGTCCCAAAAACTAAAACTCTGGGCTCTGGACTCTGGACACATGGAGATGGAGGAGTCTTTCGCGAACAGCCCCGGGGAAATGAGGAAACAAAGTCGGACACCTGTGTCTAGGACTACAACAGCCTTGAGGGCCAAGTTGTTTCAGAGTGATGGCCAAAAACTACAACACACCTTACAGTGTTTGCTTTCTTGTTGCATATTGCTTGATGTGGCTGGCGTCCTTTTCTTTTGTCTATCCTTTCGGACTCTTCCCGGAGCTAATCGCAGGAGGGTTACCCTACCTCGTAGCGCGGATTAATTCGCAAATAAACACACCCTCAAACTCTCCGCTGGGCCAGACAAGGAGGTGCTGGCTGCCTTGGAACACCCTGGAACACCCGTGATCCCTAATTAGAGGGTTGAACATATCTAAATTCCTGCTATAAGTGCGAAGAAAGAAGGAAAAGTAGATACGACACATACAACACACAAGAGTGTTGAAGTAAAAAAGGATACAACCTCAATGCCATCCCATGAATAAACTCGGCTCAATGGTTGTAGCCCCGCAGTAGAATTTATCCGTGGTTCGCACTCACATCCGACACAGTTTCACCGAACTTGGACAAGAGACACAAGAACTGATCGGTACTGCACAGCGTTGAGAAATTCTGAGTACTAGTTCATTTAGGCCTTTCAGTATATCTTCATTACAAAGAAACGTAGGAAAGACGTTGCTTTCAATGCTCAAAAAACAACTGGGTGAGACCGTGGGTTCTTGGATGGGAGAGGAAAGTAATAAGTATACGGCTGGATTTAGAGTACAAGTACCACAGTATGTAATTGACATTCGCAAGGACGCACGTTGTGAACATAGCACAGGGTCCACTCCCTCTCTCCCTAGACGGATGCTTAGAATAGGTCGTCAAGGGGTAAGGGGGACCTCCGTCTAACTAAGTTTGTCCCAACTATGTGTCCCATACGCCCACAAAATCCAAGGAACACGGGAATGGAAAAATTTGCGGGACAAAACGCTTCGGCAGAACATGACATATTTAAATAACGTGCGAAAGCCGGATTTCCTTGTTTTCAACGAATAAACTACACAAACCACCTCTAAATGTCTTTCCTCAGACTGACCCGTCGTGGTGTGCTCTCCACAGCTGCTGCCGCGGCTACGGCTACTGCAGTTGGTTTCTCGGTCTACCAGTCCCAACAATCATTTGCACCAATCAGCAACGATGCGCAGTTGCCGCCATTGGTTAAGTCTAAACCAGCTCCGCCAACCAGATCCGAGTTGCTATCTCAACTTGAAGAGAAGAACTTCGACGTTCTGATCATTGGTGGTGGTGCTTCCGGTACCGGTTCTGCTGTTGATGCTGCTACTAGAGGTTTAAACGTTGCCCTCGTTGAGAGAAACGATTTCGCTTCTGGTACCTCTTCCAAATCCACCAAGATGGCTCATGGTGGTGTCAGATACTTGGAGAAAGCTTTCTGGCAACTATCCAAGGCTCAATTGGACCTTGTCATTGAGGCATTGGACGAGCGTGGTAATATGTTGAGAACCGCTCCTCACTTGGTCACTGTTTTGCCAATTTTGATTCCTGTCTACAAATACTGGCAAGTTCCTTATTTCTACGTTGGTACCAAGATGTACGACTTGTTTGCTGGTAGACAAAACTTGAGATCTGCCTACTTGCTAGGACCTTCTGCTACTTTGGATGCTCAGCCACAGTTGGATGGTAAGAACTTGAAGGCTGGTTTGGTTTACCACGATGGTTCTTTTAATGACTCCAGATTGAATGCTACCCTTGCCATTACTGCCATTGAGAACGGTGCAACCGTTGTCAACTATGTCGAAGTTGTTCAATTGTTGAAGAACGAAGCTGGTAAGGTTGCTGGTGCTCTAGCTCGTGACCGTGAAACTGGTAAGGAGTTCAAGATCAACGCCAAGTCTGTCATTAACGCCACTGGTCCATACTCTGATGTTATTTTGGAGATGGACAAGGACCCACAAGGATTTGCACCAAAGGAGATTTTGCCACCAAAGATGGTTGTCCCATCAGCTGGTGTCCACATTGTTTTGCCTGAGTACTACTGTTCCAAGGAATTGGGTATTCTAGATGCCCAAACCTCCGATGGTCGTGTTATGTTTTTCTTGCCATGGCAAGGTAAAGTGTTGGCTGGTACCACCGATGTCCCATTGGACAAGGTTCCAGAAAACCCAACTCCAACTGAGGCTGATATCCAAGACATTTTGCAAGAGTTGCAACACTACATCAAGTTCCCTGTTAGAAGAGAGGATGTTTTGTCTGCTTGGTCTGGTATCAGACCGTTGGTTAAGGATCCAAGAAAGGCTGACACAGGTAAAGGGACCCAAAACTTGGTTCGTAACCACTTGATCTTCACTTCTGAGACTGGTTTGACCACCGTTTCTGGTGGTAAGTGGACCACTTACAGAGAGATGGCCGAGGAAACTGTCAATGAGGTTGTCAAATACCACGGATTCGACGTTAAGGGCTCCAAGACTAAGCAACTTGTGTTGGCTGGTGGTGAGAACTTTGAATCCACCTTAGCCCCAAGATTGGCTCAAACCTACGACATCACTACTGCCTTCGCTGAGCACTTGGCTTCCAACTACGGTACCAGAGCTCCATTGATCTTGGAATTGTACAAGGCTGATAAGGCTAACCAATTGCCAGTTGCTTTGGCTCACAAAGGTGTTGAGCCTTCTTTTGAGGCATTTGAGTACCCATTCTCTGTTGCTGAGTTGAAGTACTCTATCAACTACGAATACACCCGTACTCCAGTGGACTTCCTTGCCAGAAGAACCAGACTGGCCTTCTTGGACTCCAGAGCTGCCTTGAACTCTGTTGACGGAGTTGTCAAGATTTTGGGTGATGAGCTTAAGTGGGACCACGAAAAGAGAGCTGAAGAGGCCGCCAAGGCCAAGAAATTCATCAAGACTTTCAACTAAGTTGTTATCGAGGGAATGAATTGTTTGTTTTATGTTTATGAAATTCTGAAGAAGAAAGGCGGGGGGTGCTTATAGATAGCTAGGTAATTATGTGTCAGGTTGTACATAGTTGGAATTATGTAGATTCGATCAACTTGAGTTTTTGGGTTTCGTAGTCTTCAAAAACAGATTGATCCGTCTTGAGAATATCATAGTTGTTGATGATAAAGTTAACCATGAACAAGCAACTCTTAAGGCTATCATTATCTGTATCTACCTTTACCTTGTGATTGAAGTTCTTCATAACATTCATTATCGTTTTGTCAAGCTCACTTAGGTTTTCAACATACACCAATGTTCTCAGTTTGATCGGTTGGCGCTTATCTAAAGGTACCTCAAGTTTGAACTGTTCCTTCTTCGAGATATGAATCTTGTAGGTCTTTGCATTGGCTGTTGAATTAATCAGCTTGAACTGCGAAGTACTGGAAAGCCTGTGTTCTAATTGCTGAAGCTCAGCTGTTCGCAGGTTTTTTGGGGAAAGATCGTTGTTGACAATATCTGGTGTCTGTGATCTACTAGCTCTCGGTGTTCTTGATCTGCTTGAACCTCCTGAACGATTTACTGACTCTCCGATTGAAGAACCTTTTGGTCTTCTATACCTGTGTTTCTTGGCTCTGACCTTCTTGTCAACTGGCGCTTCCATAACTTCAACTGTGGGTTGTCTCGGTATAACTGTCAAACAAAATAGAATACCCCATCATAGCCACTACTTTTTTTTTCAACCGGCACATATCAGAGCCGTGAGGTGTGTGGGTGTATCCCCCAGAGATGATTTACCGAAACCTCGGCTGAAAAGGTCTCTAAGTTTTTCTCCACAATTTGTGTCACTCAAATGCCAAAAAGATGGCAAACTATTTAAACCCTCTGAAAGTTCCAAGTAGCTGTCAGTATCACACTTATCAAAAATAATCAGTTTCACAAATGTCCCAAAGACTACAGCAAATCTCCAGTCACCTTGCCTCTTCTCAAGTGCAATCCGTCACTCAACAGAGGGATGATGATGTTGTTATTGTTGCTGCAAACAGAACGGCTATCACTAAGGGTGGCAAAGGCCTATTTAAGGATATCAAGTCAGACGAATTGTTGTACAAGTTTCTTGATGTCTTTGTAAAGTCCATCGATAATTTTGACCCAAAGACTATTGAAGATGTCGCCTGCGGTAACGTCTTGAACAAGGGTGCTGGTGCCACTGAGTTTAGAGCCGCCACCATTGCCGCTGGTATTCCAGCAACTTCTCCATTCGTCGCCATCAACAGACAGTGCTCTTCCTCTCTCACTGCCGTAAATGATATTGCTAACAAGATCAAGGTTGGCCAAATTGGCCTAGGGTTGGCTTGTGGTGTTGAGTCGATGACACAATGGTACGGTCCTGGTGCCCTTACAGAGCTATCACCAGTATTGAAGCAAGATAAAGAGGCTAAAAAGTGCGAGATTCCAATGGGTATTACAAACGAGAACATTGCTTCTAGATGGAGCATTTCTCGTTCCGAACAGGATGTGTTTGCGGCTAGATCATATAACTTGGCTGAGAAGTCTATCAAGCAGGGACTGTTCAAGGATGAAATCCTACCAGTTGAAGTTGATGTGAAGGAAGATCAAGACGATGAAGACGAGGAGGATGCCCCACCAAAGACCAGAAAAGTTGTTGTCGATACTGATTCCGGGCCAAGAGCCGGTGTTACTCCACAGTCTCTCGGTAAGATTAGACCTGCTTTCAAGAAGGATGGTACTACTCATGCTGGTAACTCCTCACAAATTTCCGATGGTGCCAGTGGTGTCATCTTGGCCCGTCGTGATGTTGCTAAAAAGCTTGGTCTACCAATCATTGGAAAGTACGTTGATTTCAGAGTTGTTGGTGTCCCACCAGAGATCATGGGTGTTGGCCCAGCATATGCCATTCCAGCCGTTCTATCATCCACCGGATTGGCTGTAAATGACATCAGTGTCTATGAGATCAACGAAGCCTTTGCTGCCCAGGCTCTATACAGTGTGAAGAAGGTCGGCATTGACGTCAAAAGAGTCAACCCAAGAGGTGGTGCCATTGCCATTGGTCACCCATTGGCCGCTACTGGTACAAGACAAATTGCAACCTTATTGAGAGAGTTGAAGAAGGGTGAGATTGGTGTTACTAGTATGTGTATTGGTACCGGTATGGGTGCTGCTGCGGTGTTTGTCAAAGAGTAGGAAGTTGTTTATCACTTGATGAGGGTTTGATCCGTTCGTCGCCATTGACTGGCTTTCAGTGGTTTGTATACATGTGTCATGAATTGAATAAATGAAAAGGATTTCAAACATCTAATTCGAAAGCTCGGGAACAAACTAAAGCGGCGGTACCAGCTATTGCCTTTTCTCAGGTGTTAAGTAGTTAGTTCTAGAGAGTTTTTTCTTGGACATCCCCTTTCTTGTGCTTATATAATCGTCTTAGCCTTCTGCGTTGAGCGTTCCAATAACCAAAACTTGATTCACTGTCTGTTTCTTGAAGTGACAAAATAAAGGTCGAAGTGTCAATACAACAATCACAATGAGAGGAGTCGAGGAGATTGGAAAGTTCTACAGGAAGGACTCTTACTTCACTTCCACTATCAATGTGACATCTAAGTCTACAAAAGTTACTAAATCCAATGACAGTCGACGTAAGAGACTCACACCTGGATCATACAACTTATCACTATTAGAAAACCAGCTTCATGGTACTGAACTCACAGAGGATATACAGGAGGAGAAGAATGCTCAAAAGCGCCTTGCAGAGCTGGACACTGAGAACTTCAGTGAAGCAAGAATTGATCTTCCCAAAGTTGGCTTGAACTTTGATTATGCAACAACACGCCAGCCAACCTCACTGTCTTCTAAACAATGCAGCAAACCGGATATTAAGATCAAGCAATCACATCTTGCACCAGTGAGGAAAATTCTTGCCTCGAGAAGAATCCTGAACAATTATATGGATGAAGTGGATGAAAGACTCAAGAGTGTGTTGTATGGGGTTGTAAGTAAGAGGCGTGGTGCTTTCGTTGTGCCTAACAAGAAGTTGTGCTCGATCTGTGGAGATGCGAGTCCCGGAAGTTGTACACGATGTGGGAGTAGAGTCTGCTCAGTTGCGTGCTCGGTGGTTCACAAGGAGAGTCGGTGCAGTGGTTACTAATTTGTTGGATTCGCTTGAACACAGGAACTGCATATTCTGCACAATTTTATATCATCATCACGGTGTACAGTAGGAGGTCAGCCAGTTCCGCAGAAATGTCCACCTCTCTCGATTGATAGTTTACACCTGGGCCTCGTCGACCTGGCTAAATCAAAATTTCTGATTGCCCACCTAGACTCTCAGAAGTTTTCCATGACGATCGCCTCTGTAGTCACCAATCTAAAAAATGATTGATCACAAACATCAACGCCATTTTCTCATTCACCACCCTTCTTCAACGAGCTGATCATGTTCAAAGCAACACTACCGCTGGCAAGGAAGCATGTGGCTATTATCGGATCAGGGCCATCCGGATTTTACACCGCTACTGCACTACTCAAACAGTCTCAGAAGTCGAAACAGGACATACATGTCACCGTGATGGACAAGTACCCAACACCATTCGGACTGTCTCGCTATGGTGTAGCACCGGACCATCCCGAGGTTAAGAACTGTGAAGAGACCTTCACAGATACAATGAATGACTTTGCTTCAAATGTCTCCTTTGTGGGAAATGTCTCTGTGGGTGCTGATGTCAAGATCAAGGACCTTAAGAAGAACTTCGATGCGGTTGTTTTGGCCTATGGTAACACAGTGGAGAATACACTGGGGATTGAAGGCGAGGACCACCCAATGGTGATTGATTCCAAGAAGTTCGTTGCGTGGTATAACGGAGAACCTGATATTTTGGATAGATTTACTCCACCTGACTTGTCCACAGTGAGAAAAGTGACCGTGATCGGGAATGGTAATGTTGCTATGGATGTTTCAAGAATGCTTCTGGTGCCTCCTAATAATTTGAAGTCGAGTGATGTTTCGGTGTCTGCTCTAGAGGACCTTGAAAGGAGCTCAATCGAAGAGCTCAATATTGTTGCAAGAAGAGGCCTATTGGAATCAAAGTTCACCACTAAAGAAATCAGAGAATTGTTCCAACTAGAAGAGTTTGGGGTTCGTTGCAGAGGCCTTACCCCAATTGAACTAGTGACACACCTGGAGCCTTTCCTGAAGAAGATGGAGCGGGTCTTGAAGAGAAAGTTTGAGACCGTTATCAAGTTCTTGCAACCTGTGGAGAATAGAAAAGTGAAGTACAATGTCCCTGAAAAGGCTACCAAGCAGTGGTCACTGCAATACCTCAAATCACCGTACAAAATCACTGCTAGTCCAGATGACCCTACGCGTTTAGAGTCAATCACTTTCCAAAAGAATACACTCCATCAAGACTCTCCTGAGTCAGAAGTTTCTATTACACCAACTTCTGAGTTTGAGGCACAGGATACTGACCTGATTATCACATCTGTTGGTTTCAAAGGTGAACCATGTGAACTTGACAGTGATATCAAGTTCGATACCCGGCGTGGTGTCATCGTGAACAAGAACTTCAGAGTCGTTGGCACAAATGATGCCGTGATTCCTGGATTGTACACAACTGGTTGGATTAGTAGTAACTCTAAAGGTCCAATTTTGAACACTTATGCCACCTCGGTCGAGGTGGGTGAAATAATATTAAAGGATTTGGAGACCGTTGACGGCGATATGGCTGGTCTGGATGGCCTTGAAGTAGCAAACGCTACTAGCTGGTCGGACTGGGTGAAGATAGATGAGTTTGAATTGGCATTGGGAAGGTTGCATGGTAAAGTTAGATGGAAGATCCCAACATTAGACTTGATGATGAAGATCATCGAGTCTGCTGAACCTGTTGAGAAAAAGATTGAGATTTTCGGAGAACAAGTGGTCAAATATGGTAGAGACTAATGATCTTGAATATACTTCCAGATAGATAGTCTTGACATAATCATTGCTCTTTGGGAGACACCCGCTTATGATGTATTTTTAAGAATGACGCGGTGCGTTTCGATTTAGTTCCCCCACCGTTATAGGTAAATAGTCGCGTCCACAAGGGTACAGCACACTGCCCGGTCCTTGCGTATACGTATGATCTCTGTTCCAGAGCTCAACATTGGAAACGAGCCAAATGGACTGGGACCAAGCATCATTTTAGCCTTCCGTTTAGTAGGAGGAGATCTTGCGGTACGTTAACGAAAGCGACAGCATTCAGCACCCACATCTACACAATTCAAATGTCATAACATATATACTTGCTTAATATCTAAACCCACATGATTCAATCACTGGACCTCTCGTTCTAATCGAATATTCATCAGTTCATCAAAACCTAGTGGGCACCGTTCTTGTGGTGTCTCAAGTGGAAGTAGTACTCCAAACTGTAACCGAAAACCAAGACAAAAGCAGCAACGTGCACCAATGGCTTACCAGAGGCATTGTCACCGTTGAAGAATCTCTCCTTGTAGCGGGCCAATGGGCCGAATGGCTTGTTGACTGGGGCTGCACCTTGTGGCAGCGCCTTGTAGAACTCAACAACCTGGGCTAGTCTCTTGGCCTGTGGGTTGGAGCCGATGTTCTTAGCAGAAGCGATCTTTGGTGGGATCAAAGTGGACAGTTGGCGTCTGGCGATGAAGGACATTGCAGCGATGCTTTAGAGGTGTTGTGTTGTTGTCTTCCAGGTGGTGGTTGAACTTTTTTTCGGTGTTTTTTCATTGGCAAAGGGAGGGAAGGGAGGTAGACTTCCCGATTCGGAAATGAAAGTGAAAGTACAAAAACTACTCTACTTTTTTTATTTAAAGTGTGTATTTATTCCTGAGAGATGTAGAGCACTGTATGGGATTGTTAGTAGCAGTTCAAGTGGGTTGCGGGAAGATATATACGCACCATTGTTGCCTCTGATGAAGATGTCGCCGTATGTCTGGACCAGCTGACCACCCACATGTTCTGAGGACTCGTCTAGCGTGATGTTCATGTACCCATCAATGGCGTCGAGTTTGCCATGGTACTCCTCACCCGAATAGAGCTTGACAACGACGGACGAGCCTGTGAGTTCTGCGAGAAATGTGGATGTGGATGTGGATGTGGATGTGGGTTCGGACATGACAGATGGGGGTATGTGTAAATGAACTGAAGGGGCTGCCTGTGGTGTTCGGTGGTGATAGAACGGCTCCAAAGTTGTTGTTGGTTTTGATTAAAACAAATGAAATCAGTAGTGCTTATAACAAAGGCAAATCACGTGATTTGAACAGCCAGAACACGTGACAAGTCAGATCTCCTGAACACTTCGTTTGGTCAAAGAATTTAAGATAAACCCATCGAGCTAATGCGCAATCGTCTAGGCTCATTTGAAAATAGCACACAACTGTCCACATGAGTCTTCTCCAGGACCTCTCAGATGATGAGAGCCATACCTGCCGTCGTTGTGACCTCCCCATCAGTGAAGGCCACGCCTATGAGCTGGGCGGTGATCGTTGGCACATGTACTGCTTCAGTTGTTCCAAGTGCACCAAGCTCTTGGGAACATCATCAAATTTCATGGTTCTGGGAACAGGGGAGCTGATTTGCTCAGATTGTTCGTACTCGTGCAACTCGTGTGAGAAGAAGATTGACGACTTGGCAATTCTCACTGGTGACCAGGCGTATTGTTCGAAGTGTTTTTGTTGTCGCAATTGCAGCAAGAAGATCGAGGACCTCAGATATGCCAGGACGTCAAAGGGTTTGTTCTGCATGTCATGCCACGAGAAGCTTCTCGAGAAAAAAAGACGGCATGAACAGAGCAAACGCGCAACTAAAGGAGCTCAACGACAATCACAAGCAATTGATAAGTCGTTGCCTCGTTTGCCGATGGAGAGCCAGCTCTTTCCTGAATTCGAACAGGAACTAACAGTGACCGAGCCTGAAAGAGTTTCTAGTCCACTCTCAATGTTGTCCGATTTATCTACACCGGGGATACTCGAGGTTCAAAGCACGACTGTTGTCGATCAGCTGTTCCCTCCGGAAAGATCCCCCAACAGACAGCGCGTCAGCTCGCCAGCTCCGAGAGCACTTGCGCCAGCTGCCATAGTTTCGCCAACTGCAGTGGGCGGAGAAGTTATGAGCGACTCTGGCGGTGATGATAATGATGGCAACACCAACTTTCAGAACCAGCCCCTGAATGTTGCGACACCCACAAGACAACCCCAGATCCTATCACCGTTGAGACCTGCGACCAACAAGACTCCTAATGCGGACATCAAGAGAAAGGCTATGGTCATGGAAAGTGTATCTTCGTCATCGTCCAACAATATTTTATCAAGTTACATGAACGATTCACCTTTGCCTCTGGGAAAAGCTGCACCTCCCCATGATACAGCATCCAAGGATGATAGTACGCTTGCAGACGATTTTATCGACATGGATGACTCAAGCGATCACGAGGAAGTGGTAGAACAAGAATCAACTTATTCCGTGGAAGAGGATCAGGATAATTTCCACTTCGATTTCAAACCCACTGGATTCGGCACCAGTTTCAGAGTGAATAATAAGCCTGATGATTTGAAGATCGGCAATAATCTGGTGTCACCGATGCAGTCGTTGCAATCCCCAATATCATCGAAACCATCCCCTTTCCAAGTTCAAAGCTCACGAATCTCACCCCTCACGAACAAGACACAGCAATCTCCAGAGCAGTCAATTTTGTCTCGTTCAAAGACAATCAAATCCCCAAGAAATTTCCTGAATAACTTGACCCCCTTTTCAAACAAGCACCGGAAATCAGAATCTTCAAGTTCAATGGAACCCTACAAGATCTCATCACCATTCCTCACTTCCGACAACATTCAACACAACACAAACCAAGCGACAACCACTGCATCTAAAACACCTCAGATGAAACAATTGTCCTCGCCAAATCCACCCGCTGCTGCATCGTTTCAGACCCCACCGTTAGCAGACCGTCACCAACGCCATTACTCTAACAGCTCTGCATTTCCTGGACATACTCGTTCAGGAAGTATGGGTACCAGCCATGTGAGATCTAGAAGTGATATGACTACGGATTTTGGCACTCATGGGTCCTACTCGGCGGACGGGTCGTTTTCTGTTGGAAGGAATGGTGTCTTTGAAGAAAGACGTTTACTAGAGTTGGAGCTGAGGGGGTTGAAAGTTGAGATCTTGGAAATGAAACAGACTAAAGTGTTATTGGGTAAGGAGATAGGTGAATTGACTGCAAAAAGAGATGTTCTGAATCAAGAGATATTCATGTTGAGTGACCAGTTTGATGGATTGAAAGTTACTGATGAACGAACTGATCCTTCTCCTCCAGCACTAGTGTCCAAGGGTTCTGGTGAGAAGAATTTCGTTGTCAAGTCTGACCAGCACAATGAAGCCTCAAGTGTCAATTTCTCACAGCAACAACTTGAATCATTGCAGTTGCCTGGTACTGCAAATAGCGACAAGAAGTCAAGAAAGTTTTGGAAGAGAGGTATTTTCAATAACAATGTCATCACTTCGGCTTCTTCCTATTCCATCAATAATCTTTTGGGCACTAATGACAGTAACGAAGATGGCGGTATTAGCAAACAACAGATCTCTGATCCAATCTTAAAAACTGATGAATTTGATGAACTTGGTGGGAATGATAACAGGAAGTTAACTGTTTCTGCAGGATCAACTAACTTGCATAGCGTACTTGCCAATGGGAACACTGCGAAGTACATTGACCTTAACCAATCCAAGGCTTCGTCTGGATCAGGTGAATCTGTTACCTCTAATATAAATGGGGTCACCTCTTCCCTAATCATGAGCGATCTTTTCAACTCCACGCTTGAAAGCCGTGCCGTGTTCGAGAAGAGACCAATTCCTTTGATCATTACGAGATTGGTAGAGGAAGTGGAGAAACGTGGCTTAGACTCTGAGGGTATCTACAGAAAAAATGGTGCCACTTCTCAAATGAACAGCATTTTGAACAGTTTCAACAACCTTTACCAAGCAGAGACCTCTAATGAGTTGGAGTACGCGCTTGAAGGTGATATCAATGCTGTGACCAGTTCTTTGAAGAGATACATGTATTTCATCCTACCGGAGCCAATAATACCCAACAACTTGTACGAGGAGTTCATTAGGGTGGATAAACTGAGCAGCACGCAGGACAAGATGGACCAGGTTTTGTCCATTTTTACTAGTCTGCCACAGACAAATCTGCATACTATTCAGTTTTTGTTGATGCATTTTTCCAAGGTGGAGAAGTACAACCATCTGAACAAAATGAATTTCTACAATTTGAGTGTTGTGTTTGGCCCTACATTCACCCGTGTGTCTTCAAGTGAGAGAGAGCTGATGGATATGAAGGCTAGGAACAATGTGATGGAGTTTTTGTTGAGGAATTCTGGAGAGATATTTGCCAACCTGAAATGAAGCGGGATAAATGTAATGATAAAACTGTACGAACTGAAACAATTTGTAGAACTCAGACTTCCTATATACAGTGTATTTATTTTGTTCAAGATTTTCTCTCATTTGATGTCTTTGATTTCAGAAGCACTGAACATCTCGTACTTTCTGTGACCAGTACGAATCAGGTATTCTATCGTACTGTAGTCCTTTTTGGCAATGGATTTCTGGTTCTTGCGAAATTCTTTTCTAACGAACTGTAAGAAGTGATCTTGGTTCTGTTCTGGCTTTGAGTAACACGACCGTAGACATGTTCTGTACAACTTTAGTACTTCTTTCTGCAACCCAGAGAGTCTCTTGCTCATTTCTCTTGTATAGTGGTAGATTATCTGTGAGTATTGCTCAGGGCGTTTGTTTGTACCTATCTTTTGTTGAGATCTTGGCCTTAGAAAGGGGCAGTTGGCATCACAGAAACACAGCACTGGGATCCAAACGAAGCCATCTGGCTCCAAGCCAAAAAAATCTTTATGGCCAACTGAACCACCTTTCGCGGAAATCGGAATTACGCGTTAGTGTGGAAATCACGGGAACTACCTCTCTAAAAAAAGATTTAAAATTATCTCCAGATCCGTCAAAAGATCTAGCTTCCCGTTCTTCAAGCTGCTGTCCCTCAGTCAAGCCCAGTGACCCTGGAACACTGAAAATCAGGCTATCACATTCATTTTCAAGCACTTAACATGTCCCATTGGGTTTTCATACAATTCTTTTCCAGGTTGGTAGAGTCCAGACCGTATGAAGCAGTGACAGCGAAGGATTCGATAGATCATTTTCAGCTGGGAACGTTCAGAACTGTGCTCTCCATAATCGGTCTCTTATGGTGGGCTGTTATGATCTGCATCGCATACTACGGCTTTTTTGAGATTGTCTCCAAATTCAACAAGTACAAGTTCAACCCGAAAGTTACCAAAGAGCTAGAGGACGATCTGGAAGGTGTCACAATCCTCAGACCAATCAAGGGGATAGATACTGAGCTGGAAATTTGCCTAGAGAGCTGCTTAATGCAAGAATACCCCGTGGGCAAGCTCCAGATAATCTTTTGCGTGGAGAGTTCACAAGATCCAGCTGTCCCAATCATCAAAAGACTTTTGGAGAGCCATAGTGACAAGGACGCAACTCTTCTCATTGATGATGATTTAGCCAATGAAAAGCATCATTTCGGTCCCAATCCAAAGATTAACAATCTGGCTAAGGGTTACAAGAGAGCCAAATATGACATCATCTGGGTTCTTGACTCAAACGTTTATGTCAACCCAGGGACCTTGATGAGATCAGTTGTGTCATTAAACATGTCTCTAGACAATGGGATTCCCACTTCTCGCAAGGTTAAGCTTGTTCACCACGTTCCTCTCGCAGTTTCCATTAGTAATGACAGCTCACCGCATAACCTGGGAGCCAGACTAGATGAAATGTTCTTGTTGACATCACATGCCAAGTTTTATGTGTTCTTTAACAAAGCGTCAGTTGCGCCTTGTGTCAATGGGAAATCCAATATTTACAGGAAATCAGACTTAGACTATGCAGTTTCACGAGTTGCAGAGGGCAAGATCGCCACCATCAACAACAGAGAGAATATTTCCAGAGAGGCTGCTATCTATGCTGCACCAGATGAAGGTTTGAAGTTCTTTTCTAGATATATCGGAGAAGACAATATGATTGGTATTGCTCTTTGGGAGAATGATAGAGGCGGCAGAACCGCTATGTCTGGTGATATCGCTGTGCAACCAATTGATGCGAACTTCAAAAATGGTATCTGGGATTACATCAACAGAAGGGTCAGATGGTTGCGTGTCAGAAAGTATATGGTGCTTTTGGCCACTTTGCTTGAGCCAACCACCGAGTCCTTAGTGGTTGGCACCTTTGGTAGTTTTGGCCTTTCAAACTTGTTCTTTCAAGGAAAGCATCAGTTGCTGATGTTAATGATTCATGAAATAGTCTGGTGCTACACGGATTATTACCAGTACCGTGTCTTGGTTGAGGAGTCTGTCAAAGATTCCACTTACAACAATAAGAATCGACCATACTTCTTGAACAATTATGAGGAGAAACTTAATTTCTTGGGTAAATGGTTGCCTATTTGGCTTTTGAGGGAGGTCTTGGCCTTACCTGTTTGGATCATCGCCATGTGTGGGACAGAAATAGACTGGAGAAACAGACCTTTCAGAATTAGATCTGATTTATGCGCTGAGGAGCTCTGATCTTCGAGTATCGGTATAGCTCTTTTGGACATTTCCCTCTAAAAAGGAAAGGAAGGAAAAGAAAAAATCAAGTTCATGAATAGTATACTGGTGGATAGAGCCACCAGTTAATAGAGGCTTCATGATGCATGTTGTTATTAGCACGTTTATCTTTCGTATGGGCTGAGCTTTAGCTATCCTTATCTAGCTTTACGAGGTTGAAACCCCTTGTTTCAGCCGGTGACACAGGGATAAGCAGGCGACTGCTATTGCCACTCTGGCTGGGTTCGATCGCCATGGGAATCGACTCATTATATCCCTATCACCATACGATCGACAATAGAACGAAAATGTGTGGGTAATACATGTATATACCCGAGACCAGTATTCAGTAGTAAAATTTGGTAGATTTTCCAATGTTCAAGCTTCATCCTGACTTTGCCCTGTACAGAGCACTGCTGATCGTTGAGAGTGGCCTGTAGCAGTCCTTTTTTGTACCGACTGGGAATTGATTCATGGATTGAGGCCCCCAACTAAGCCAAAGCTGTTTAATCCATGGATAATCAAAACCGTTGAACCCAACCAATAAAAGACGTTCTACACGTTTCGGTTGTACAAGTTTTCGATAATCGACTGTAAAGCATTGAATTGCTATTTAGCGCAAAATAGGCTCGGATACGAACCACCATTCCTTTTATGAACTATAAGATCACTTCGTAGAAATGTTCTCGAAGACTGGTAAAGGTGGTAGGTGACCCAATTGCCAAGCCCAGATAATAGTACATATTCTATTTTTTTACAACCGTGGCAACAAATATATGATCAACAACTAGGACTGTTGGTGTTGGTTGGACTCAGACATAGCATATGCGTATCCGCAAACCTTACTGCTTTTGGTATAAAGTCTAGACTGTCCAGGACTACTGTTCAGCGTAAAGTGGTTGTGGAAAAAAAAATACCTGCAACTACCTCACGCATCATCTCGCATCATTCCCCTCGCAATTCTGGAATTATATCTAAATATCTACATTCATGCGTACACTGGCGTACGTCATAACTAATGCACCCGACAAGCTTTTGAATAATAAGCACACTTTCTGTGCTCGAGCTTGATGAAACAAGAGCAACTTCTACAGTTGGAGGAACTTGTCTGCTTGATTAAATGTTGGCAAACATAGATTCTAGATCATCTGGGTACTTATTTCTTATTCGAGATATACCGGCTACAATGTGTGTGGTTCAGTATTCCCCAAAACCAAATAGTCCACTTCATCGGGAAAGAACTCGAAATGCTAAGGGTTCTGTACAGACATGCTTTACAGACGACCCAAGACGTGTGCACTGGGTATCTTTGGAACGAGTTTTGACATACAATGCTGTACCCACTCTCAGTCGTCTGTTACCTCGATCAATTCACCATCACCTTGGACCCCCGAGTACTGCTGGAACCACTGTTTGAAGCCACCCTCTAGAACGTAAACTTCGGGGATAACGTCGGCGTTGGTAGTGGTGGTGACAAACAACATGAACTTTCTTGCACAGCGTGGGCCACGGTTTTGTGATCTCATACAATGAAACACATACCTGTACTTTGAAGGAGGGCGGTTTCCAATCAATTCTTGGCATTGCTGTGAAGTGAATTGCCTGGACGGATAATGTACACTTCCTTTGATATGTGCATACCTGTAATCCTTATCTCGAACATCTATAACCACAAATGGCTTCACTTCTTTTGGGTCCTTCTGCATCCATTCACTCAACACCTCTGGGCATATCGTCCTAACCTGGGATCGTAACTTCCCTACTACAGCACAAATACTAGCGTCCACGGAAGTAGTGTCCATTCTTGTTCAATGTACTTGTTGCAAATGATGAGATTGCGCCACAAACTCTACACTACTACAAACTGATGCTACCTGAGTAGGAATACTTCTTGTTTGGGATAATTATTCTTCTTTTTTCGGGGTTTACAATTTTTCAGTTCCAATTGGAAACCAGTACGCCAGGTGGTTTTCACTACTCGTTCAATAGTACAGCTCCTATCATGAGTGAAGTACCTACATCTTTCAAGAAGGGCTTAAAAAACTTTTGGTTCATTACCTCGATTGCTATTGGTGGCATATATGTCACCAAAACGTGAGTCTCTTCATCATCGATTGAGAGTGTATCTGTCACTAACCTCACCCAGCATCATCAATAGACAGAGAGACGCTCAGTTTGTGCCGGAACATGTTGAGGTTGAAGAGAATGAGTATGTTGACCTGAACATTGCAAAGCTTCAGCCGGGGCTCCCTGAACCAACTGGTAATTTCCAGAGAAAATCTGAATATGAAGGTGCAGGCAACTCTTATTCGTCAAGGGCGAAAGGTGATAGATTCAGTGGCATACTAGATATGACATGGCTGTTTGGGAAGGGTGACGGGAAATAGAGTGCAGCATCTGAGCGTGGTCCTGTAAATAATGTACATAGTCGTATAATATAGAGCAGAAAGGAAGCTACACACTTGTAAACAGTACTTTCAATATATCACAAAAAATTAAACTTATCAAACTACAGGCGAACTGAAATAAAGGGCGAGAGAATAATCAAAACCTTACTTGAGAGAAGCATTATTCTAGTTCTTCTCAAAGTAGTCAGCCATTTCCTGGTCCAATTGCTCAATAGTCTTCTTTGCTGGCTTCTTGGTCTTTGGATTTGAAGCCTTTGCCTTCTTAACGTTACTCTTTTTGGTGACAGTAGCAGGTTTAACAGTGCTAGATGTAGTCTTCTTGGCCTTCACTGCATTAGCAAGAATACGAGTGGCCAAAGGTTTCTTGGTTGGGTCAACGATCAGCTCCAGCTTCAATTTGCTCTTACCATTGTCGATTGGGGCACCGTTGTACTTCTCGACAGCTTTGGTAGCATTGGAGGAGGATTTGAAAATGACTGTGGCAATACCTTTGGAGTGACCCTTCTCATTGTAAGATAGAGCTATGGATTGGACACCACCAACTTGGGAAGCAAAGAAATCCTATTATAAATGTTAATGATCATGTTAATAAGACGAGAATCTGAGGGGTTATGTTATGCAAATCGTGAGCCGCAATGGTCAATGGAAATAGTTCAGGGTACCCAACACTGATAGTCTGCTTGTGCAAGATGAATAAAGTAAAAGAAAAAAAAGGGATGGATGAATTATGCAAGGCCTCTGGTGGTGCTGTTTCACCATGTCTAACGAAAATCAGTGTTTGTCATGCCAGAGCCGTAGTCGATAGCGTGAAGGAAGAGCGTAACAAAACACAAAACAAAATGTCTGCGCCAAAAAGATCAATCAGAAGACTTAGAGGAGGACAACATTTGCACCCTTTCACGAACAAATCAGCTATGACCGACATACACTGTGGTTAGCTATACTTGCATTGCACCAAGATCCATTCTCACTTTGCATTGTGAATGACAACACTATGAGCTGATTAATGATGGCAGCGCGTAGGGAGTTAACCTTTAATCATTAAGACTCAATTGAGCCAATAATGGGAAGAAAAGACAAAACAACAGCAACTCACAGATAAATGAGGTGCTTTCAAGTTCCAAAAACTGTCACTTGAAAGTTGAAACAGATAAACAAATCACAGTACTGGGAGATAATTAACGCTCAAGTGCATCAAGTATGATCTCTTTCAGCCCAGCTTGTGGTTTTTCTAATTTTTTGTGAAACAGCAAGAGGCACAATGCAAAAATTCTCAAGTGGAAAAAAGGATAAATCTGGTTTCCAGCAATCCTGGTGATTACCCATAAAACGATACTGCGTCCAGAGAACATAAAGAATGGATAAACTTCTGGGGTATCATCTCACTTAAGACAGGAAGGCCCGCAGTCCCGTAGCCATCTTCAATTTTAAAAAAAAAACGCAAAACAATCGGTTTCGCATGCATAACACTTCCTCACACCATACTTGAACATACCTTAATAGCATCTGGTTTGATATCCTTTGGGAGACCATAGACAATCACCTTAGTGGCGTAGGAGACGTCGACGACATTTTTGCCACCCTTGGAAGCAGTCGTGGTCTTAGCTGGTTTGATAGCCTTCTTGGAAACAGAAGCTTTACCAACCTTAGCCTTGGACGCGACGTTAGTCTTCGTCTTGAATTGTCTCTTTGGCTTAGAAGAGATGATTTCGTCCAATGATTGATCTAGAGCAGACATTATGTCTTGTTTTGTTTTGTTGTTTTGGTTGTTGTTGTTGTTGTTGCTGTTGATTTTTAGAAAAGGGACAAGTGGCAAAAAAAAACCAGCGAGTTGGTCACAATTTATACATTTCTTTGGTCGGAATTCGAGGGAGAGAACTTCATGGTTAGTTCCGAGGGGCTAGTCTGGTTTGAGTGGTCAAGTTCCATGGAACAAAACTCAACAACAGGAACCTCAAGTCACAAAGGGAACTCACAATGAGAAGCCCTACAATTCTCAATGACGAACGTCCCCAATGCATTTCACCTTCCACTTTGGTGAAATTCGTAATTGGTGCAGAGTTTGATAATAAGTCAGGCGCGGTTGTTAGACATCAAATACCCAGGAAGATTCCTGGCTTCAAAGAGAACCTGCAAGGGTTGGCAGAGCTAATGATTCCCCTACACTGTGAAAAGACTCTTTCTGAAGACTATACGATATTTATTCTGTACAAAAACTCTGAAAATAAGTATGGCTTATTTCCAGATAGCGACAAAGAGGTGTATGGTGAAGGAATACGAGCATCGAATATACACGAAATTGACACAATTTACGAAATGACCCGCAGCACAGATGGTGATTTTCAAGAGTGCTCCGGAGATACAGCCGACGATGTTCTCTTTGTTCTGAATACCTGCAAAACGATCACTTCACAGTCCGACGAGAGAGGGATGAAGATCAGGTCCATTGCGATTGCCACTCCACTTCGAAACTTTCTGATATTCAAGCCGATCATAACGATCGCTATCCAATCATACATTCTTGATGGTTCAATTTTTCACCTGATATCTTTATTTAACGTGATCAACAGTATAGATACCTCCCTTTGGCAACGGTTCGTATCATCTAACCACCAACTCCACAATAACCTTTCACTAGGATACGAGTTCAATAACAGAATAATCCTCCAAAGTTTCCAGAATATTGCATCCAATGATATTTCTACTCAATCTGTCAAGTACAAAAATGGAGTACTCCAATACTACTCGTCATTTGAATCGACCAGCACATTCGTCTCCGAGTTGAAATCATTACCACTGAACTTTCCACTAGGTATCTCAGATCGTGATATCATGCCAGATAGAAACTTAGATTCCAAAATTCTTAGCTTCCTTTCTCAATTATCATTTAAACTTAACACTGTCAAGTACAAAAATTTCAACATTTTGGTTTTCTCCAGTCAGTTTTCATCTGATGCTTTATGTCAGTTTACTATGAGTCTATCAAACTTCCTGAACGGATTTGACAATGCATATTTCAGTAATGACAAAGTTTTCTTCTTCCCATTAATTGATCTTTCTAGCTGGGATAATGTTGAGAAATTCGATGAACATTCAAAGGTTATGAAAATTATTGGGACAAACAACGTTGTTATCAAAGAGAATGTCGAGTTCTACGACTTCTGCTTTGATTGCGACACAGAAGTTCTCAAAATCTCACCCAGATTGCAGGAATATGATGGACCACATATTCTCAACAAGACACACCACTTCCAAACCTTGATACAGGAGCTTCTAGAGAAAAAGCATGATTCTCAAACAGTGCTATTAAGTCTGAAGAGATTTAACATTTGGCAAATACTCACCAGTTTGAAGAGGAAGATTGAAATCAGTAAAGATTGCGAAACTGAATTGAACATGAAGGACTATTATCTCGCTGAAAACAAGAACGTGACGATTTTCAATGAGTTTTTCGAGTTCAAAACCATAGAATTGATAGAAAATCTTGACCAGTTCTTGAATTTTACTTCTGATACGACAACTATCACCAAGATTGAACTCCAAGAGATATGTTCTATCTTCAATTACTTCATCCATTTTGTGTCCATTGATACTCAAAACTCTGCAAAGTTTCTCTTCATCCTTGAAATTTTCCCAATAGATGGTTCCGATTGTTTGGTCTTTGATATAAAAGATATTAAAGTCAACACATCATCTTCATTGTTGAACCGCCTCTTTAGAATGATATCTATAAAATATCCTGAACTTCAAAACTTGGTTTGCAAATTATTTCTGGTCCTGAATGACTCCACTCTAAAGCTGATTTTGGAGGATAGATTGAACCCCTTTGTTAAGTTATTGTTGGACGAACGGTGCTCTATCATGAGTCTGAATCCAATGCAGAAAAAATGCAACCAATTGAAACGTTCCAAAACAGGATTCATTTGTACCAAAAACATTGACTACTAAAAACGCTGTATTATCAATAATTACGTTGGACAAGTAAGTTGTCATCATGCATAAATTAGATCAAGAACTGTGGATAGTGGTGAATGCTTCACATATCCAATGGGAAAACCCTGTAGGAGTTCATGTGGTGGAATCTCCATGGACAGTCCATCGGATCCAAAATAACTTCAAAGAAGTTTAACTTGGAACGGTCAATCCCCGCCAATCCTTTGTTCAACTCACCTTCGTTAGAAAGAATCTTAGATACCGTCTTGGTCTTCATATTGCCAAATTCAAAGACTTCAAATGTTTTGGACCAGTTCCAAGGCTTGATATCATTATATCCACTTCTTTCGCCTTTGATTACACGTTCAACAGTGTATCCAGAGTTATTTAACAAGAAGATAATCGGCTTCAAGTCGTAGTGGGAAAATGCTGAGAACTCTTGGAAAGTCATTTGGGCCGAACCATCACCTTCGAATAGAATTAACCTCGAGGAGGAACATTCATCCTTCATTGCAATACCAACACCAACCGACATAGGGAGGGCTGCACCAATGGATAAATAGAAGCCTTGAGCAATATACCTCAAGTTCTTGCTAAATCGAAGATCTGGGATACCAAACATTAAGGAACCTGTCTCACAAACCATCACGTCATTTGGCCTAATGAAGTCCTGAAGTTTTTCAAGCAATAGGGATTGGGAAATATCCGTTGTTGAAGGTAGCTTTGGATATCTGAATTGAACAGCATAGGTCAGAGGCTTTGGTGGAGAACATCTTAAAACGTCCAGTTTAGAAAGTATGTAGCGGAGAACGTGGACGAAATTTACACCACGATGTAGACTGGATCCAATCTTGATGTACTCAGGGTGTAGAATTATTAACTGGTCTTCTGAGAAATCAAATGTGTAATGTCCAGTGTTGATCTCGTTGATATGAGGTCCCACGTAAAGGACTAAGTCTGAGTGTTCAATGTTCTCTTTGATACCAATATTAGATTCATTGCCGTTGTAGTCCCCAACAAACGACGGTTCTGACTCGTCCAAGATTGACTTACCCATAAACGTTGTATAGTTGGAGAATTGAGTCTTCTGCACAAGTTCTCTGACCATCTCAGTTGCTCCATAATATCTGTCAGTCAAGATATCGACCAATAATGACGGATTCTGCGCTGAGTAGATTTTCTCCAAGATCTCATCTGAGATTATTTCAGTCAATCTTGGATTGGAATCATCGAGGAGATGAAAAGAACCAGAGGTTTCCTCTAGCCTTGAGCAGTCCACTTGGTACTCAGGCATATCTACTGGTAGGAACAAGTAACCAGGCTTTGACTTGAGGAATATCTGCTGAATTATTTCGTCCAAATCGCTAACAGCTTGGCTTGGGTCTAACAACAGCTTGGAGATGCAGGATACCCCACTTACCATCTTGGTGTACACTAATTGGTCAGAATCAGCCAATGAATCCAAAGGGGGAACAAGGTGATGCAAGTGTTTCTTCTTCTCTGAGTGGTCGGTCATGGAGTTTAATGAGGGGATACCAACAATGTGCAAGATTTTAGAACTCTCTGCGAATGCGCCAGCAATAGCATTGATAGCGGACAATTCACCAACACCATACGTCGTAATAAGGACACCTAGGGACTTGGTGTATCTAGAGTACCCATCAGCTGTGTATCCTGAGTTCAATTCATTACAACCTCCAACCCAGTTCAAGTTTGTCTTATAGATATGCTCAAGGAGTGGCAAGTTGAAGTCACCTGGAACACCAAAAACAGATTGAACATTGTGAACTTGCTCCAATCTCTTGAAGAGATACTCTCCAAATGGCATAGTTGGAGGTTGTGATGGTGCAGAGGAATCCTCTGAACTTTGGAGTTGAATTGGCACAGGAGCCATTGTGTGTATGTGTGTCTGTATAGTTTATGTAGTGGATAACCACTGGAGGGGGTTAGGACAACCCAGAGCTATTTAAATAGAAATTGCAATTAGCTACGGCACTTCTCGTTAAATTCAAAAGGGGCAAAGATTTAGGTAGTTAAGGTCATTCTGGTCAGAAAATCATAGCTTTTGCGTCAAAAACTTTGAAGATTCGGTTAATAGCGGTGTCTAATCATGCAAGAAACCACAAAAAACAGAAGCCTCAAATAGCCGAGATCAGGGAATACCGGCCATTACCGACTTCTCTCTTTTTCTTGATTGGGAATTCCGGGAATAAGAGGAAGGTTTTCTTCCGGGGGTTCGGCAACAAATTGTCTGTTGGTGACTCTCCACAAGAATTCTGGGGAAAATTTGGACAACAGAAGCTGTAGTTGGTACCCGTGATCTCTTCCTTCACTTTCCCATCATAGAACTATGTCCGATAGATTGGATATTGACCCAGCAGCTCATGCTGTTGCTGGTGGAATAGGTGGGGCTCTTAGTATGGCTGTCACTTACCCATTGGTGACCCTATCCACATTGGCCCAGACCAAGTCGTCAAAGTCAGTCAGCACGGACACGTCAAAGGAAGATGAAGCTAAAGAAAAGAAGCAAAAAGTCTCAACATTGGCTGCTGCTAAATATCTTTTGAAAAATGAGGGTGTTTCGGGATTCTACTCGGGTTTGGAGAGTGCTATCTTTGGAGTTGCTTTGAATAATTTGGTTTACTACTACTTTTATGAGGCGGTCACAAAGCTCATCCTGAACCGCAAGAAGCACTCTAAAAAGATCCTATCTCCTCTGGAAAGTATCTTGACGGGTGCTATTGCTGGTTCGATTACGGTCTTTTCCACCAATCCAATCTGGGTCGCTAACACGAGAATCACTGTCAAGGGTGATAAGACCCAATCTACTCTTGGAGCGCTAATTGAGATTGTCAAGAACGATGGCGTAAAAACTTTGTTTGCTGGTGTTCTTCCAGCTCTCATTCTTGTCTTGAACCCTATCATTCAGTACACCATCTTTGAACAGTTGAAGAACTTCATTAACAAGAGAAAGCCAAACAGCGTCACGTCTACTCATGCGTTCTTTATTGGCGCACTAGGTAAGTTGGCCGCCACTGGTTCGACCTACCCATACATTACCTTGAAGGCTAGAATGCATTTAAAGGATGAAAATGGTAATAGTCCAAAGACTATCTGGGGCTGGATCAAGCAGATTCTTGACAAGGAAGGAGTTCAGGGATTCTACAATGGTATCACTGTTAAGTTGAGTCAAAGCGTTTTAACTGCAGCTTTCCTGTTCTTTTTCAAGGAGGAATTGACTACTATCAGTGTCCAGCTTTTAAAACTTTTGAAAGATAAGAAGACATACAAGCTGATCTCAAGAAGATAGGTGGTGCAATTGAGTATGAGAATAGCTCAGCGGTTCTAATTGATATAATCTATGAATTTTTCTAGTTTATGAAACTTCTAAATTGCTTTCATCCGTAGTACTCCTTCAACTTTTCATACGTGAAGAAGATCACAGCGTTGGATGGAACAGCTCTGATTAATGTGATACCTAACCCTCTATAGAACCCTTGGACACCATGATGCTTATAAATAATCCTTATTGTTGAGGCAAAAGTCAGCTTCTCATTGGGATTGATTACACTGTTTGTCTGCATCTTGGATTTGATTGTATCAGCTGGAAATAATGACAGGTTGTACATGATGCCCGCAGCACCGCCACTGAAAAGCATTTCTGCGGTAGTGTTGACGTCTTTGGAGCTATAATTCGGTCCCAGTCTGTTGGCTTTAAAAAGATGAGTGGATAGTTCATAGATCCCAAACCAAGAGGCCGAGCCACCGCATTCACGCAACATAGTTCCTGTCTGACCAAACCAAAATCCTTTGAGGCCATCCTTCTCTATGATGTCCTTGCACAAATTCATGATTGAAGAAGACTTTTTTGAATAGACATGCTCCACTTGCAGTTTGCACTTAATCAATTCAATGGGCGTCAATACATATGAAGTCACCAGCCCACTTACTGCACCACAGGCCACAAGCCAACTAAGTGACAAATCTGACTTCATGTCGTTCAAAACGTGTTCCTTCACTATATCCTGTGCAATGTTGTAACTGAAGAATAGCGATGAAGTCTCTGCAGCAGCTCCCACAATTGGGGATGCTATTCCCTTTCAATGATTGTTAGTGTTGTCGTGATTCTTTTGTCATCACAAAACATACCCTATAGAAGCCTCTCAGTCCCTCGCTGTGGTAGGTCTTCTTGATACAATCCACTGTTCCATGATACCTAGCAGTCTCACCATGTGGCTGAGATTGGAGTCTCACTTTGATAGTATCAAATGGGAACTCTAGAAGTTTACCCACAGATCCAGAAAGCTAAAGAACTGTTAGTAATAGTCTTGGTAGTAAAAATCTTGACTGCACTGCAGGAACCATCAAGAAAGGATGTACTCACGGAGCCAAAAAGAAGGTCCTTTATAGCGCTCTTAGCCCTGGTTTCCTCGCCATTCATGCTGCGGGTGATGTCTCAATAGAATTTGAGGGCTGTAATTGACACTGATGAAAAGTTTCGATCAACTGGGGTCAAACCAAGGAAAAAAAAAAAGATCTAGAATTGGTGATGAGAAGTGAGAAAAATTTGTGATTATGTCAACTTTAGGACAGCTTAGGAAGTTCATCAATGAGTTGAAAACAGTGAGCAGTGAGCAGTGAGCTATTCGGTGTGCTACCACTCTACGACCATTGTAGCATGAGCCATTGCTGAGTTCATACAGACTACACCTAGCCGCAAGAGACCAAGACTTCCACAGCAGTGTTTCAAAACTTTTTATTCTGATGAGGCAGGCAGCCTCCTTCTATGTTTTAACCCATAAATCAATACCGAAAAGGTAATTGCTCAATAGCTCAGAACTTTACTGGTTCTTTATCAGCCAAGAGAAGCCCATGGTGAACTTGAGAGTATTACTGCCTGATCCCCCAAAAATTTCCCACATTCCAGAGTTTGGGTTAACCATTACGTCATAACTCTCTCTAAAACTATTTAAACAACCAAACAACCTCTTCGTTTCAAGCCTTCTGTTAACATCGACTGAACTAAACTAGACGGAAAATGTCACGCACGCTTGCAAGCAACTTGAAGACACCTCAGCCTGCACCAAAGCTTCCGAACCATTCTTTGGAACTCTTTAGCCTCAAGGGCAAAGTTGCTTCTGTGACTGGTGCATCCAGAGGGATTGGCCTTGCAATTGCTCAGGCGTACGCACAGGCTGGTGCCGACGTGGCCATTTGGTACAATTCTACTCCGGCAGATCAGACCGCGAGAGAACTATCTGAGAAGTACAATGTTAGAGCTAAAGCTTACAAGTGCTCATTGACAGACTTTGACCAGATACAGAAAACCGTTGACCAAATTGAAACAGATTTTGGCAAGATTGATATATTTGTCTCCAATGCAGGCATTGCATGGCAAGGAGGTGGAATTCTTGATCAACCTGATAACAGCGAATGGAAGAAAGTTGTTGACTTGGATTTGAACTCCATCTATTATTTATCAAGGGCAATTGGACTTCTGTTCAGAAAGCAAGGCCACGGTTCATACATCATCACTGCCTCTATTTCTGGACATATAGTGAATGTACCACAACTACAAAGCGGATATAATGCTGCGAAGGCCGGTGTGTTACACCTAGCTAAATCTTTGGCTGTTGAATGGGCCGGTTTTGCTAGAGTGAACACTATATCTCCAGGCTACATTGGCACGGAGTTAACAAACTTTGCCGATGAAGACTTGAAGGCTGTTTGGAGGAGATTAACACCGCTGGGAAGAGAAGGACTACCTCAGGAATTGGTTGGTGCTTACATCTATCTAGCCTCCGACGCCTCCACGTATACAACTGGCGCCGATATCAGAGTGGATGGTGGCTACACCTGTTTGTAGGGTACCGCGGAAAATAAAACAACTCATGTATTTGTCCACTGGGATAATCACGGTAATTTTACTTGTACGCAGAATATATGTATATGGATGTTTGTGTTCGTTTTTGTGTCTTGGATCAACTCTTGAAAAAGTTTACACCCCCACAATAAAGACAATAGCTGTCAAACCACTTTGATCTCCGCGGCTTGAAGACACGTTGAGTTGAACCTTTTACCATGACCCAGCTCATCAGAGATAAGATCAACAGCATCTCTTCCAATGTGTTTAGAAGACCACCACGAACCCAAGAATCCTGTAATTCAACAGACCAGGATGACACATTGATTCCAAATCATGGGATAAAAGACCATCTCGAGGTGGAAGAGAGCGCTATCAGAAGTGGACTTTCACCAACAATCTTCCAGAACTACCCCCCAAATGCACACTCTGCATCCTTTTCCAATCATGGATTTGTTGGAGAGCAGACATCAGCGAGCTACCAAAGTGCATTTGACACGATTCCTAACTTGTCGAAGAAGTCTGAATACGAGTTACAGACCCAGGACCCAGCAGAGGTCTTGACAGTTCTGAACTCTCCACAAATGAACGCTTATCAGTCCATTAACTCTTTGGATACAGAGGCTCCTGTACATGCCAGTGATGAAACTGTTGGTTGGGATCCTTGGCTACTCTTTAAGTTGCTATCAACAGTCAAATGTTTGAGGGATAGAATGATGGATTACAGAAGAGGTGGAAGACACGCTCATGAGGATTTAGAGAGACAGCCGTTATTAGGAGGTGGAGATGTAACACATGAAGACCAAGGATATCATTCGGGATACGATGAACAGTATCTTCCTTGCATTAGTAATCGCTACTTGTTGGCTATATGCACATGCGTTGTTGGTAGTGGGTTGGTTATCATTGTGTTGGTCACTGGAGATACTGAGCTTTTAATCAAAGTCTTCCAAGGCTTGTTATGCTATCTTCTCGGCGTATCAGTGTCTGAGAAGCTATTTGGATCAACGTTTTGCCCGCATTTTGTTTGACTTTCGGGTACTTTTAGTGGTTGGTATTGTGATTGTGTGATTGTGTATTTGGTGCTACACATTATGTAATCTTTTTGACCTTGAAATTTTTTTTTTGTATCTCAAAGCGATGAGGAGCATTGTGCTGAAGTCGAAACATTTCCTTGAACAAATGGTTACAGCGACAAAGACGAAGAGGGGCCACAAGAAGTTTACTGATGAAACTAATTTTCTTACCTCAGAAGAACTTGAACAAGAGAATAAAAGCGTTCCACAAGAATCCGATGAAAGTCAGAGTGACAGTGATGATGAAGCGCCAGAAGAAGATTTTATGAGTTCGGCTGTCAATAGCATAAAGAAGAAGGAGGAATTAGAGAAACAGGCCCTCCAGGATGAAAAGAATAGATTGAAGTCAAAAAGAAAACAGCAACAAGAGCAGTTCATCAAACAGCAGGAGCTCAAACGTCAGAGAGAGGAGAAATTTGCAGAACAGAATCTTCTGGAACTGAAGAGACAAGAAGAGGTTGCTAAAGAGGTGGAATTAAAAAGACTGAGAAAGCAGAAAGAAGAAGAGGAATTAATGAGACAGTATGAGAGACAGAGAGCACTAGATGTGAAAAAGGAGAAACTGAAGAAGCTTCATAAACAACAGAACGGGTTTAAAACAGTGGAGGGTGGAATCAAGGTCAAAGTGCTTGCAAAGAAGAGTGCAGGTGCTGTGATGAAGAGTGGTATGAACAGGGAGTCCATCTTGAGTAGAAGAAAGAAGAAGCTAAACAAGAAGATCTAACTGCTGATGTGTCATTAAGATGGGTGAGAGTAGCCTATCTCCGTCATTTAACAACCATAAAAATTATCCATTCGTAGGCTATCTTTTGCTTGGTCTGTCAATTCGAAAAATGTTCGCATGTGTAGCAGAAATGTCGCGTTGCGACTTGATTCGAGCAACTGTCCCCAGGGCTGGGATCCCTCAAATGAGACATTTTATAATTCGAGAATCACCGATGTCGGTTTAAACGTGTATTCTGTTGTACCTCACCTTCAGGTGAGAGTCCAAAGTCATGGTCTCGGTTCTACAAATACACACAAGTTGCTTGCTTGCTAAATTCATAGACACTCACAGAGGAAAGGTTAAACAATACCTCTATAGCAGATGTTTGGGGATGGAGTGGTGGTCAGTAATGAAGCATCTAGGGCTGCCTTTACTGTGGAGTCTCGATCTGGAGGAAACCAATAGAGAGTTGCACAATCAAGATGTTCAATGCATGTGTGCGTTATCGCTCAGACCATATCTGGGCATTTTCTTCCAACAAATGCCGGTACTCGGCTGTGTGGATAATTTTCTGGCGAGTAATTAGGTGAAAAGCATTGCAGGGCACACAATGTGCTGCGTGATAGGTACTTCTGAAGGTAGCGGTGTTCAAAGTGTCGCTGTCTTCAGCACCGAGGGCTGAGGGTGATAAAATACTGTAAAAAATCTGGAAGGTATCACAGTAACTGACTTCCTATGGCAACAGCTCAACCAGGAACGTGTGCAAGAGCATGCAATAACGACTCTGTTCTCAGGCGTTCACACAGCAGTCGTGAGTGGTCGAAACATATGGTACGCTGCGCAGTTTCATGCTGCCCTGTCCATTTCTCACCCAACAGCCTCGGTAAAGCTTGTCGTTAGCCTGGGCTCAAGTCTAGATGGCAAAAGGCATTGACGTAAGAGAACCAAGGTGAATGATGTTCAGCGTTCACGCACATTAACACAACAGCTATCTGGTGCGCAGAATGCGCGTTTCCCATAACTGGGTACGCAGCTATGCTGTCCGCTCAACTTTGTGGTAAGCTCTGTGGTGTGTATGTCTTGCTAACCTAAGTAAATGCGTTTCCATTATGAGGGGCGCAACCACTGGCTCAACTAGGATAGTCCATAGAAGGTTTGCGTTCAAATACACTTTGTAGGGAAGTAAATTACTGTCTTAGAATACCTCCTTTCATACGATGTGGGGACCTAGTTTCAGGATCAAGTTAATAGTTGGATCTGAATGCCCCACTCCGCCCCGCGGTTTCTAACAGGGATGTGGTTAGAAGGAGCCAGGAGTACGGAAAACCGCAAAAGCAGGTCTAGGATCATAGAGCAGACACAATCGCAATAGTGAACAAACTCCCGAGGAGGCTGATCCTAGCGCTATACCACTCCCACTAGTCCAATGCTCCAAGGTTTCCAAAGTGGGTCGAAGGAGCCGGGTAATCTAGAGGATAACATCCGTACACCAACATATGCTTTCAAAAATTGGACAAAGGGGCCGCGCCAAACGACCTTATGGCTACAACTAGAGTCCACATTAGAAACTACAAATCTGACAATACAGCCAATGCAGCTCATAACAGAGATTCCAGAGCCACGTATGTACATACCACATCTTCGTTCACTTTTGCGGGAGTTGCGTTTTCTTTTTGACCTGGAACTAACATGAACTCCCCCCACAGTCACTCATGAGGAAATGAAGGCCAACAAGATCCCTCTTGAATACAGGGACCGTTGTGCTAGATTGTTAATTCCTTTAACAAAGTGTCGTCGTGAAAACTACTTCATGCCTTGGACTTGCAGTGAAGAGAAGCACAACTATGAGAAGTGTCAGTATTTGGACTTCAAAAGAAGAGTCAAGGAAATGGAGGAGTTAAAGGCCCAAAGGGATGCAGCCAAATAGTTCATCTTATCACACTGAACTGAAGGGAGCTATATTTATTCTATTTATTATCTATTTATTCTAAACTATCAATTAATCACTTGTATGCGTATCTTACGAAAATAGAGAGCACAACTGGCATTGTAATCAGATAACGTAACGGTCATTAGAATTAAAAGACTCTAAATAGTAGCGGGAAAGTTCCGCATCGCATAGCAATAGGACGAGGCCATTATTCAGAATCGTATTGCATGCTCACGTTTCCGAGAGAATTTTCGGTATAATGATGATTTGTACTCATTCTCTTTGTGACAGCGGAGAAGAAGGGAATTCATCCATAGGAGGTGCCTCAACAGGAACCAATGCGTAAACATGGCCTTGTGGAGGCTGTTGACCATGTTGAATTAGAGCGGAAGTTGGATAATAGCCAAGTGGAGAAGTCACTTCGTGAACAGACGAATATACAAACCCTGGATGAGGAACATTAGGAAGCGTGTTATATTGGTAATTGGCTCCGTTTGGAACGGGGAAATAGTGGACCTCATGAGCTGGAAATGGAACCGTTGCTTGTGCTGGAATAGCTGTTCCTGTTGGGTTTCTTCTTGAAGAGTTCTTTTTAATAACCTTTTCACCATTCAATACAGCAGCAGCAGCGGCAACAGGTCCATCTCTCTTCAAAATCTTTGCATGAAACAAACCGCAAGCGTTACATAGAGTTCTCGCACCATTGGGACCTCTCCGCCATTCCGGCGTCTCCGTGATGCCACAGCGTTGGCAGTGCAAGTTGGTCCTGGTACGTCTCGACTGGTGGAGTGGAGATGTCTTGACAACATAATGTGATGGGTATCCATGGTACTGGGTTAAGGGGGCTGGGATCGATGGATGAGAATGAGTTGGTGGGTATGGGGCCATCGAATCATGACCAGCGAGTTCCAGGGGCTGCTGCGGCCGGTGGACATGCTGTGGATGGTGGTACACAATAGAAGGGTTGGGCATTACTGGGATATTTGCGTCATTTCTGCTCAAGGGAGGTGAGGGAGATGAATGCGAGTGGTGCAGGTGAGATTGAGCAGCATGTGAGTAAGCACTGTGGACACTAGCGGATGCAGCAGTGGGAGACTGGTGAGGTGTTGTGATACCGGTGGGGTTTCGAAGTTCCTGTGTAGTGATCGAAGTGTGATTGTGTGGCACTGTGTCGGGTACCCTCAAATTATCTTCGTAACAAGGGGCTACGTCATGTGAATGGCTTGTACTCGCACGAAGTGCCGGAAGGGACTGGGCCAGGGCGGCGATCGATGGTAGGCGTACCTTCCTGTTTGTGCTTGTGTCGTTTTCGGTAGGCATGTATCTGCGATGGTGGTGGGGAGTAGCAGTGTTGGGAGTTTCCAGACTCAACATATGTGCAGAGAGGCTTCTTATGAGTTTTTGAGGTCTCACAGGAGAACAGGGAGAGCTAAGCGATACAGTGACCTGTCCTGATGCGGGATTAATGGTATAGGTCCCTTGTGGATGTGGTATATACCAAACTAGGAATTTGCGGTATGCTGGATCCTTTTTATAGAAACAGGTCCCCAAAGATTTGAAGTTTTCCAATTTGGACTTCCAGTTGGACATCTCCTTGATGCTCTTTCCTGCGGAGCTTACCCAGAACTCCAACCAGATGCAGTGATACGCAGTACAACTTTGAAAACTGTACAGAAAGCTGCATTGCAGATTACCAACCTCTACTTTATAGAGCTAGATAACCATATCAACCAGATTTATCGTGGTCATCAAAGCGATACCTCTAATGACAGACGCATTCCTTTTTTTTGCGGGTGAGAGGTGCGTCAATACGCATGAGGGAGTGGATCTCAGATCCCCAACTGTAAGTTTGACAGATGACTACAAAATCTGGGAAATGAGGTTAAAGAGTTCTGAAACCGTGAGAAGCTTTTTGATATTGGTACGGTTTTACTTTCTATTAAGTATTACATACTCCATCATCATATAAGTAATAGAGAAAAGGCAACCGTTGGGGGGTGGGCGGCTGATATCGCAGGACTCCTTTTGGACATTGAGTATTTTGTTGAAATATCCTCGTGAGAAATTTGGGATACATAGCTAGGCCCCTCCAGGCGTAATATCTTGCTGTGATGACGAGTGAACTATTTCCATTCAATTGCTACCTGCACTTGAAAAAGCTATTGCCAATCAAGCTAAACGACCAGTTGCCTTCAATATTTGTTGGACAAATGTGACTTATATAATTGACTGAGGGACTAAAGAATCTGGTCCATGTAGATATTGCAATACGCCCCACTTTGAATCAAAATATAGAAGCAACTTCCTGCGGATTCTTCAGCCGGTTGAAAGTCATCAAATTTTAACTGTAAGGGAAGTTCCCGAGTTGCGGTTTTGAATCTGCGCCTCCCTAGCAGTTGAGGTCATGTTGGATTACTGTTGGGTTTATAGTCATAATAAATCATAAATCATTCAATACCAGCTTTCTTTAGAGTTCATGACCACTTTAAGTCGATTAGCGACCTCCGTTGGAGATTTTCATCCCGATGATGCCATTACATTCAACAATGTGACACTGCCGGGCTGAAACAGAAAAGATACAGCACTAATTCCGCAAGATGCATAGACACCACGGCCACAGAGCTGCAATTGGGAAGATATAGAAGATTAATGTGCAGCAAACACAGCTGGATTCTCTTCATGAAAATTCCTGAGGCTCATTCCTACGCTCCACCCCCCTAACATGTCGTTTCCAAATGCTGTTAATAAAAGAAGGGAAACTTCGGACCTTTCTGTAGAATCGAACCAGTTCACAACCAAGGCCCAAGTTGAAACCGGCACTAAGCAAAGGACATAGTTTCACCATGAAGCGATCTTTGAAGGCTAATTACTCTTCTGCAAGACTTTAAAGTGCGTCATTGAGCTGAATAATTGAGCCCAGTTCATTGATGCTAAACCCAGTGGAGTCCTGCTCCCTATCCTGCGAGTGCATATATACCTGCCTATATGGTATCACCGGTGCCTAATCTAAAGCAGGAACTCTAAAATCGAGTAGGATTTCACTTTCAGCATGGCTAGATTTTATTAGTAGACTGAGTGTTAACATTGTCTAGCTATACAACCATATGTTGGAAGCTAGCTCTCTTCAGTTGGTCAATGGTAATGTCTACTCTCCCAGAGAGCTAAATTCAGAGCTGCTACACTCTTTTCCCTACTGGGTCTGCATCTTCTTCTAGAAACGATTCATAGCCGCGACTTCACTTCTAGCTTCAATAGGGCATAAATATCACAAATTGTTACAGCTATTAGCAGGTCAAATTTCATTTTTCGGGAATGTCGACATTCCTGCTGCGTACAGACAAGGTTTTGCTCGTTTGGGGTAATTCTAGAATTCCAGATACCTGAGGTGGAACAATGTCTTCAGTTTCCTGAAGACACATACCTACCTCTTAGAGAAGGAATCTAAATATGAACTTTAGTCGCTGAGAACGAAATCTAAACATTGTGGCCTCCTCTTGTGACCAGTCGCGTCCAACTGATTGGTTTAGAATTAATCCAGCTACCTGCATCATCATGCACACGATCCATCCCTTATTATTACTAGTGACTCAGAATAAAAAATCAGTAGCTGAAGTACGTTCGCCTAGCTCAAGTTATTCTGTTCGGTAGTGTACCAGTGTACCGGTGATCAGTAGGTCAGTATTCTCTTGTTCAGAAATCAGTGATTTGGTCCCTTACTGTTCTGCTGTCTGGTGTTGAGCCAGAGGCCACTCTATTGCGCATGTTTACGTCGTTTTCAAAGTCTATATGTGGAGAAGGCTGGGCGATTGATGTGTAGAGAATCATATGTGCGAGTTTTAATGGGTTAAGAGATTCCCACTGCAGGCTCGGGTAGCAACTACCTCCGAGACGAAACTCAGTACTATGCTCTCGTCTTTAAACCCCTTGCCGTTTACCACTGATGTGCGAAGTGGCGTGAACAATTCAACCAACAAGTGAACCTTAAAGTCTAAGCCTTCATGCATGTAGTTGCATCGCTGTCTGAAGTACGCTTGGTATGATTGGAGTCTAACAACCCTCTACTATTGCCAGCAGTATTTTCTCCATTCAGTCTATGGCCACATTAGTGATAAGAAACATTGGCCGGTGAGTGTTTGGGGGACTCCAGGTTTGCACATTTAGCCTAGAAGCTGACATGGTGCGTACTAGTTGTGATCATCAAATACTACTTGTATCAGTTCAGTCATTTGAGAAAATTCATAGTTTGCGGGCAGAAAAAAGAGGCCAATGTACGAGTTATCGGCTAAGCTCCCTAAAGATGAACCACGGGTAGCTCTTACACTTCGATTGAAACATATACATATATATGTGTCATGAAATGCCTTTCATTAATGTGAGACCTTTTTTGAGTCTGCCGAACTGAGACAGCAAGAAATAAGATATAGAAGTGTCCATTTGATACTCTGCATGTATTAACTATAGCAGGCATCATGTAGGGCTGTACCTGAAGTTTGCTATTTGTATCGAATTTGGAACCAAATGAGCACTGCCTATAAAAGGGTTGGACATCGTTGACCTGTTCGTTAGAAGAAAAAACAGGTTATCACCTAAAGGGCCATGGAGAAGTATTTACACTGGTGTCTGAAACGCGGAAGGTGCCTCAAGTGCGGGGACAACCTTCCTCCTCCTACGTGACTACTTTTTTCACTTATTCCTGCTCAATAAATCAGCGTGTATCACAACTCTGAACGACATCTAGGAGTTAGACTTCCAGTTTGACGATACCTTGAGTTGCGAACCCCTCAACATTGACACCAAGCAAATCAGACCATACGATTACCATCAAGGCTAGTGATACAGTTCGTGCAACTCAGACCATTTTCCGGCGTTTCTAGTGTTTACAGTGTTTACAGTGTTTACAGCGTTTACAGTCATACTGATACTTTCATGACTCTCCGATATTAGTCTCCCCATATGAAATGTTGGATACAGTAAAACGCATAATCAAGTAGGAAACTGAGCCTCGGCGTCAAGTGGTGAGCCAAGATATAATCTACCACAAAATTTCACTTAATTCTGGTACGCCCCTCCCCATCCTTACAGTTGGATAGTGATCACCGAAAGCATGACACCCATGCTTTTTATGCTGCTGCTGCTGCTGCGATTATTTTGCGAGTGGAAGCACTCACTTGCTAAAGATCTTCAGGATTAAAGTTTAGGGCAAAACTTGGGCGAAATATGCAGTCTAAGGGGTGGGGTCTTAGGCTCTGCCGGAGATCCCGGAGTAGATTCAACCATCTCTCCTCGAAACATTGGATTTGATTTCTACATGCAAATCCCAATGAACATGATGTAATGTGTTACCAGACTAAAATTTCCTCAAATTCCAATGGTTTTTTGGCTGCTCCATACTCTAGTGTTTCAGTTGTGACCTGTTAATACATGTGGATACCCTAGACCACATATATAAGCGAGGCGCCTGGTATAGGCCCATTTCTCACTAACTGAATAAAGCTCTCAAAAACTATCGATTTATTCAATGTCCCGGGTTACAACACACAGAGGGGTTGATTAGCGAATTTCTGTCACTATTCACAGCGTATACAGCAGTCTTAAAGTTATTTAGTTGAAGGCAATTTCGCCAAATCCCTCAAGTGTCTAATTTCCTTTCCTTTAATCTAAAAAAACCTTTCAAGCCAGGGCAGCATAGTCATAGTACTCCTCAATCTTCACCAGCAGGAACCTCATCTTTCAAAATCTTCACCAACTTTAATCTGAGCTCAGTCCTTTCATCGCCACGAAGCACATCGCTCACAAAGAACACATCAACTTCCAACTGAACCATCTCAAGTGCTCCTTTTAACACACCAACTAGCACATTGGAATACCACAGTTCTTTTGACGCTTTTTCGTCGTCTGGCAACTCCACAAACTCCGCCAGTGGATTCTCATCTAGTATCAGACTGAACTGTTTCGTATCAGACGTCCAGTTAGTCACAGTAGGCGTTACATTCAGGAAAATCTTGAATCCAACTTTTGAAATCACGTCCGCAGTCTCTTTAAAACTTGTGCAACGGCCAGTGTTTGACTTTGCCAAGAAGTCTTCAATCAACCTGATTCCTATGTTATAACCCATCTTTTCTAATTGCGCATTGACTTGGCCATAGTCGCTCTTGAAATCACGAACCAACTGTGCCACCACAGATCCATAAGTCAGTGTGAATAATTCAGCGTTCTGTTGACCGTTAGTACTTGACAAGTCACCGAGCGGAGCCCTCTAGAGAATACATACCACTTTTTCTACTCTGTTTTTCCAAATGTCGTCGCTGATTGTGCTGACCTTGCTCATTTTGTCCAATCTTGCTGATCCTCAGTTGGTGATGAAAGTGTCAGTCGAATTATCACTAGTATTCGCAAAAAACCTGTACTCAAAATTGGTATGGGCCACATTTGGTATAAGGAGAAGGTGATGAAAGCTCAAGAAATGGGTTGGGATTTACACAACGACAACATCACGCAAAAACACTAGAAGAAACACTTAAGTTCATAAAAATCATACATTAGAGGAAGTATTCTAGGAGAACAATACAAATCTATCCTTTCTGCTGGGAAAAAAAAGTGCACGCCGAGTACACACTGCTCAAAGCAAGACTGGAATACCAAAAGAGAACAAAACACAAAGCAAGCGGAAAACACAACAGAAATGTGCGGGACACAAAATGAAACAGTCAAAAAACAACGTAAGGGGTATGAAGTATATGGGAATAAAAGGAAACCTCTAAGCATCGAATGTATCCAGAGATCATTGGCAAGATCATTTCACAGCAAACAATCATATGGGTGGCAAAATATGGCAATGTCCTAGCGAAATTTCACGAAGCACCCAAGAGTGGATTCGAAAGACACCACAGGTTTAGACCTTAGACACCACAGTCTGTTGACTCTCTAGAACCTTCGCATTTCTCTCATGGTAATCCTTTTGTACTTGTTGGTAATGTTCACAGTTGTGGCTCTCTAGCAAACGATGTCTTGTGCAAAATTTCTTGGAGCAGAACGAGCAATCTCCAATAATTGAGTGTGCTGATGTGCACTCTTTGTACTGACAGAGCTTTTTGGACTTCTTCTTTGGCTTGAGAGCCGGCTTCTTATTCTGCATAGAGCCTCCTTGGACAGAGGAGGCAGTTTCAGTACTAGTTGACTCAACCGGCTGAACTGCTGGAAAAAGGGAGTTGGCCGTAGAATCAGAAGCTGGTGGGGACATGTTGAGATGTAAGTTTGAGTGTAGAGACTAGCAAGATTGGTGAAGAATAAGGAGCTAATTCCTGTGGGGAAAGAAGTTGGGTGATAAAAAGGAGAAAGGGCGCCACCGGGGGAGTTTTTAAATAGAAAAACCCGTCACTTTGCCAGCCGCAACATAGCTTGATAAGAAAAATGCTGAATCAGCATTTACGTAATGGACCCGAGGTTTGAGGTTCGAGAAGTTTCCACTCAATCTAACATTTGATCTATATAGTTTACCACAGACCAATACGTTTGACAGCCCTAGAGACCACATCAAGCACATTGTCACCGATGATAGTTGGCTCACATGGAAGTGCATCACCATCACGGTAAACTCCGGTTCTAACGAGGCAGGTGTTCCATCCATAGTTGTGGCCACCAATGATGTCACTTGCTGGGTTATCACCAATCATAAAGACTTCCTTCAACGGGGTTTCTGTCACACTCTCTCCGAATTCAGCATTGGATGGTGTTCCTGATTGGTTGATCAAGACATGGTGAGCGAAATCATATGCAGTTTTGGTTGGCTTGCCAAGGATAGTTCTGTTCAGCTTCTTCCCTTCATGGTTCTGTGCGAACAGTTTCTCCAGCATAAATCTCATCACACCCTGGCCGAAACGAGGGGCTCTGTAATCGTTTGCCCACAACCAGTCATCATTGGAGAATATCACGTGTGTGTCTGGGTGACGGGCCAATATATCTGAGATCACCTGGATGTCAGTACCCATATCTCTTGAGTCATTGAAAATGAGGATCTTATCAATGTGCAGATCATCAATACCTTCAACATGTTCTCCAAACTCTAAAAGTTCCTTATTGTAGAAAGGCGCGATTGATGGGTTGGTCTTTATGAAATCAGCAGGGATAACCACCTGCTTAAAACCGTAGTTCTGTGCCACTTTCCTGCTCTTGCCTCTGTCACCACCGACCACCAACACCCTCAACTCTTCTCTTCGAGGAAGAATAGTCAACGGAGTATGGCTCTGAACAATTTGTTCAACGCAAACTTCAAGTCCCAACTTTGTAGTTAAAGCCTGAGCTCTCTCAATCTCGGAGATACCACCTCCATTGGTCATTAGGATCCAAGGAATAGAGCGTTCCTTGAGGACTGTAAGAGCCTCGTGGGCGCCGGGAATAGGTTTCGAACCCTTCAACAGGACCCCATCCATATCAAAAACAAAGCCTGCCTGATTGGGCTGGATCGAGCACAGATGACGCGAGGAGTGAAAACCTCGTCTCAGCAATACATTCAATTGGGTTTTCATAAATCTGATGTGGAGATGTTTTCTTACTTGGTAACATTGTTCATCGCCGAGTATTTTTTTCGGGCAGTACCTTGAATTAAGAATTGTGGCTACAAGTTTAAACAGCAGCTATTATTCACTACACTACCACTTGTAAAATGCTGATTTAGTTTAGCTTAGAGATTGCAACAAGTTTGAAACTGAGTCATCGCCGCCACTGTAGCCTTCTTCCACCGTCCATTTATGCTCAGTATCGCCCTTTTTCAATACTTCACAAGCGTATCCAACCACCAATAGACCTGGTGGCCTTGACCCGATTTCTTCGACGGCTTCCACAAGGTGCTTCAGTTTGGTTCTAGTCACACGCTGGTCTGGACAAGAAGATCTTTCCACTATTGCAGCTGGGATTTCAGGATCCCAATTCTCTCTCAAAAGACCTTCGACCAAGTCCGAGATTCTGTGCAATGACATCAAGAACACTGTCGTTCTGGTCTGCACAAATTCGGGAATATTTGGTAACACGCCTCTTCTTCCTGTACCAGTGCAGATTAAAACTTGGTCTGCAACATCTCTCTGTGTAGCTGGGATTTGCGAGCTCACCGTAGATGATAGAGCAGACGTGATACCCGGAAGCACAACTGGTGTAAACCCATGCTTCTCAAAGAACAAGTACTCTTCACCGCCACGACCGAAAATATATGGATCGCCTTGTTTCAATCTGACAACCTTCTTTCCCTCCTGAAGCGCTTTTAGTCCTAAAGATAGAAGCTCGTCTTGAGCAGCCTCAGCATTCCCTGGAAACTTTCTGGCAATGAATTTTTCAGTCTTTGAAGGAATTAGATCCACAACCTGTTGTGGTACTAGCTTGTCTGCCAGGACTAGGTCAGCTGTATTTATCTCATTCAAAGCACCTAGTGTTAGAAGGGATAATGAACCAGGGCCAGAGCCAACAAGGGAGATGGAGCCTTTAGGTGATGATGAGGGGGACCTGGTGGGTAAGGCAGTGGTGGTGGTAGTGGTGGCTTGTTCTGTTATGTCAGATGATAACCCAGCTATAGGAACTGACAGAATGGTGGCTGCATCATGTGTTATTTCATGAATTTTAGTCTTCTTGTTGGAATCTCCCTTCTCGCCCGAACCATATGATCTATATGAGTCTGAAAGATCGTCAACAGAGATTGTGGCAAGTTTGGAGAATGGATAGTACTCAACCACCTGATTCAGCCATCTTGATCTCTTCATCTTTTTCTGGTATTCGTTCATGTTAAACTCGCTTATGAAATGGTTGAGTTTAGAGTTCTGTTCTGAATCTTCCTCATGCTCCCCAAGTCGGTCCTGTATTAATGACTCATAATCAACATGGAATTTGTTCATAAGTTCGATGTTATCTTCCTTCTGAATTCTGTTCCGAAGCTCTCCAACCCTTTCGCATACAGCACCAATGTCCTTTGGCAATTTGTTCACAATCTCCCTCTTAATTCTGTTGGCTAGTTTGCAGCCTTTGCCAGATGTGGTGATGCCTAGTTGGAAGTCACCATCGCTGTAAGTCGAAAGTAGGGTAAAAGTAGACAGCTGCGGGCTCTCAGTTGTGTTGATTGGAATTCTGTAGACTTGGCATTTCTCAAATATCTTCATCTTCAACTCTTTGAAGCTGTTACTCAAGTTTACATAGACCCTATCAACGATCCCACCAACAAACGGTCTTCCAAGTGTGAACAAATCAGTTCTAACATCAAATTCTCTGTGAAGAACTGTCAATTTACCACTTTTCTCCAACCTCAGCAGACCCTGTGGCAGTGAATCCTCCTTTTCGGAAGATTGATTGGTGATTATGATTGGTCTGGCATTGTTTGCAAGAATCGATTGGACTCTGGTAGCTGTTAGAGCAGAAACACCAATCAACAGTTGAACTTCTCCTTGGCAGTCCAGAGATGTGAGGATATTGGTCATGGTTGGCTGTTCTGTGTCTTCCCCCTCTACAACCCAAGATTTATAAGAAAGTACAAAGATTAAATATAAATAACATCGCATCGACCATGGGAAGTGGAAAATAAGTTCAGCTCACGTGAAAAGAAGTGCTTTGTGCTTTTTTGTGGCTGATATAAGCTGTCAAAAATCAGCGAAATCCGGCTGCTTGATTGGCTTAACGGGCTTTGATAAATTGAGGCGGAGATTCAGAGCCCGTGCTATCGGGGCTTTGGTATCTTGGTTGATCTCAGATAGCGTCTGTTGTTAGTCTCCGTTTGGTGAGATACGGTGAAATATTAGTTAAGAGACATATGCTCTCGAGATAGCTACCAATATGTTCCTTTTATATGCACCTTGAGCTTCAGAACCGCACCATTTTGTCCTAGATGGACACTTTATCGCGTCAGTCGGCGAACGGTTGGATGAAAATTTTGTGAGAAGACAGGTGATATGTGATGCACTAACAAAAAGTGCTTTGAGGAAACTACAAACCCGTTGCACATCACAAATTCAATGGCTAAGAGAACGTTGGGACTTGGTAAGGCTGCTAAGCAGCGCAAGAAACAGAAGTCACAGAGTGCAGAACCAACTACTGCTCCTGAGGAACATCAAGAAGACACCCCCCAGCCCAAATCAAATGAGATCCAGGTAGAGTTGGATGACGAGGTGGACCCTGACGATGAGTTGAACCAGTTGAAAGGTCTTTGGAGCACTTACTTGAAATCCAATAGGGATAATGAACAGCTTTTGAATGGTATCATTCATGAGTCTGACTTATTGTTGAGAAACCAGTCCGAAGACAAGAAACTGTCCTCTGAGTTCCACACAATCTATGCTCTTGCTCTTGCGGAGCTTGCCATTTTCCAAACTGCTGACGACGACGATGAAGAATTCGAGAAAGATAATTCTCAGGAGGAGAGGGAGAATAAGGTGAAGGGATTTTTCGATGCAGCGTTAGAAAGAGTCGAACTAGGCAAAGAACAATTTCCTGATTCGATTGAGCTTAACTTCGCCAACGCAAGAATTTTGCTGAGTAGAATACCACTTGAATACATCTCCAAGTTTGATTTGGATACCAAAAAAAAGGATGGATCCCCAGAAATTTCCAAATTGTTGGACCAAGCCATTAAGAGTTATGAGGAGGCTGAAGAATCTGTGGTATTTTTGAGGAACTACTCATTGCTCGATCAGAATGTTTTTGAAACTCTGAAAGCATTTGATGATCTGCTAGATATCATTGCAAACTTTGGTATTGCTGACGAAATCAAAGAGGGTTTAGATAGTGATATCGAGGAGGATGAATTGGAAAAGGAAGAAGTCAAGCTGGCAAAATCCCATCCATTGTACAAGGTTTCCAACACTGATAAGTACTTCAAATGGTTGATCAAACACAGTGAAGTGTTTGGTGAACTCGTGTCGAAATACCACAAGCATCTGTTGGATAAGGAAGCCGACATGCTATCTAATAGGGAAGAGAGACAATTAAGTTTCTTACAAGACGTGTCTTTGAAGATTGGCAAAATCCTTCTGCAGGCTGCTGAGGAACCTTCTAACATTTTCACTACCATCACATATGACTCTGATGTTGAGGATGATACGAAGATCGATGGTTATTCTGCGCAAGAAGCTCAAAAGGAGGCTATCTATTATACAAAGAAAGCCGTTGAGTATTTTAAGCAGGCTGAAGACGATGAGGACCCGCAAACCTGGGTTGACTATGCAGAAGCTGTCATCAGCTTGGGTAATTTGTACGAACTTGAAAGTAACGAGCAAGAGGAAGCTTACTCTTTTGCTGAGAAGAGATTGAGACGCGCCAATAACGCCACAAACGGTAAGTTCCAGCTGATTTTGGACAACTTGCTACAAGGCTAACTTTCACCACTGTCATGAAACGATATATTATATAAAGACACCAAGCTCGAAAACATAGACTTTCCTGTAGCAGTGCTTGTTATTTTTTTTTACTACATATTCGGGGTAAAACATTGCCGGTTCCTCAATTGAATGACAAGCTAGCGACTTCATGAATGTAACGGTAACGTAATAAATAAGTGGAATATATTTGAATGTAAAACCAAAACCAAACCAAACCCAAGAACGTTTAAATGAGCAAAACAGATCTTCCCTACAAGTCATCTGCAACACCATCCAAATTGATTGCTTGACCTGGTTTGAATGCAGGAAGACCCAAGAATGGACAGCCAGCACACCTAAATGCGTCACCCAAAGAACAAGAGCCGCACCCGCCAGTCTTTCCTTGAATGGTGAAGTCAACCTCATTCAGCTCCTCTTCGCTGAACTGGATCTTAGGAGCTTGCTTCTGTTTTGCCTTCAATTCGGTATCCTCTTTTTCAATGCTGTCCTGGAAAGCCTCCTTCTCAGCCAAGCCGCAAGTACAGTCCTTACAAGCCTTTCTTCTTTTGACACCGTTACCGGCTGGCTCGTTTAAACAAATAATAGATGAAGAACTCAATAGGGAATTCTCGTTGATCAACTCATTCTCGTCAATCAACTCGTCATCGTCATCATCTTCAGAGGAAGAATTAGACAGATCATCTAGATATCTCAACTTCTTCCGTGGATCCACGAGGGGAGATGGGGTGACTGGAGACTCGAAACCCACACTACCAAGAGAAGGCACTGGTGTAGCCGATTTGGTCAGTTTCTTGAACTTCTTGAGACTGGAAAGCTTGGAACCGACTTTAGTTGTGTTGGCTTTCCTTAGGGATAGACTTGCCGTCGTCTTCAGCGACTGCTTGATGCTTAAGTTATTAGGAATTATCTGGTTAAAATCTCTGGATGCATCAAGGTAATAAATAGAGTCATAATGATGGGGTTCAAGCTCGACTTTGTTAAGGATAATGTTGGAGAGAAGGAACTGGTGGATTTGGGCACCAGTGTGGCGTGAGCTCAACTCGTTCCTTTTGGTGATGATGACAGATTCAGCGTCAGGAAGACTCACAAACGCATCGTCTAGTATTAATAGCACGTTAGACATTGCTGTTGATGTTTCCTAATAATAATAGTTGATACTGAACTCGAAAATTTTTGAAGAATGGGTCATATATATGACTTTAAGGGTTTTTTTTTAACCTCTGCTGAATTCGTAATCGGCTGACTAAGGAAAAAGGAAAGTGGAAAGTGGAAAGTAGACAGGGGAAAGAACAGCACTGCGGATGTTGACCTAGCTGTTTAAGTGTAATGTGACTGCTTAGGAAGGATCGATATGTATTCTTTGTATGTTTGGCAGCAAACAGGGTGGTTGGAAAGCTTTATAGCTAGCTGCTGTTCTTCTTGTTTTGAGTTCCGTGGCGGCGATTGTTGTCAGCTTATCTATTGGATCTCTCATTTGCTGAAAATTGTCTGTGTGGAAAATACATTTTCAAAGCCCGTGATTCAAAACTAAACAAATCCACCAGGGAGGGTCAAAGAGTCAAATGGGCATGAATGTCGGTCATGATTCGTTAGACATTAGATAGTAGATAGTAGATTCTCGCAAGATGGGATTTAGAGTGCCAACAATTTAAACTGTGGTCTCGTCTTCTTCTATAGCAATCACTTCATTAGCGCCTTCTTCATCATCGTCATCGTCATCATCATCATCATCATCATCATCATCATCATCATCATCATCATCATCATCATCATCATCATCATCATCATTCTCTTCATCATCATTCCCATTCTCATCCATATTCTCATCATTATCATCACCGTCATCCTCCTCTGGATAGCCACCAAGTTTGTGCACAACTTTATCCACAAGCTCATTGTAATCCATCATACCACCCATTCCAATATCACCATAGCTCCCAATGATCTTCTCAACAGGCCTCAAAACTTCTATCCAAGGCATATCATCCTTGATAGTCTGCAAGTGCCTCTTTGTAGGCGCAGAATTGTAGGCATACTTAACCATTGAAGGAGCTAATAGAACAGGAAACTGGGTGTTCCAAGCCCTCATTACATTTGTCAATAGATTATCACAGATCCCCAAAGCAATCTTAGATAGTGTGTTTGCAGTCAACGGTGCAACAATTAGAATATCAGCCCAACGACGTAGTTCAATATGTAGAACAGGATCAGAACGAGTCCTCCAGGTGTTCCATTCATCGCAGTCTCTCCAGATAGTCACATTTGAACCAACTTCGCTTTGTTTAAAGAAATTTTCGGCAGCCTGCGTCAATATTAATTGGATTGACAACCTGTCTTTGCCGTAAATATCCTCCAACTTCTTAATAACAGACTTGATCTTCGAGGAGCCAATCGACCCACAAGACCCGAACAAAATGTGAATTTTGCCGTCATCTTGTGGTAATCTTGGATCCAGATTCTGTGTAACTTCCTTCTTAGCCACGTTCAGTTTATTTGAGGAATTATTGTTTGGTAGAGGAGGAGTACCGCCCTGAAAACTCTCGTGTTGCTCTAAAACATCCCTAATGCCTCTGCTTCCACTTATTTCATTGTTCGTACTGGCACTATTACTTCTAGATCTTACACCACCGTGTCTAATTATGTCCTCCAAGTAAAAGTGTGCGTGCATGTCCGGAGATTTAGCTTGCTGGAACTGTAATTGTGGATCATCCGAGCACAATGAACTGGTGCTGCAACTAATGCCAAGGCGACTGCGAGCTTCGTTATCATGGGAACCATCATTTAATTGAACTGGACTTTCTGATCTCTGCCTATCTGACGTCGTTTTAGCGGAGAGAGGAGCATTTGCAAGAGGTGCAGAAACCACCCTCTCTCTCAAAAGCGTGCCACCAGCAGGAACAGTAAGCTTCGTGTTCGCAACTAACAGCCCACGGCTTTGTTCCTGCAAAGACGAGCTGGTCGGACTTGGTTGGTGTAATGGTGAATGACTATAAGCCTTAGATAAAAATGCGGCATCACCTTGTTGGATGCTCATGTCTTTGAATTCGCTACTGATTATGTCATTTATGGAATGCGAGGAAACATTGTTCCCAGTTGCGACGTTAATGTTGAGGATAGGTGCTGGTGAAGGGCACTGTAGACTGGACAGTGCAAGGTCTGCTGAGTTTGGTTCGGAAGGAATAATCACATTTGGTCTGGTAGCCTTGGCTTCCTTGCTGGGAGTGTCTTCAATCGGCATGCTGTTTTTAAAGAATGACAAGCAGAAACCCTCAATTGGTTGACGGGTTTCGAAATTGTGGTAAATAAGCCTGAGAAAACTGGAAGACTATTGGGAACAATTAGCTACTTCAATGTGAAAATCACTAGTTTTCAGATGAAAGGCGATTGTGTGGCTGAATGTTTGTTTTACTGTTTGTGAGATTAAGGCAAATTTTTCTCAAAAAGTGTTCCAACAGAAATTCCGACCCAACCTAGCCCTCGGAGGTATGAGACACTGACATTGAGAGTGAACTGCCCTTGAACTCATATGCTCCCTCCAGATCAAAAGGAACTCTGAGAATGGAAGTTAGCCACGATAACTTAGAAGCGGAAAGCGAACTACACTCTAACTCCCAATATGAATCAAGAATCTATTAAACTGCCTAACCCATGTCTATTTTCTGCGAGAAGAGTTGGCAAATCTACCCTTACCAATCTTAATACCATTAGATCTGTATGTCTGAGCAACAAATGGAGAGATGAAATTGTCAACAGAACCACCACCAATGAAATCATTCAAAATCTTTTCATTCTGTCTTCTCAACCATTCGTCGTCTTTCACAGCTTTCTGGTACTCCTTTTGATCTTCCCTCAAAATTGGCTCCTCATACTCCTTCTGTTTGTTAGACTTGTTGTGAACAAACCCCTTACTACCATATCTCTTTTGGGAGTTCTTTGAAAGAGGAGAGGCCAATGTGTATCTGTCGCCTCTGACTCTCCATTCAAAGTTCTTCTTCAAATGAGGTTTTACCTCACCAGTTGAAGAGTCGACAGAGACAGCACATCTCAAAAGGGTATTACCACCACATTTAGGACAGAAATGCTTTGGAGTACCATCTTTTGGAGTAGGAATCATGGTAAAACAGGCGTGACATCTCAACATGTAGTTACGTACTCTCTTGATCCTTAGACCTGATAGCACATTCATCAGGTTTAAACCTAGTTGTAGAGAAGTATTCTGAACCGCAAAATCCTGTGTCGCTAGAGCCACCTTTATATGTGATCTTTTAGTTTCTTTTTGGTCAACATTCTCACCGCTGTGCTTGATCATTTCTTCGAGAAGGTTATCCTCCGTAACCCAATCTCCATCATCATCATCGTCATCATATTCCTGGGTTAGCTCGTCTGTTTTTGAGTCATTAATCTTAAGTGACTGAAGTTCTGGGAGAGCGTCATCCAGTTGCTCTTCCACCAGCTCTTCCACCGGCTCTTCAATATTCAAAGCATCAAGTTTTGCTAGCATTGCTTGAATCTCTGCTTGATCCGGTTCTTGATTCTCCGCGCTGTGCAAATCTACATTTGACGAAGCTCCAGCACTCTCATTGTCTGCCTCTAGCTCCCCTCCTGCTGCTTTTCCCTCTCTTTTGGCTCTAGCCTTCTTTCCTCCTCTGCGAGTTTTCTTCTTCTTTGGTACCTCGCCATACACACTCTCTGTGGCAGCTTCACACATCACAGATTTCTCAGTCGTCTGCTTCAGTTTCTTTTCCGCAGCATCCACTTGATACTGAAGCTTCTGACCTGGATACTTTCTTAGTCTCCAATCACCATTGTTCATCTCCACCTCCAGTTCATAAGTTAGAGCAATAATGTGCAAATCATTTGCACTCAATACTTGGTAGTCACCAGTTAGTTTTGCAAATTCAGTAACACGCTTTATTGACTCCGGCTTTGGATGTCTAACCTTGAGGTTGTCACCCCAAACGGCAAGGTTCTTTCTCGCATTCTCATCCTTGATCTCACCATAGATTGTTGGAGTAGTGTAAAAGTTTTCGGCAAAACGCGAGAGAGTAGAGTAATGCTGTGTAATCAATGGATGTGCATCAAGCACCAAATTCTGAACCTTGGAGTTGTTCATTCTTTAGGTTGTGTAGGAAGGAGAGAGGTCAGTCACTATTGGGAGATGGATCCAAAGAAGAAAAAATTTCAAAGCTCATCTTGCAACCAAATCCGGTAAGGTTATGAGTGTTCGGGGTACTTTCCATTAAATCAAATCTATACACCAAATCTTCTTAAACGCCACCAACACTTCGCCAATAATGGGCTGTGCACAAGAAATTGATAAAGGAAACCAACTCCGTGACGACAAGAACTATGAACAAGCAATTTCACACTACGACAATGCGCTGAGGGAACAACCGGGATCTTTTAAGGCTCATTTTGAGAAGTCCATCGCTCTCCACCGTTTAAAAAGATTTGATGACGCGCTGGCTTCGTTGCACAATGCTGAGACTGCTGCCGGCTCCAGATCTCAAAGATACTTGTATGGACAAGTACTTTTCAGGTATGCTGTGATCCACAATGCGCAAAATGATCCTCAAGCTGCCATTAAATTCCTCAACCTGGCTTGCCAATATGAGTATGAGGAGAAAGAGATTGCATTATGGCGTTTCCAAATCGAGAATAAGGCGAACAAGCTGCAGATTGCCAACTTTGATAAAGATGCAGCCTTTTCCAATCTCGACGAAGCTCTAAATCTCACCAAGAAGTACAAGAAAGATATTCCATTAACAATTGGTAGTACAACTTTGGCCAAAACCCCTTCCACTAAGAGCATAATATCAGTAACTACTACGGCCACTAGTGCGAACATTGCGAAATCTCTCCCTAATTCTGCGGAAGACGTTGCCAGGGAGAAGAAGGAGTTGGAGAAGAAGATGGCAAATAAGGGCTGCCTCTTCCCTGTCACCAAAGACATCCGAAAGGATTGGTTCCAGTCTTCATCGCAGGTTACTATCAGTTTATTCATTAAGAATTTACCAAAGAATGATAGTCTCAAAGTTAACTTCACCAAATCGTCAATATCGGTTGATTTTCCCACTTCCCCAACATCTGAGTTTCAGTACGAAATTGGTCCTTTTGCAGGCAACATCCTTCCAAAAGAATCTTCCTACAGGGTCTTCAGCACTAAGGTTGAATTTTACCTACCAAAGGAATCTGAGGTGAAGTGGAAGAGCCTTGAAAGATCGCACTCAGAAACTCCTGTGGTCTCATCTCAAGACGACTCAGCTGTCACTACTGCACTATCTGGTCTTGCATATCCAAATTCTTCGAAAAGTCGTGTCGATTGGTCTAAGATGACCATCGACGAAGATGAAGAAGATGAAAATGCGAAGGATGAGAATGCGTTCTTCAAGGAGCTCTACAAGAATGCAGATGATGACACCAGAAGAGCCATGCAGAAGTCCTTTGTTGAGAGCGGTGGTACTTCATTAAGTACGAATTGGGAGGATGTCTCTAAGAAGAGATTTGAGATCTCTCCCCCTGATGGAATGGAGGCCAGAAAATGGTAGCTGCATGAATCCAGAACATACTGTATTGATACAAATAGCCTCAAGGCCCAACTGGAGTATTATCAATGAATCGCTTATTTAATTTGGCAAATATTCTTCAATTAAACCCTATAAAAATCATTAAACAAAAAAGAAATGAAGACAAAAGTAGTCGTGAAACATTACGGACCATATACTGTCTCTTGGTGCTTTCCATCTTGGTACATTACTGGGTGTTGGGTAGGCTATTCAACTTTCGGAGCTGCTCTTCTCTCCAACTTGAGTAAGAATTATTCCCTCCACTGTCATCATCATCATATAAAGATACATCAATATTTTCCTTGTCATCCAATAAAGGGGGATCCTTTCTCAATGACTTTAATGGTGATGTGATGATGGTCTCTCTTGATTTTCCCCTTGGGGTCAACGGAGTGTTCAACTTGTTGGAGCTCTTCAAAGGAGATCCACAAATTGTGGTTCTATGATTTATGCTCATAGGAACTTCTTTCAAATCAGATAAACAGGGCGAGAACAGCAACTGAGATTTTTCTAGTCTTCCTGGCGTACTGCTCTTGGATACCCTCTTCATGGAAATACTCATGGGCGAAGTAGAATCAAAGGAAACAGATGGAGTTAATCTTGGAGGGTTTTGACTTCGCAGGGTAGGTCTCTTGAAAATTTTCGAAGGTTTTTGAATACCACAAGGGGATAATCTGGGAATTGAAGAATAACTTGAAGGGATCTCCTTTGTTGTAGTGAGCTTCATGGGTGAATTTACTCTAGACGGTACTCTTGATGGAACTCTTGAAGGTACCCTGGACGGAGCTCTTGAGGGAACTCTTGAAGGCGCTCTGGATGGCTGTCTAGAGGCATCCCTTGAGAGGGAAGTTGAACCGGAAGCAATTCTTCTTCCTTTCGATTCTAGAAGTTGTTTTTGTTCGTTTAATTGATCCATAATGGCCTTGCTCAAGAAGGAAATCGAACCAGCAATCTGTCCTTCACATTGATTTATCAAGTCTCTTAGCTCTCCCGCAACCTTCGGGATTTGTCTACCTAGGCGTTTCCTGGTCCGTTCTTCTTCCATCAATATTTTGTGTGAGTTTCTTCGAAGTAGTCTAGAAGAGTCCTTCTGGCTTTCCTCCAGTTTCTCTTTATCTTTAATTAGCTTTTTAAATGAGTTAACGGAATTCATTAGGGGTTTCAAAGCTTCGTACTTCCTGGTTAACCTCTCGATCTCACTCTCAAGTGACTGTAAGAGTTCATCACTAAAATCAGAAGAGTGAATGATGCTAAGCTGTTCCCGCTCTAATTCAGAGTAACACAACGAGTCCCAAAGCTGTTTAATTTGGTTTCTGGCATCTTGTATGAGGTCCCTGATTAGGACTCTTTTCAATGCTTGTAGTCTTGAGAGCTCCTTGGAGTAATTCTGCAAACTTTCTTCGCTAAGGCTGGTATTTTCCAGTTTGAACATGCGCACTAGCTCTGGATCCTGTTTTAACTTCTCCCAAAGGCCTTCACATTTGGTCCGGTAATTCTTCATGAGCTCTTCGCGTTTCTTCTTCGTGCTTTCAAGGTCTACAACCAAACGACCCAAGTCAGTGGCCATCTGCAAGGAAAGGTCAACTTTGGAGCTAGATTCTTGATTTCCAGCGTATAATTTTACTTTCCCCGCGATGATTGGATGGTCACTGTGGTCGTCAATGTGTAATTCGGACCATAGTTCCAAAATCCTAGTAGATAGGTTGGAAAACTCGCGGCTTCTTGATTTGGCCACTTCGGTAAGCTCTGAAAATACAGATTCTAACTGAAGAAATCTTTGATCAGAGAGGTTATTGAACGGCTCCTCTTGTAGAAACTGCATTGAATCATTGATGATGACTGGAAAGATGTCTATCGGGTTCTCATAATGCTTAAAAGTATCAAGCACCATCCTCATCTGGGAGGGCTCAGGAAGCTTTAACTTAAGGCCGTCATAGTCAGCTAATTTGGTAGATAAATCGACGATCTCTCCAAACTTGTCCATGAACATCAATAAACGATCTCTATACTCTTTGAGGACATAACGCATCGAGGTATGAAGAGATTTTCTCAAGTTCAATAATGTCGCACCATCTTGGCTGAAGCTGGTTATCAGGTTCCTGAGATACAAGTCAGGTATTGTTCTGATGCCCTTGTCATCATCAATTAGTACTAGAAGTTTCTTCAAGAATGACACAATTCTGTTGTTTTCTGTCCTTATAGTGTCTCTGTATGAAAGAGACTTCTCCAAAAACTTGTCAAAACTTTTAGAGATACTTTCAAATAGTGATCTCTCATTAGCCTGCATTTCATCCTTAGAATAACCAATCTCATTGTCAACATTCGATAATTGGTTCAAGAGGTTTGATAACTTGACAGAGAGTTGACTGAATTCATGTGTGTTGTCTCTTACAGGGGGGTCATTATGGCCATCAGAAACTCTCATCTTCATCGGCGAAGACAGGAGTTGAAACTCGTTCTTGACCCCGCAACTTTTTCCATTGCTTTGGAAACAATATTTTGTAGGTGTTAAGTGGTTTGTGGCATTTGGATCTGGAAACTCCATATTCGCAAACAGTACGTTAAGTAGCTGTAGCCAGGTAGTGCAAGTCACAAACTAAATTTGGTAAGCACGATAGAAGATGCTCACCACTTTGGCTTATATATCTGTGGATTTAATTTGATTGTGAAGTCAACTTTGAACTGTTTTTTCAAGTTCCTCCTTGTTTGTTTGTTTGTTTTGAATTAACCCTTTTGGAATAGAAACCCGAGAACAATCAGGTGAAGTCACATGTTATTTTAAAGTTATCTAGTGTTTTGACGCTTAGTCTTAGCCATAAAAGGCCGCGTGGTCTAGTGGTATGATACTCGCTTTGGGCGAAGAGCTGTAAACAGTTCTACAACTACTAAGCATGTGAGTGGTCCAGGGTTCAATTCCCTGCTCGGCCCTTTTTGATTTTTTTTGAGGTGGAGTTACTAAGTTTGCAGCCAGCTTTACTTAATTGGGTTAAGGGAAAGATAATAGGGGCAAACAATCTGCACCCTCTTCTCTCACTATCTTTGCCGATCTAAATCTTATGGTTGTAGATCTGTTTTTGTCCTACGTGATCTTAAAAGTGAACGAACAACTCCATACCGCTCTAAATCTCAGATTTTCCCCAGAACCCAGCGGCTATTGTTAATTAGGACCCAACGAAGCCCAATGAACTCAAGATACCCTCTAGCCGAACTCGAAGTGGAATGGGCACATAAGGAGGAAGATATCTCAATTGATGAAGACTTGGTGGAAGACCAGTCCATTTTGGTATTCAAGAATCAAATTATCAAGATTGGGAGGTCTGATTGCAATACAGTCACCATCAATAACCCAGCCGTCTCCAACCTTCACTGCATCATCTGGTCAGTTCAGTTTGACGAGAACTCAATTCCGCTCGTTTACATAAAGGATTTATCGCTTAATGGAACCTTCATCAACGGTACACGTATGGCAAAGAATCAGATTTGTCTATTACGGCATTTAGACACATTTTCCATTGAGTACGGCTTGGCTATGAAGTACCAATCTCAATATGGTGAAACTGAGGCCCACATTGGAGCATCTCTGATTGAGGACAACAATATAAGCACAGATTTTCCTAATTGGGCGGTCAAGAATCGAATCTTGGGCAATGGAACCTTCGGATATGTACATACTGATACCCGGCATGTTCAGCAGTACATGCACATTGACTCAAATCACTAACTCCATTCACAGGTTCTTGTATCTCAAAGAAAGAGCGACTCGCGGTTATGCGCTGTGAAAGTTATAAAGAACTCAAGGAGCGTTCAACCCTTGGAGGCACAAATCTTGAGAAATCTTAATCACGTAAGTTAAACATTCTTTCGATGATAGGGGAAATAATCGTCTTTTGACTAACAACTAACTTAGCCCAACATTATCAAAGTATTCGAAACACAAATAGTTGACCAAAAGGTTTACATTTTTGAAGACCTGTAAGTAAAGCATCACCCCCAATTTTAGTGAAATCATACAATTAAGAGCTAACAATCTGCTTGTTAGGGTTTGTGGCGGAGATTTGTTCTCATACCTAACAAATGGGAAGTGCTTGGAGAAACTGCCAGAGTTTGAATCATTGACCATCTCATTTCAGATTTTAAAAGCGCTACAGTATCTACATTCCCAAAACATTGCACACAGAGACTTGAAGTTGGACAATATTTTGCTTGAGAGCCCACAACCATTCACCAGAATCATCTTGGCAGATTTTGGCATTGCGAAATCAATGAGCTCAACTAAGAGGCGCATGTTTACCACTGTGGGTACCCCTGAGTATAGTGCCCCTGAGGTTGGATTTGAGTTCACAAATGTTCCTGCTCATCTGAGGGATGGGATTCTCGGCACCTATGAAAACGATTCAAGAAAAGGATACGATCTTATGTGTGATATTTGGTCTTTGGGCATTATCGCACACATAATGCTTAGTGGTGTGTCGCCATTTTATGCGGATGGCACTGAAGCCAATATCATCAAAAGTGCAAAGATAGGGAAACTAAATCTCAAGGCTGCCCAGTGGAATGGGATCACGAAGAACGCGAAGAACTTCGTTCAGAGTGTTCTGAAGGTTGACGTGCACCACCGACTAAGTGCTCAAGAATGTTTCAGTCACATTTGGATCAAGAAACACGACAACGACCTCAATAAGACTTACCAGAAGATCCTCAGTCAGTCTAACATGTCCAAGGATGACATCTAGGTGACCTCTAAGTGAGCATAAACAACACACCTTTATGTTTCGCGTCTGAAAATTTCTTTTTGTTCTCCGTTTCCACAACAACTGGGAATATCTCAACTTCCGCTTTACTATCTGAGCTTCTTCTTCCTTCACAGACGGTTTTCTACCATGTGTACTTCAAGAAGGTCCATTATGGCTGCAGTCGCTATTCAAAACTAATCCTTCAGAATTCAGGTTCATGACCGAAAAACTGGGCCTCCACTACTCAGGGTTAAAAAGGTTTCTCTTTTGTTTTTGTTTTTCATGTATTTTTCGTTGCTGTCTGTTGTCATGGTAGTTTTGTCAAAATAAACAAATTTTGACTTCTTTTAGTACACCTACAAGTTCCTTTATCGGCCCTTAAACCACTGTAAGGCCGACTCAACTGCGACTATCAGCCACGTTGCAGAAAAGAGGCACACACACGGCTTTTCTCGACAGGTTCACTTTGCCAAAACGCTGCCTCAAGAAGCTACACATATATCCCAATTCAGTACCATGTCACCAGAACCAACTAAGCGGAGCCCAAGCTCCTCGGATTTGAGCCAAACAATGTTAGAGGATCCCTCAACCCTTTCAAAGCTTCCAACGACCCCAGAAAGAAAGAAGGGAGGTATTGAAGCGTCTAGGGTTCCTCAAACGCCTCCTAACCAACACCTCAGCAAATTTATAACTCAAGACACGCCAACTCAAGAAAGCGATAACTTTCTACCCCCAGCAACACCATCAACAAGCTTGAGCACTGCACAAACGAAATTCAATAAGCTGTCCAATGTCCCCCAAACCCCGTATTCGTCAGCAAATGCCGACAGTAGCAATGGTGATGCTTCACCTTTGAAATCACCATCACACACAAGGCAAGAGAACGATGATGAAAAGCCACCTATCAGACAGATATCATCTGCTTTGAAGACCCGTCTGAGTTATGCATTTGTTAAGGTACAGAATGGTTGGACTAACCAGTCACTGGATGAGTTGGAAAAGACTATTGATGTTAGTGACCCATCCTCCAAAAACAGCCCTGAAAAGCTTCTACTCTCCCCTAGTAAGAACAAACCCCAATCAAAGGTTACAAAGCCAATTAAGTTGCTACAGAGAAACACAAAGGTTGACCAACCGCCTCAGCTGTCCAGATTAGACCATAGGCTAAGGTTTGGTGGAGATCAGGAGAAACTAAATAGTGAGGAGTTGGACGAGAATATTGGAATAAATGGAGATGATGGATCTGCCAACAATGCATTCTTGCAAGCCATTTCCAAATCGCGATCTCCAAAGAAACGATATGAATTAAATAACAATGCCCAGCGGCCCTTGAAGGTATCACCAGCGAAGGGTTTTACACCAGAGGAGGATGCTATTCAGACATTAATGTCATTAGCATCACCACAGTCGTTCAAGAGTAAAGGGGAACTGCCTCAAAGGGAGCTACCTAAAGAGCATCTTTCCTTCGGAGAAAGTTTGAGTCCCGAAAGACCAAGCACCAGTATGGAGAGCAATGGTGATGAGACTGATGTTGAAACTGATGGAGAGACAGATGACGAAGAGGCAAAGGAGATTCCTATGAATGGGAGTCCGGTTCTTATCCCAGAATCCCAGGGACTGAGATGATTTACTCCATGGACTGGTACCGAGGATGTAAAGGACGCAGGCGTTGAGTCTTACTAATTGACACTTTTTTTGATAAGATCCTTCCCCTTGTAGAAGAACCGTTGATCAGTTCTTTCGCGAATGATGAGGAAATTTGAGGGGATCATCAATACTGTGGAGAAGAAGGAAAATGGCCTCGGCCCCACTCTTACGCTACAATATTGTATAAAAGAAGCTTCCAATCCGGGGCAGATGGCTTTGGTGTCTTACAATCAGACGAATCGTTTGATACTTCAATAGAACATGAACAACTTTTTCGACAAGTACACCAAAGTCGTTGAGGCTGAATTTCCACGGTGGAGTGCCCATTCAACCATCCCAACTGGTTCAAGTCTTTCAGTTGTCTTTGACCATTACAGGCTCACTAGAAATCGCAGGAAACCTGAGAAGACTCTCGTTAATCTCTACTTCCTTTCGGGCACAGGGATGCCCAAGGCAATCTGGCGGTTTTACATTCGAAAGCTCTTTGAGCTGTCTGAATCTGAAGAGTTCTCACGAACAAGTGATTGGCAGATTGGTAATTGTATTGCAATGGATCTGGCTAACCATGGTGAGTCTGCAGTGGAGAACGAAGGAAAATTGGGCTGGGAGTTTGATTGGAGAGAGGGCTCTCATGATTTAATTCAAGTGGCCAAGAGTCTGAGACTTCCTGGTGAAAATGTTGTTGTTGGTCACTCAATGGGTGGATTTCAGGCACTCTATGTCACAACAATTGCTCCGCTCTTGTTCAAGTTTGCCGTTTCGATTGAACCGGTGACACATGCCTCAACTTTAGGCACTGCATTCTTCCAAACAAACCTGCTGCCTTCCTTGAATTTTGCTATTAAATCTGAGTTCAAGAATGAAGAAGAGTACTATATCTACTTTCAGACAAAGAGCTTTTACAAGAACTTTCATCCGGAGATTCTGAAGGATTTGATTGAAGCTGAGAAAATCATCAATAGAGATGGTTCTGTAACTGCAAAGACATCCAAAGAGCAACAATTGATTTGCTATTTCTCTGGAGTCAAGATTTTCCCACTTGGTATATCCATCTTGAAGCAGGTTCCAATTCCAGTGGTATTTGTCGTTGGAGAAGCAGCCACATGGAATGAGAAAACGTCAGTTGATGAAGCCATTGCTGCTATTCCTAAGGTTGAAAGTATTTCTGTTGCAAATGGTCAACATTTACTCAATGGAGAACAACCCGATGACATTTTCAAAATAATCGTTGATGGATTGAAGAAGCACATTGGAAGTGGGAACCAAGAGGTCTACAATAAGATTTTTCTCTCCAAAGAAGAGCATTCAAAGATCTTCAAAGAGAATTATTCAAAACTGGAAAGAGACTACTTTACCAGTAAGAAAAGCAGGCTATAGGTCGATATTCAGCCGATATTCAGCCGGGCTGAATTCTAATCACAAAGATGACACCACCTCGCTTTAGAATCTGTAGATTTTTGTTGATGATGCATCTGTTGAATCGCTTTATAGTTTACTGAAGTGTGGCCATATCAAAATGTAATAATGGTAGGGACACGATTAATTGAGAGAAAAGAAAAAAAAATTGAAAAGAAAATTAATTTAGTGACACTTTCTCAGATCTGACTTTTCAGCTGAAACATAATGGTTTCCCACCAAAAGGTACTATCTCTAATCTCTGAGTACTTGACTCGTGAAGGATTTAGCGGGACTGCTGAAAAGTTGACCAAAGAGGCCTCCAAGAAGAAGATTGAGCTTCAGAAGAATGCAGGCAAATTGGAGGACCTGTTTATAAATAAAGAGACAGTGGCTTCGAGCCCTGGCTCTGATTCTGATTCTGATTCCAGCTCTGATTCCAGTTCTGATTCCAGTTCTGATTCCAGTTCTGATTCCAGTTCTGATTCTGATTCTGATTCTGATTCCAGTTCTGATTCTGATTCTGATTCCAGTTCTGATTCTGATTCTGATTCTGATTCTGACTCTGACTCTGATTCCAGTGAGGAGGAAAACGAAGCCGAAAAGAAGAAGGGTGACTCATCTGAGTCTGATGAAGAGTTGGAGAAAGAAGAAGAATTGAAAAAGGAGAGCTCCTCTTCATCTTCAGATTCCGATTCGGATTCTTCCTCGGATGATAGCGACGGTGACTCTTCCTCCGACGATGAAGAGCCAGAAAACAAGAAAGATGATTCTTCCAGTAGTGATTCAGGATCTTCTGAAAGCTCCTCTGAGTCCGACTCTTCCTCTTCTGAAGACAGCTCTTCTGAAGACAGTTCCTCCGGAGACAGTTCCTCCGAAGACAGTTCCTCTGAAGACAGTTCTTCTGACTCCGGTTCTGAATCCTCTGATAGCGACTCTGACTCTGATTCTTCTCTTGAAAACAGCAAGGAAGAACAAGTTGACAGCAAGAAGAGAGCTCGTCCACAGTCTGATTCTTCTGATTCTTCTGACTCCTCCGACTCAGAATCCGATGACGAACAACCAGAGACCAAGAAGGCGAAACTCACAACTACTGAATCCTCCTCTAGAACCGAGTCCCCGGTTTCTACTAGAGAGAATTCTAGCCCCGCTGCAGAGGAACCAGTATTGAAACCTGGTCAGCGTCACCACTTCTCCAGAATTGACAGAACTAAAATTTCCTTTGAGGACCAAGCTCTCCAGGATAACGCTTACAAGGGTGCCGCTGGTACTTGGGGTGAGATTGCCAACGAAAAGTTAGGTGCTGTTAGAGGAAAGGATTTTACCAAAGGTAAGAACAAAATGAAAAGGGGTTCCTACAGAGGAGGTTCCATCACAATGGCCTCTGGTTCTTACAAGTTCACTGATTAGATTGTTTAAAAAAATTCTATCCCCTTTCTTTTCCTCTGGATATCTAGAATGTCTAATAGTTCTGTTTTATAAATCACTTCGTTTACTTTGAAGTTGTTGGCATTGGCCTAGGTGAGTCGTAGTTTATGTGTGTGTTCGATTAGAGTTGGTGTATGGGTGTTTACATATAGAGATGTATATGACATTTTTTGTTTGCCACCAAAACTTCTATTATAACAAGCGCATGCTCACTCCAGTCATCACTCCCTTCTTATGTCCTTGAGAGCTGCGTCTAAAGTAGATGATACTGTGTACTATGATAATGACGAGGACTTCTCAGACTCAACCAACACCAGTGTCGAGGAAGCAGATGGCTTGGATGGCGAGTATGGTCAAAAGAGAACCAAGTTGAATGCCTGTCTCAAGAAACCGGCAAAGAAGACCAGCCCAGATGATCCAGAAAGCACAGTGAGATTTGATTCCTTGGTTGATATTCCCCCTGACTATGTCCCAGATGTTGTGTCCAAAATGTTCAACAGAAACGATTTCAGTTACCTTAACCTGAAGCCTGACCATGCTTCGAGACCACTATGGATTTCTCCAAATGACGGCAGAATTATTCTTGAGAGTTTCTCACCACTCGCAGAACAAGCCCAAGACTTTCTAGTTACCATTGCTGAACCGATCTCCAGACCAAGTCATATACACGAGTACCGTATCACTGCATACTCTTTGTACGCCGCTGTGTCAGTTGGTTTGGAAACGAAGGACATCATCTCAGTATTGGATCGATTGTCGAAAGTACCTGTTGCCCAAAGTATTATTGAGTTTATCGAGAGTGCTACAGTATCTTATGGAAAAGTTAAGCTGGTCTTGAAACATAACAGGTATTTTGTTGAAAGCACACAGGCCGAAGTTCTTCAAATGCTTTTGAAAGATCCTGTTCTTGGGAGCCTGAGAATAGACTCGGAAACTACAACAACTGAATCAGGTCTGTCGAAGGAGAAGGCACCCGGAAGAGGCGATTTGAAGATTCCAGGAACAAAACCTCAAAGTTCCGAAGAACCTACAACCGAAGATATTTATGCTTCAGTTGTTGGTGAGAGACGCAGCAGTGAAGAGGATGATGTGGAGGAGGATGATGCAGTTCATGCATTTGAGATTGCCAATGAATCAGTCGAAATCGTGAAGAAGCGCTGTCAAGAGATTGACTACCCTGTTCTGGAAGAATATGACTTCCGTAACGATGCTAGAAATCCCGACTTGGACATTGACTTGAAACCATCTACACAAATCAGACCTTACCAGGAAAAGTCATTGAGTAAGATGTTTGGTAATGGCCGTGCAAGATCTGGTATCATTGTGCTTCCGTGTGGTGCTGGTAAAACCTTGGTTGGTATCACAGCTGCTTGCACTATCAGAAAGTCAGTCATTGTCCTATGTACCTCCTCTGTTTCTGTGATGCAATGGAGGCAACAGTTCCTCCAATGGTGCACAATCCAGCCGGAAAATGTTGCAGTGTTTACATCAGATAACAAGGAGATGTTTCAAAGTGAGGCTGGGCTGGTCGTCTCTACTTATTCTATGGTTGCGAACACAAGAAACAGGTCCCATGATTCTCAGAAAGTAATGGATTTCTTGACTTCAAGAGAATGGGGTTTTATCATTTTGGATGAAGTGCATGTTGTGCCAGCCGCAATGTTTAGAAGAGTCGTTACAACAATTGCTGCCCATGCTAAGCTTGGTCTGACAGCCACACTGGTTAGAGAGGATGACAAAATTAGTGATTTGAACTTTTTGATTGGACCAAAGTTGTATGAAGCAAACTGGATGGATTTGGCTCAAAAGGGTCACATTGCCAATGTTCAGTGCGCAGAAGTTTGGTGTCCAATGACTTCCGAGTTTTACCAGGAGTACTTGAGAGAAAGTGCAAGAAAGAGAATGTTACTGTACATCATGAACCCAACCAAATTCCAGGCATGTCAGTTCTTGATTCATTACCATGAAAAGAGGGGTGATAAGATCATTGTCTTTGCTGACAATGTTTATGCGCTTCAAGAATATGCGCTGAAACTTGGTAAACCGTTCATTTACGGTTCAACTCCACAACAGGAACGTATGAACATTCTTCAAAACTTCCAGTACAATGACCAGGTCAACACGATTTTCCTTTCAAAAGTTGGTGATACTTCCATTGATTTGCCAGAAGCGACGTGTCTTATTCAGATATCCTCTCACTATGGTTCACGGCGTCAGGAAGCCCAAAGACTAGGTCGTATTCTGAGAGCCAAGAGAAGAAATGACGAGGGTTTCAATGCCTTCTTCTACTCTCTGGTTTCAAAGGATACCCAGGAAATGTACTATTCAACAAAGAGACAAGCATTCTTGGTTGATCAAGGTTACGCTTTTAAAGTCATTACACATCTTCATGGTATGGAAAGTTTACCAAACCTGGCTTACTCCTCAGCTAGAGAAAGGAGAGAGCTTTTGCAGGAAGTTCTATTGAAGAATGAGGATGCAGCAGGACTGGAAGTGGGTGATGATGCAGACAACTCTGTTGGAAGAGGTAATAGTGTCATGAAGAGATCCAAAAATGGAGGGAAGAAAGCTAAGGCCCAGAGAACAGCTGGATCACTGGCTAGTTTAGCTGGTGGCGAAGATATGGCTTATGTCGAGTATGGTACAAATAGAAACAAAGAGCTGAGAGAACATCATCCACTGATTCAAAAGATGTACTACAAAAAGGGACCAAAAAAATAGACAACGTTTGCGCGATTTGTCGCTTGATCTATAACTTTTTGATCAATTGTATGATTCAATGAACTGAAGAACGTAGATGGAAGATGCTAAGTACTACAGGTTATTTCTTATAATACATTGAATATTACCCAGCCCAAACAAATCACTATAACTAAATCACTAAACACCCAACTAATTCCCCAAAGCCAAGAATCCAACACTAACAACCTATAGGTCTCATAGCTCGTTTCTCTGCTTCTCGATCTCTTCCACTACAGTATTCTCCAACTCTTCTAACGCACTTTGAATCCCTAGCTTGAAGGTAATGACTTTATCCATCATTTTCTGTGTCTTTGAGTAAAGGGTTTCACGTTCTTGGTTGATATGAGTCTTCAACTTATTGTACTCCATGTCAATTGTTTTTGTATGTTGATCCAACAGGGAGATGTTTTGCCTTGAGCTTGACTGCATAGACTTTAATTCACTCTCAAACCTTTCAATCTCAGCATGGTATGAGGTTGCCTCTTTGGTCATATTCTCGTAAAGCTCCTCATATTCCATTTTGGAGGCTGACAGCTTAGCCTCAAGTGATTCAATCTGTTCAGACTTCTCATTCAACAGTTCGTTGACCGAGTCAATGTACTCTTGAGCGTTAACTGTCTCATCCTGAATCTTGTGAATCTTGCCATTGATGGTGGACTTTAGGTTTATAAGGTTCATTCTAATATCCTTAATGCTCTGACCATTCAATAAATCGTCTGCATTCTTTCCAATTGTATCATCATTCAGCAGGCTGTCCAACTTTATGACAAACTTTGAGGAATTCAAATCTGGTATGCTTGATGCAATAGAGTATATGCTGAAGTTGTATTCTTTGAGGGCGGTGGATAATGATTCGTACAGTTGCTGTGCTTCCAGTTCCTTTGAATGTACGATTTTGGAGATCTCATTCAATCGTAGGTTCACCGCATCAATCGACTTGGAGATACGATCTCTCTCATTGTTCATTCTATCAATGTCTTTAGATGTCAATCCCTGATCAGTTATTTGCTTTTGCAACTGGTTCTTTTCCTCTTCTGTGCGAGCCAACTCATTCTCAGAGTTAACCATCTCTTGCTTTATCTGTTCCAAAACAGAGCTCCATTTGAGTTTTCTGTTCTCCATGGACTTAATGTAGGCCTTAAACTTGAATAAGTCAGATTCCAATGCCTGAGATTTGTTCTCAATCTGTTCAAACGATTCTGACTCGATAACTAGCTTCGAGTTGGTATCCTTCAAACTAAGGAGCTCACTCTCCAGACCCTCTGCCTCATTGGTAATGGTCCTAGTGTATTCATTGTACTCAATCTCCATCTCGTTGTAATACGCTGAGTAATCATCAATGTTGTTCAAAAACGCATTGTAGGACTTGATGATATAATTCACAAAAATTTTCTCCAACTCAAGCTCATTGTCATCACTGTGACTCATCTGGTTATCAGCAACAGATATCTCAACTTTTCCTATCAACTCCACAAGCCAATGGAGTACACCCAGAAAGACAAACCAATTTTGACCCCCCACTGCAGATATCTGAGACTTGTTGATAGTTTCCAAAAATGGATACCTAATATTCTTCAACACATAATAAACTTCATTCTCAATAGATTTCGTGAATCTGTATCCTGGATCTATCTTCTTATAGAGAAACTGGAAGACCATCACAAAGTCCTTCTGTGTAGGGTTTTTCAAGGACTTCTGGTTCAAAGAATGCTTCATCTCATACTCAAAGTTTTGGTTTGTCAAAAAATCCAAAATTTCTTGCTGCATTGTCAATTGGAAGTTCCTATCCCGTAGCGGACGAGGGTCCTTCGCTTGTTGCTGCGACAGTGACAAGGTTCCCAGGCCAAAAGAACTTGTCCGGTTGTTGGCGTTGAAGTTGATATTGTTTTGTCTCTGTATGGACCCCATCGAAGACAATGATTTCCGTCCAACGCTTCGCAACGCACTTTGTTGGACCATATCACTGACGCCAACGTTCGAACTTCTGGCGTGTTGGTTGTTGGTTCTTGGAGCACCAATCATAGACTGCCGATTGGATGAGTTGCCTGACTTTCTCTTCAAGGAGGAAGACATTTGTGGAATATGACTGACGTTCTGAACTTGATTCAGATCAAGCATGGTGAGAGGTGCACAAGAGTCACCCCTTACCCTCTTGTAATAGTTATCTTGCATAGTGTAACAGAGGTGTATGAGGAAAGGAGTGTGGTTTAGCAAATGTATATGTTCAAGAAACAAATTATTGTGTTTGTTTTGTTTTGTTTTGTTTTGGTTTTGGTTTTTTGGATTTTTTCCATTTGTTTTGGTTTTGCCTAATTCGAGAGTGTGAAAGGTCACCATGACAACCTGTTTTGTGATCCAAGCAGGAAATATTCCTCATGGTAGGGTAACCTGTGTATTTCTTCCCTTAAATCAATAAGACTGAAAACATGGTTAAGACCTGCCTGCAACCTAATTCTAGAAAATGAACTGCGCTCCTGAGACTATGCTAAACCTCGGACTTAAGGAAGCATCCGGGTTCTTACAAGAAAAAATTAAGCTTAAACTCCGCTGCTTCTGCTGACACTGAGAACAATTTTCTTCCATTCCCTGATGAAAAAGATAAGATTAATAATAAAGATCAACTAGGCTCTATCCTGATGGTCTATGACTTCGGGTAAAAGTTCAATCCTTCAGCCTCTAGAGCGTTCATTTTTTGGATTAATTCTTTCCAGACATCAGGGAGTCAAGAAATCGGCTTTCCTACTTGCTAGTATGGGGTACACTCATCCTGTAGGCTGGGGTATGAATACCGGTTCCGAACTTGCAGGACAACGACCCACAAAAACACCCTTTTTTCTTGACTTGTGAACACCCCGTTGAACACGCCAATGAACACCCATTGTTCTTAGGTCAGGAACCCGAACCTAACTTGAGATCGTATTTACGATCAGCTCTCAGTAACTGCTTTAGCGTCGAATTCAAGATCTTCAGGCTCCGGTTAACAGTAAAGCAGAAGCCCTTTCAATCATCACCTGTCAATAGCCTGCGAACAAAAGAACTACTACCTTTTTTGATACTAAAGGTCAAGGCTCAAAAGTAAGTCAATTCAACATTCGCAACAAGTGTCTATTTAAGGAACAAGAATTCCACTTCCATCACTCAGCTCGAAACCCGAGCTCTTCTCCATCAACCCACGGACAAGAATGACAAACAGTAAGACCACAAGGCTGCTATTCGTTGGTGGTTCCTTTGGTGGCCTCACTTCTCTCAAGTACTTCATTAAAGAATTCGTTGCAAACCCTCCGTCTGACCCTTCAGTCAAGGTAGAAATATTTTTAATCGACCCAAGAGCAGGTTTCATCAACGTGTTGGGAATCCCAAAGGCCATCTTGGATGTGGAGTTTGCCAAAAACATTTATCTCAACGTCGAGAAGTACAACATCAAGTTCACCAGCGTTGAGTCCTCTGATGAAGAGTTCAAGGATAAGGTTGAGCGAGCTGAAGTGAACCAGGAACTGCCAGAGAACCTTAAGGTGCACTTCATCCACGGTAAATGTATCTCTTTTATTGACAACAAGGCTATCAACTACCAAATCAACCATCAGGAGAAGATGAAGCAGCTATCTTTTGACTATTGCATCTACTCAGCCGGAAGACGCAGAACGTGGCCAATGGACCCTGTTGCCCTATCTGAAACTGAGTATATCAAAGAAGTTGCCGACTTCCTGCCCAAGATCCAAGAGGCGAAGACCATTACTGTCATTGGAGCAGGTGCCCTGGGAATCGAAGTTGCTGGTGAGATCAAAGACACATATCCTGACAAGCACGTTATCCTGGTTCATCCACACGGGCATGTTCCTCCAGAGGTCTATGCCGCTCCTAACCTGATTGATAGATTGGAAGAACACATTCATGAGGTCGGTGTCGATCTGAGATTGAACGTCAGAATCAAGACTGAACTGAAGAACAACAACTTGATCACAACGACTGGTGAGATAATCCAATCAGATCTGAACCTATGGTGCAACACACACAAGAATAACATTGAGCCGCTTCTGCCCATTTTCCACGATTCAATCGACATGGTCAAGGGCGAAGTCATTGTTGACACTAATATGCTGATGGATGGGCAGAACAACATATTCATTACTGGAGACTGCACCAATTTCCCTATCATCAAAACTGCGGGCGGTGCTTTCCGCCAAGGTGAAAAAGTTGCTCAAACACTGCTGAACTTCATTGTCAAGGGAGAGGAGACTTATGAACGCATTGATCTTGATGAGTGGCCCAAGGGTATGACGATTGTTGTTGGAGTACATAGATCTGTGTCCCAGTGGGATAATACGTCTGATAACGGGAGGGGGAAAGTCTTGACAAACGACAAAGATGTCCTTGAATTCTACGCTGACTACTGCACCAATAACACTCGCGTGCTTCTAAACATCAACGAATAGACGCTTTTATTATGGGAAGTAGAGCTCTCAATAAACCTGTATCGCAATGTTCATATGTTCTGTGACTGATCTGGATATCTCAACTCTAACGAAGAATATTTCATTCTGCTGTGTGTTCTTGAGAGGCAGTATTTGGCTCTTGTTGTTAAACAGTGGCGGGAATATACTTCTCGATCAACGACTCTATAACCCTTGAGTCCCTGAACCATGAAATCCTTTGAACGGCAGGCTACTATAGCACACCAGATTGGATGGTCGCCTCTATCGCATACTCAATACATCTCTCTTGTTTTTGGTTGTAGCTTAGACAGATTGTTTCCGACCTGGGCCATAGGCTCATCGTGGTCAATCCATCAATCCATTGCTTGTGCACTTTCTCTCCCTAAACTCTAAACCAAGCTATGCGGCAATAATTGGCCCGTCAGTTTTAGTGTCTGCGTCTGCATCAGGCAGTCTCGTTGAAACCTACCTCGGTTACTAAACCCCGAAACCATAGTCAAATACTCAGATATGGTTGAGATTTTACGCGTCAGCTCGCAGAATACGGTCACGTGCTCAACGCGCTGTGGCCACAAGCTTCCTAATTCGGTCTAGACCTGCATGAAAACAGGTTCAAAGGGCCACTCCACCAAAAAACATCATCAGGTTAATGCGTGTTTGTTTTAAAAAGTCTTGAGAGAAGCAAGGAAAGAGGACAGGGTGTCTTCATTCTCTGTTAACTTTCTAGAAGTTTATCTCCTAGCGAAACCTCGAAACCTTTTCTTCGTTTGTGTCTTTTTAAGTGTACATAACAACAAAACGCGTGAACCAAACGTTGAGGATCGTACGGTATATCCTTGTCACCAAATTGCCAGGTTGTTTTCTTTTTCCAAACTTTTGGCCAAAACGTTGAAAAAGTTTAAAAACAAACCTTAACACGTCCACCACCGCATTCTCAGATCGCATCACACACTAATCAACAACTTCAGTGATTGATTGATCAGCCAGGCAAAATCTGGTTCAAAGCAACGTGAGATCTTCGCGAGTCAACCCTGGTCGCCAGCTTCAGCTGAGATAGAAACTCATCAGCAAATACACTCAGAAATGTTCAGAACCACGTCAAAGACAAAACCATTCACCATATCCACGCCATTCGCGTCCGATTCCAATAATTCAGATCAACAGGAACACAGTCCAACGCCCCGTACACAAACATCTGATCAGCAGGTGATTCTCATCTCCAAGTTCAACTTCAAGGCGGAGAACAAGCATGAGCTATCCATAGGTGTCGGTGAGGCATTGAAACTGATTGAAAGAAAGGGAAATGGGTGGATTCTAGTGAAGCCAGTTGGAAGACTGGGAGAGCCAGGATTGGTTCCTGCCAGCTATGTTAAGATTGTCAAGCTGGCGAAGGATAGAGTCAACAACAGTAAGATTGACGAGACTTGGCTCTCGTCAAGGGATCAGAACACGCCAATTACAACCTCGCAAGACGAAACAATCGAACCACAGACGCTAAGCAGCACCTCTCCAATATCACCGCAATTGCGTGGATCCGCTGGGGCAGTGGCAAATTCCAGTAAGAATCCCAACTTGAACCCTTCGACCAGCTCTCCCACTGATAGCATCTTCAACAACTCTTCAACCAAGACAGCCACTCCAGACTCTACATTTAGCTTTGAAGAGGCTACCATCCAGCCCACTTCTGGCCTTGTTAGAAATGCGGCTTGTCATAACGGGAGATATTGGTACCGTGTCGATATTGTGATGAATGATGGGAAGAAGAGATATCTGTGTCGTTACTATCAAGACTTTTACAAGCTGCACTGTGCAATAGTTGAAAGGTTGAGGTCAGCTAGTGAAGATGAACACGATAATAACGCGATCCAAAAGCTCCCTGTGCTCCCAGATCCCATCCCGAGACCAGATCTCCAGACCTTGTCAACGATTCTGATGCAGAGATGTCAGATGTTGAACATCTACATCTATCGAATCGTGCAGAACAAGTATAAGCTGGACTATGTTAACATTCTGAACGAGTGGGTACAACCAAGATTGGGAGATATTGAACTGAATGGAAAAGAGACTTTATCCAATGACAAGATTGAAGAGCTACTCCAGCCGTTACCTACAAAAGTGCGCACGAACAGTAATCCATCCCCACAGCTGTCTCCACTACCTACAGTCCAACAGGAATCGCTATCTCTAATCCCTCCCTCGTCGCCTCCTGTAAGACAAAGACCAGTGCTCAACATCTCCACCTCGCAACCTACTCTGCTGGTCAACAAATCTTCGCCCAATGTGACTCTTGATACAACAACCCCAGTGCAATCACCAATAATTTGGAACTCTCCTACAATGTCGCAAGCTCCTTCTTGGCCACGTTCAAACTCAGCGAGTGGGAACGTCACTACCCCTTTGCCAAGAATATACCCTTGTCGTACTGTGACAGAACCAATCTTTGAGAGCTCTAATGAATCTCTTGATTTCCAACCTTCGAACAGAAACTTTATGGTTCGCAGCAGGAATGCGTCAATGCCAGTGATTTCCCCCATTGCTCCGTTACGAGTCTCTTCAGACTTTGTCAAGATCAAGGTATTTGCTACAGACGATGACATTTTTGCCCTCAAGGTGAAACGTGATGCTGATTTGGAGAGCGTAAAGCAGTCGATTCTCACCCGTTTGGAGTGTGATGTTCGCAGCACATTAGTGAAGCTGTACTACAAGAGCAATGCGAGCGGCCATTTCATCCCGCTGGTCGATAACGAAGAACTGAGGACCGTGCTGGCGCAGAGCAAAGTGACGATAAAGTTGCATCTTGTGTCTCAGTAATGAATATTGTTTATTTATGTTCACACCTCTTTTGTAGGTCCAACAAGGTAGTTCTCTCTCAACCACTTCAACTGTGCAATTGACTCCAGTATGTCTGCTTTCGCTGTATGTGCCTCTCTTTTACGAGGACACTTGCTGAGTAATCCCGGGTTGTGACGATGGCCCATCTCGCTGAAGGATGAGACGTCGATGATGCGGTAGTGGAGGTGGTCCAGTACCTTGGGGAACTCGCGGATCATGAAGGCTCGGTCCATGTGCACAGTGTTCCCTGCAAGAACCGCAGCGTTAGGGCTGGTGTACTGGCAAACATAGTCCAGAAGCTCATCTTCCACCTGAGGCAGAGTCTTCTCTGATGCCAACACTTTGGCAGTGAGCCCACTTTCTCCATGGTGCTTGACACACCACTCGTTCATAGCGTCCATCACATCAGCACCGTAATGAATAGTGCTCTCGTAGCCTGGATGCAATAGGTTGAGATTTCCATCAGTGATGACACAGCAGATTTCGATGATGTGGTCGTGGAACGTGTCCAGCCCAGTCATCTCGCAGTCAATCCACACGATTGGGCGGAAGCCCTTCTCGTTCTTGAGCGGCACAGGGAACTGCGGGTCGAATTCTGGAAGGGGGAGGAACTTTCTGGTCATGAAGGCAGTAAGTGGTGTGGTTGTCAGTTTCCGGATAACAGAGCGACTATGCAATCGATTAACGCTGGAGGAGGTAATTCTAAGCATGTTTTGAAGAGTGAAGAGCTTGAAAAAAGATGCTTTGGGTGGAGATTTGATAAGAACAGCCGACCTTTTTTGAGAATTCGGACTTTTTTGTTTTAGGTGGCTAGTTAGAGGGGTTTCGCATTGGTTTCAAAGTCGTTTTCATGTTGTGTGATTCTTTCGTTCAACTGACGGTCCATATAGTTCACCGTTGTCAGTCTTTGCGTAGCATTCCTCGTTCAGCCCGATGGGAAGGGGGACAGGGCCAGTTTTTTCTCCTAAAAAAGCAGTACTACAAAAAATCAACAAACTACAGCCACCTCTGCCCGTTCTGAGGATCCAACCACAGCCCTAATGGAGATCTCCTTCCGTGGACGTCCTTCAAATAAAAACTCTGTTACCAATAGCTCACAGAGCCACCACAAAAACCCGTACAATCCAGCACCGACCTCCTCGAAACACTCATCCAGAACTCTTCCTAACTCCATGTTCAAATCTATCAAGGCTAAACTAAGCTTGCGCACCATCCTAATCTCACTTCTGAGCTGGTGGGTTATCATCAACTACCTTGAGCGCACCTATGTGAAACATACCATCTCACAATGTCATTGGTCCCGCTGGGAACAGTGGTCGTCCGAACCACACCGTATCGCTCTCTTTGCAGACCCTCAGATCATGGATGACCACTCATACCCAGGCAGACCGGCGCTAATCAACTTCTTTGCCCGGCAGCTGATTGATAATTACCACAGACGAAACTGGAACTATGTCAACTACGTCCTTGACAGTGACTCTGTGCTATTCCTCGGTGACTTGTTTGATGGGGGGAGACGTTGGAATGACACTTATTGGTTCGATGAGTTTAAGCGTTTTAATCAGATTTACCACAAGTTTCCTGGCAAAGAGATCATTATGTCCCTACCAGGGAACCACGACATTGGATTCGGTGACACTGTGGAGATTGATGCCCTCAACAGATTCAGGGCCTTCTTTGGCGAAACATCATCCATCCATTCAATTGGCAACCACACATTCGTTCTCCTCGATACAATATCCCTCTCTGACTTTGCCAACCCAGATGTAACAACACACGCGCGCACAATCATGAATCAATTGGCACCTTTGAACCCAGCTGATCCTCCTCGCATCCTCCTATCACATGTGCCACTTTTCAGAGACCCTTCAACTCAGCAATGTGGCCCTCACAGGGAATCCACGAAAAAGTTCCCTATCATGAAGGGTATCCAGTATCAAACAGTGATTGAATTAGAGCTATCACAGGAGATATTAACTAAAGTGAGGCCACAGATTGTGTTCAGCGGTGATGATCATGATTACTGCCACATCACGCACGTTTATGGAGAGTCGAACACAGCTGAGGAAATTACAGTCAAGTCGTGCTCAATGAACATGGGGATCAGGTATCCTGCGATCCAGTTGCTGTCATTGAACACACAGGATGGTGCTGAAAAAACGTATCAGACAACTATCTGCTACCTACCTGATCCATATTTCACTTTGAAGACATACCTTGTCACTCTCATTGCTAATGCTTTGCTTTTAGTGTTGATGTTCCTGAAGCCCAACTATTGGAACGCAGTGGTACGTCTTGTGAGAAGAATGGTTCCTGTACAGCAAGTACTACCACTGACAGAGACGATCAAAATGACGAAATTCCAGCGGACTGAATGCGATTGGGGTGCACTGGTACTAAATGGTGGTATCATTGCAGCTGGTGGTATGTTGATCTTCTCAATCTACTTTAATGCAATGTAAAGAAAGAAAATAATCATAAAGTATAGAGAAGATACACAGACTTAAATTCACATCATCCCGCGTAGTCTCGCAATGTAATTATTCCCAGTTGAGTAGTCAGTTCTTTTGTAGAGGAACTGCTTCAAAATGTATGGCTTCACAGTGGCCAGTTGACCATCCTTTGTCAATGAATTGAGCAATTCTGGTTGAATGGTGAACAGATTGGCGATTTCTCGCAAGAGGGCAAACTTCTCTGAGATTGAAGGAATCTTCCATCTCTCAATCGCTTGCTGATAACTTATAATGTCCTTCGTTGCAACAATTCCTCCAGTTGAGTTGATCTGGAAGTTACGGTAGTGATCAAACAATTGGTTGAAAGTGAACTCCCCCAACTCAACCAAGAAGTGGTTTAAGTTCTCACCATTGAGGAACTCGCTTAACTGTTCATAAACATCATTCAGAATTCTGCACACAGACACACAGGTGGGCGTGTCAGACTCAAGAAGTTCTGATGTGAGGTAATCTTTCTTCTTCTGCTTGGAAAGTGCAGCCATGATCTTGTCCTGTGCCTTAGTCAGTGTATCCTTAAACAAAATGTTGATAGCTAGTTCAACGTGCGAGACATATCCATTGGTCAAATTCAAGATACGTTGTCTTACCTGTGGGTTATTGTTGGACAGTGGAAGGAAGGTTGTTCGGATGCAGGTTGAGACCAAGTACATGATCTGGCTGGCGGTGTTGACGTTGAAGAAGCACTCGAGGTCTATTGTGTCCGATTTGTTCTCTTGGTGCAGCAGGTCTGAGAAGGAAACCTCGAGTCCTAGGTCCACATATGACTTCCCAACACCAAGCAGAAATATTTCTAGGATCTCAAGGCTTAGCTCAGCGACCTTATTGGATGGTGACAGTTCCACGACCCGGGAAAGGGATTCAAGTGTCGATTTGAGAATGGATTCGGTCTTGGCGAGGTTGAGACGCTTCTCCTCTTGGATCTCTTCGATTGTCTTTTGAAATTCTGAGAAGTTGTTACTTGAACCGCTCCTTTTGAAAGAGCTGGATCTGTCCAAATGTGTTTTCATAAAATTCTTCAGTTGAATACCAACGCGTGCTCTTGTGTTCAAGTTCTCATAGTCACTAACCAAACTACTTTCTGTCTGTGTTGAATATGAAGGAACCCTGGCAGCAAGTTTTCCAGTAATGAAACTCTCATTTGCCTGCTCGTAAGTTTGGGTAACGTTGAGCAAGATGTTCTCCAATGTCTTCTTCTCTTGTTCAAAAAATCTCAAATCACTCAAGTATTGAATGAATAAATCACCGAAGCTCTGATCGATAATAATATTCAACTCATCCAACTTGGCACTGTGATGCGACCCTAGATGCGTCTGGAAGAAGCTCTTCAAATTCTTTGAGAAGTTCCCTGTGGAAACATAAAGTGCAGAAAGGGTTCGTAGATACGCCAAACTGCTCGCACTGTAGGAGCACTTGATCAGTGCCTCAATTCGAGACTGGATCTTTTGGGCATAAAGTCTTTCAATAAAGGATCCCAAGACTGGGGCTGGATCTCTAAACACCTCCAAAATAGTAATGGTTTCATCACTTAACACTTGGTTAATCTCCTTAAAGAATGGGTCTGTAAAGGTTTTAGGCAATCCATAATAATTGCTAGGGTCGGAAAGACTGTCCCAGACATTTGCATCGCCCATATCCTGATCCTGGGCCTCAGTGTCTTCTATAAAAAACTTAAGTTGACTGACGAAGTTTTTGGTAACAGCAACACCGCCATTGTAATCAGTCAAGATATCAGCAATATCTCTCATCTTGGGCAGATTGTTTGCCTTGTATTCATGGTCAAAGTCCTCCAAAAGAGAGTTCTCCATTAATTCCGAATATTTCTGGATCGAGTCATGACAAGTTTGAGAATTCTTCAAGTCGTCAGAGATCAACTTTTGAGACAAAGATAACAGCTGAGCGACGGTAGAGGCACAGCGTCTTTTGTCTTTGATGGATCCATTCACCAAATATTCTAGTTCCTGGGAGCAGTTCTCTTTGTAAAACTCAGTGTAGATCTCAATCAATGAGATGGTCGCTAACGAACGGTCCTTTGCACCGATAATAGTAGTGAGATTCTCTGTTAGTGGGTTGATCTTGGAGTTCGCTTTGTAAACCTGGTCATCGAGTCTCTTAAACTGAGTGGAGATTGACTCTGTACGAGCAGCAAGCGACAGGATGTTTCTGCTGTGGTCAAGTTCGTACATATCAACCTCTTTTTGAAGTTCAGCCTGCTTCGCGGAAGCCTCAGTGCTCAGATCATGCAATTCTCTAAGTGTTGATTCAAACGTTCTTATAAAAGGCTTAGGATCAAGCTGCTGTTGCTGAGTTGAGTGGGTAGCGGTAGGTAGATGGTCTTTGCTGAGTTCCTCGATGAACTCGTACACCGTTAGATTGTCCTTTAAAAGTCGAGTTAGTAAGATAAATCGATCTCAGGAAGAGGAAGCGAGACATACCAAAAACTTATCCAGTGACAGCATCCTCCGGATCCGAGGATCCAGGTCATAAATTGAGCTCATCTGACTTTTTGGAAGGCCTTAACGAACGTAGGGCTGTTTCGGTTGTTTTCAAAATCGACTTTTGTTTATCTCTTTTTTGTTTTTCTTTGTTTTGGAGAAAATGAACAAACCCAACACTCACTCGCAACCCTTATTGTGGCCTTTCTACGTACTACTGGTTGGAAAAAACCATGAGCGAATTGATTCCGAGCACGCAGCTGACCACAGAACAGGCGGTCGAACTTAACGAATTACGCCAGATTCTTACACTTATAAATACGATGTATGTCACTTCCCCAATCTCGTTTAGTTTTTGAAGAGCACGTCACTAACTGTCACCATAGCGACAACAATCTCAAACAATGCAATCAGCTATTGGAAGCCCCTATAGATAACCCCAATTCATCGCCGACCAACAACCTGACTGATCAAATGGCAAAGACCACAGAGAATCTCCGTCACATTCTTGAACTCTTTGGCCAACTCTAAGCTCATGACGCGAAATTATAAAAAACAATTGTGAATATATCAAACAATATCAACAATCTCACAAAACAGCCATCATGAGCACACATGACAAGATCCTACAGAGTCATCAGGATAACATCCTCAGGAAACATCTGGGTCATGAGGTGGAGTCTGATGATGATGATGAGCTTCTTGCGCTTTTAGAGGAAAGCACCGAGTTTGATCAATACAGAGAACGTCGACTTGAACAGCTATCTAAAGAGTAAGTAGCATCTTGCGATCGTTCGTTGTTGTTGCCTGGCCTTAATACTGACAAATTCCAAGGCTGAAGGATTCAAGAAAGGGCTTTGAAGAAGGACAAGGGTCCGTGGAGACTCTTCTAAACGAAGATCAAGTCTTTCAGACCACTACCAAAACAAAGAACGTTGTTATTCATTTTTTCCATCCAAACTTTGAGAAGTGCAAGATTATGGATTCAAAACTTGAAATTCTGGCTCAGAGACATCTTTCTACTAAGTTCATCAGAATCAATGCGGAAGATGCGCCTTTTTTGGTTACAAGACTAAAGATCAAAGTGTTACCTGTGGTGTTGCTCTACATTAACGGTATTGAAATGAACAGACTGGTTGGATTTGGTCAACTCGACTATACAGAATCTGGCGATTTCCCGATTGAAACACTAGAAAAGTTCTTGTTGGACTCTGGAGTGGTTCCAAGAAGAGCCAATAATTATCAAAGACTAACACGAAAGATTGAGGAAGATGACAATGAGAGTGATTTGGACTTGTAAAGGGATGCTTCATTTTGATGGTTGGCACAAAATAACAGACAACATCCTCTCTATGAGGTCAACCAATCCACCATCACCATTGAGGGTGTATGGTTGCTCCTGCGTGTATAATTGAGTACCTAATGAGCACTCACTGTAATCATTCTTCTGATTGACTTGAGGACTACTATTCCCAGCTTCCTCGTACAATCCAGGGAAATTCCTCTCTCTGTTAGCAAGCACCAATTCTCCTGGCTTGTACTCACTTTCAAAATCAGAGTGATATTTCCCAAGCTTTGGAAGCAAAACAGAGCTCGTCCTCTCCGTGAAGGTGCGCCCGGTGTGCTCTCTTCTTATATACACCTTAGGAGGAGTGAAGGCCGTACCTTGATTGAACTTGACAGCGTTTATGCCGCCAAGCGTGTGCCCGTCAAAAGGGTGCTGGGTTGTAGGCTTCTCCCTAGTTTCTAAATCAAGCATCCTGCTTATCACTAGTATATTTCTCTAGCCATCACACGATCTTTCGAATGAATTCTGATGCTAGTTAAGTTGACACAAATCTCCCAAATTTCACAAAATGCATGTTCATTTAACCGAGGTGATCTCATTCTTCCGCTTCCAACTGGTGTCTGGGTGTTAGTCGGATTTCGAGAGGTTCCCGGAACTAAACAAACCACGCAGTTTTGGTGCTTAAAAATTTTCTAGAAATTTTCAAAATTTTTCATCTTCTTCTTCTTTACCCAATTTTGGTAAGAAAGAAGCACTTTTTTGCAGACGAACCAAGATGCAAATTTTTGTTAAGACCCTTACTGGTAAGACCATTACCTTGGAGGTCGAGTCCTCTGACACTATCGACAATGTCAAGTCCAAGATCCAAGACAAGGAGGGTATCCCACCTGACCAACAAAGATTGATCTTTGCTGGTAAGCAATTGGAGGATGGCAGAACTTTGTCTGACTACAACATCCAAAAGGAGTCCACTCTTCACTTGGTCCTAAGATTGAGAGGTGGTGGTAAGAAGAGAAAGAAGAAGGTCTACACCACTCCAAAGAAGATCAAGCACAAGCACAGAAAGATCAAGCTTGCTGTCTTGACTTACTACAAGGTTGACCAAGACGGAAAGGTTGAGCGCTTGAGAAGAGAGTGTCCAGCTGAGACCTGTGGTGCTGGTGTCTTCATGGCTAACCACGGTGACAGACAATACTGTGGTAAGTGTCACTTGACCATCAAGGCCAAGAACTAAATTTGATGAAACTAGGGTCATGGGCTGCGTCGCGTAAGCATTCTTGCAGCTTCTATAGTTAAATTTGATATAGTTATTTGCTGAGAGTCTGTAGGCCTAATTGCAATAAGAAATTGAAACTTTATTCGACTTCCAGTTCGGCATCGGCCCCCTCGTCCCTACAGTCCATTAATACTATCTACTATTTTTTGTATTGGATAGCAGTATAAATGCAGATGAGGGTAATGCAATGCTCTATGTGGGAAGCCAACGTTTGAATAGTTGGTCTTTAATGCAAAGTGGGATGTAAATGATCACACTATTAGTTACTGGGAGCTTGTCTCATTCAGTGTCAAGTGTCTCACGACTTTCTTCAAATCTCTGTTCTCCTCCATCAGTTCCAGTCTTATAATCTCAGATTTTTTCAGTTCAGTCATGGATTTTTTCAAGTTGTCAAATCTGGTTTCAGCCAATCTCTTGTAATTTTCTAGCTCTTGTGTCAAGGTCTGGTTTAGGTTCATTAGCTCAGCGTTTCTAGTCGAGATTTCCTCAATGACTGAAGCTGCCGCATTCTGATTTTCCTTAATCAAAAAGGAATCGTCCAAAATCTGCTCAATATCAGTTAGGTTTGATGAGCTCTGGAAAAGTTGATGATCACTAGGGGTGTTGATATGCAAATCATCTGTGGCCAACAAAGATTCCGGTGTTAATGGCTTTATTTCAAGATTTTCGGCAAAGTTTTCTTGTTCAAGGACATTGATATCAAACGTCTGCTTTCGCTTTTGAGGTAGTAGTGGAACATTAATGTTTCCCAGTTGACTACTGGAGTCAGGTTGAGAACCATGTGGGTCAAAATCTATAATTCGTTGATTTTTAGTAATTTCCGCAATTGCATGTGATAGTACCTGATCAATGTCTGTTTGAATAGAGAGATCATTGGGATGGAACTCTGTTCCTATATTCTTGGGATCATTCAAGAGGGATTCCAGGTCAATTTCGTGGTAGGCCATATCCAGCTATATTTTGACAAGGTCTGAAGTTAAGGAACCTAGTAGTGGTTAATTAGAGAGAGGACGGTTCAATAGATCCAGGAGGCTTGAGGAGGAGATGGTGGGACCTAAAAATGGACTTGACCGTTGGTACCGTGAAGTATCAATTCAAGAGGACCCAAGGGAAAGGTTGGAGTAGTTGAAGGGTTGTTTTGAGAGCTTCCTGAGCTAGCTTACGTTTGACAGTAAGTGGGATTTAGCGTGTGGTCTTGTTGGTCAGTGTCCACCGTGTTGTATACTTGATGAGATCGAATTGATTTACGAAAAAATTTTGGAGCATCAGCCTGGCATAAACAAAAAAAAAAATCGAGCTGGTTTTGAGCTCCGTTTTGTAACTCTGAGTGAAAAACATTCACGAAAAATTTCAAATTGAATTCAAAAAAATATGCTCTCACTCAGAGTCGAACTGAGGATCGCTACATTACTAGTGTAGCGCCTTACCAACTTGGCCATAAGAGCACTTGATGTTTTCAATCGTTTGTTCAGCTTTGGGACATGTTTTCTCTTGAATGAAGGCTATAGCTGAGCTTGCGAAAGCGTGTCAATTGAGCATTCCAGATTTAAGTAGCAACAATGCATACTTTGATTTAACGAGCAGGTACCCTTTTGTATGAAGGGAAAAAGAGACCCGGGCATAACTGTGCTCGATTATAGGTGGCAAAGTGGGAGCAGGGGAAGAGTCAAAGCGGTAAGTGAACTGGCAGTTCTAGCTGCGTTCGAATCACCTTCTGCTGGATTTAAAGATCCTAAGATATTGCGCTTGATGAAGTGTAAGGCATAAGTTAGATCTTTGGAGGATATCCGTGGGCTCAAGAGAGTCAGGGACTGTCGGTAGCCGAAGGGTAGGTTCTTAGAAATTGTAAACACAAATTGCTGCGGGCACGTCTTAAAGTTTCAACAAAGATCAAAGCAAGAAACAAAACAAAAATAAAACAAAGCGTAGTTGGGAACGGGTAAATACGACTGAACCGCTACGATGTCAGGTCTGATTGTTCCAGTTCTGGAAGACCTACAGAAGGCTATCGATAAATCTGGAAGCCAAATCCCCCTTTCCGGAGCTGTGAGAGCTCAAGCCTTGGAACACGAACTTGATCAATTAACCCAAATTAACGATATGATGGACAACTTGATCGGTTCAATTGAGGCGTGTACAAGCAACATAGACGTGGTTTTATCCACTTCAGAGTCTACCAACAAACTCCTAGACCTTTGGATAAAGATTCTCTCACAGGCCAGCTACACCAACACGATCTTGAGTGATAACAACTGGAAAGGTGTTTCAAAGAATGAAGAAGAATATCAGTTAAAACTACGCAAATTTGAAGAACTGCAGAAAAGATATAACGCAGAAAAGCAGAAGCGTGAACAGGAGAAGGAAGTTCAAGCTCAGAAGAGATTAGCCCAAGAAAGACGGTTCAGGGAACGTGAGGAAGCCTTGAGGAGAAGAGTGTATGGTGGTAGCTCTGGATCTGTTCGAACAAACACCACTCGTGGTACGAGACCCACAACCTCCAGCGCTCGGACTTCAAATTTGGGATCTAGAACAGGTAGTAGTTCTACTGAGAAGTTTGGTAAGTAAAAGGACCTCTTTGTGTTCTTGTGTCCCAGGTTTTATGCAGCACTAGAAACCTCGCTTGGATTAAAGTTCGAATTTATCTTTGAATTTCGCAGGTTTGAAGCCACTTATCAGGATGGTTAAGGGTAGGAGAAACGGGCTGTTCGGATTCAATGCGTGAGACTCATATCTCCTACCCCGCATATTCTCTTGTGGTTGTTTGTGACTGTTCTTAAATGGTCATTCTGATAGTGGTTCTGAACCTCAACCCAAGGCCAAAATATCCGGAAATTTCCACATTGGGTGGTCAGTTCCACAAATGATAGACTGGGCTTGAAGTTACTTTGTAGGTCAGAATCAGCTACCATGGCATTGAAGATTACCTCTTTATCAAACCAAGTATTGAGACCTCAAACTAGTTAAGATAACGGCTCTTTTGGATCGCGGTTGTGGCGGAGTTAAGATACTTGGACATCAATCTCCCAGCTAATTCACGGCTTAAATGAAAGAAATGTTGAACCCAACCCTAGATCTCGAATTGTTCAATGGTGTGCGAATTCCTATACTGCTGGCAGTTCTTTGATTTAGGATGTACCCAAACTTTAGAGGAATGGAACCAGAAGAAAACTTGAGATATCAAGGAAACTAAAAGATTCTTGACTTTCGCAAGTTCAAAACTTCTAACTGAATTATTTAATATCCAACCATAGTGTCCATCAAGAAAGCTGAGTCTCAAATACAGAGATGACAGGTGTGACTATTGTTTTTTATGGCATGTACGACATGGAATTTGGCAATTCTGTACCTGTTTTGAAATTATTTTTGTGTTAAGTATCACTCCTATCTACTCTTTTTGGCAGATTTTCTAGTAACCTTGTAATCCGCACGGAGAGAAAGAGCTGCACTGTAAGTGTATTGTTTTCTGTGGGTAAGACGTTTGGCACATTAGATCAAATTCGCGAAATAAGTTTTTGTCCCTTGTGGACATTTGGTCAATTAGAAATAATACAGAGATGATCAGCAGTTCCCCTGCATAAGGATGAACCGTTTTACAAAGAGATTTACTATTTTTTTTGCAAAACTTCAAAACCTGAGTAAAGTAGACACGTAAAAGACGATGAGCAGCAGATATCTGTCCATATGACCCTGCTTGGGTTCGAGTGTGGGAAAGTTCTGGTCTGAAGGAGTAATTTATAGTTATTGGTTCGACTCTCATCAGGGGGAAATCGAAAACTCCGCAACTTGGTAAGACATCATGTGGTTCCAACACAACATCTTTCCTTGATAAAAGGCACTAGTTCCAGCAATTTATTTATATCCAATTCTTCTCTCGAAGCTAGCATATGTTTATATATATATAAATTTGAGTACAATTAAATAATTAATTTTGGCCTAACCGTTTGACATTAACAATTTCATTTGGTTCAGGTTGCTTAATACTTTTTGAATTCTATATAAAATACTAGTTCCCGAAGGTTAACCGACGGGAGCTGATTTACATCTACCAGATGGACCCTATAGCTAAAAGCATGATAGACTTCAAGTCTATTCGCTTGAACTGGATACTGGGCGAGCTTCTACTTTTCCTCATTCTATTCCCCATGTCGAAGCCACCAACTTTCCCATTCTTAAATAACCTAGACACATCGCTGATGAAAAGCTTCAACCAAGATTCGCTCAATCATTCATATGTTTACCGCCTAGCTAAGTTCAAAGCGCATACCAGCTGCTTGCTGATATTTTATGGAAAGAATTGTAACTTATCGACTGATCAATATCAACGTGTAGCCCCTCACTCCCTCTCTTCACCTAGTATAGGTTGTAGACTTCACAGTACCATATTTCGTTTACCTGTTCATACTGACTCCATAAAAATAATTTAAAGTACTTAGCACCCTAAAAGGGAACCCACTCCTACTGTATCATAAGCCTAAACAACCTAACGGCCAATGGAAGCCTAAGAAGAAGGCGACATATCTGAAGGCAAACACGGCCAGTTTCACTCACCTGATGCACCAAAGATAGCTGGAGTGACGATTTGGAACCACTCGCAATTTTACTGATCAAATCACTCCATACAATTCTGTTGAAAGGTGAGAGCACCGCCAAAATGAAAGGTGGCCAGAAGTATAAACAGATAAACTCAGCAGGGCAGTAGGGAAACAACGCCACTGAAGAGTGGAGATTAGCTCAATTGATCTGTGATTGGAATAAGCCATTTGGTATGGTTCGATCGAAACTGGATTTGAAGCTGCGATTTATGATATGAGTTAAGAAAAGCTGAGAGTCACCATAACCGCGACACTTCCTTGGAAGCAGGATTTGCTTTGGCAAAGAGAAGAAGGGGATTGATTTTTCAGTGAAGTGGTGGCTATCTGTGGGTTTGATACTAGAGAATCTACATCTCTTCAGCAAAAGTGTGATGCCAGGCATTGCTGGATTACAGGGGGACCTTTCAGACCCACTAGGGAGTTTTGGATCTGGAAAGATCCTTATGAACATCGTCTAACCAACATCAGCCCTGATTAGGAGGATGAACTTGTTCACTTTTTGCTACTACTCGTTTTCCAAAGGTTAGAAGGTGTATGAAGTAGCCACACTCGGATAGCCCTAACGGAATTTTATTAGTGATGAAGATCAAGCAGTCACACTGATATGCAGATAGAAATTACAGCTCCAAATTCAAACCCTGATAGTTTTAATGTAAACCAATTTGTTATATATGAGGAGAGTACTGGAACTGAAGCTATGTTTGGGTAAAAGGGTTTTCGGTGGCGATAAGATATGTCTTCAAAAAATCCCGAGATATTCTGACATACCTCCCTTCCACCCTTCATCTTCACAAACAATGGCCTCCAACGACAGCAACACGTATAAAACAAAGACAATTGACTTCCAAGGTAAGCGTAACATTCTGATCCAGAACGAGAATGGTCCCTGTGCACTGCTGGCCATTGTCAACTCCCTGTTGCTCACAGTCAACGTGGACTCAGCCCCGCAGGTTCACGAGTTGGTTGCATTGGTCAATTCAGAGTCAGACATTGAGCTTAATCAAATTCTTAACAGATTGGGAGAAGTTGCCGTTGCCAACCAATCAATCTATGGGCTGGACCCATCAGAGGTCCAGGCCACACTGTCTTTACTACCAAAGCTCCATGAGGGACTTAACATCAACCCGATGTTTGATGGAAGCTTTGTTGAGGGTCAGGAACTTAGTATCTTCAAGGTGTTTCAGCTACCATTGGCGCATGGTTGGATTCTTAATCCAGAAGATGACGAACATGCGGCGCTGAGAAAGTACAACTCATATGAGGCATGCCAAAATGTGCTGGTGGAGGCTTATGATGTGGAGAAGAAGGCTCAGAAAGACTACGCCGATGAAGAGATCTTGGCTGATTCAAAGCAGATTAAGCATTTCTTTGCTCGCAGTGCGACACAGTTGACCTCTTATGGTCTGAGCTATCTGAAACAGAACTTGGCTGAGGATTCCATGGCTGTTTTCTTTAGAAATGATCACTTTGGAACCATTATCAAGAAGGACAACGATCTCTACGAGCTTGTGACAGACCTTGGATTCAAGGACAAGACACAGTTTGTTTGGGAATCCCTTTTATCTGTTAATGGGGCCAATAACTCTTTCTTTACTGGTGAGTTCACACCATTATTGGAAGACTCTTCCAACCCATTCGATGATGGTACCACTGGCTCTCCCCATGAAATGGATGACAGGGCACTGGCCTTACAGATCCAAGAGGAGGAGGATGCCAGAGTTGCAAAGGCTTTACAGAGGAAATATGAGCCAAAGCCCAAGTCACCAGAGGGCACTTCAAGTAACAAAAAGCAGAAGAAGATTAAGGAGAAGAAGGAAAAGGAGAATAAGAAGGAGAATAACAAGAAGTGTGTCATTATGTAACATTAATATTTATTATTATTCAGTCTGTTTGGATATTCAATCCTTTCTTCTTTTTGTAGCTGGCGACTGCTCATCGCCGGGAACTTGGTTTTGGAACTGTTGATGTACAGCATTCTTCAAGAATTCAGTGAGTCTTTCCTCTGGGTTCTCACCTTCCACAATCTCTTTCAACTTCAGTCTCTTTTCATCGTCAATATCAATCGTCACATCTCCTTGACTCTCATAGGAGTATCTAATCTGGTGTTCAGGAACATCTTCCGGCTTAGGAAGGGTATCTAGGATGTGCGCACTATCTTCTTGTGGATTGTCATGGTTTAGTGAGCGGAGGTATTGAACAACCTCGGGAAACTCGTCATCTTCCCCAATGTAATCAGCAGCAGTCTGGCCATTGTGGTTCTTGAGTCTGAAGTCCGCTTTGTATTGCTCCACTAGAAGTTTTGCTGTGGCTAAGTCCTCAACATGATGCAATGGAGAGTCTCCTTCTGTGTCCTGGATGTTGATGTTGCCACCTTTTTCGATCAGATACTCAAGAAGCTTTGTATGGCTGTAGGAGACAGCTGCGTGGATTGGAGTGTAGCCGTTAGGGTCCTTTGAGTTAGGAGTAAATTGGGCAGATTCAAAGAAACCCTTTACAGCAGCTATGTCACCGTCACTGGCAGCGACCCACAAGTTTGAGACCATATTGTGTCTTTTTGAGAAGGTTGAAGATTGGAACGGTCATCAACAATAAAATTAATTTTTGAAAGAAAAGCGAGTGTTGATGCTCCTGGGAGAGAATCCAAGGCTTGTAGTTGTGCACTGCTACCCACACGAAAAAGATGACCACACCACCACCAGATTACCCTCCAAAGGACAACCTGCCACCTCCAACTGCTCCACTCGATCCGCAGTCTGTTCAGGGGTTCGAATGGTGGCGTCGTACAATGGCATACAAAACAGGACTTGGACTAACTGCGGAGGCTGCCTCTCAGTACGAAAACGATGCTCGCTTCAAGAAGAACCAAGACGATTGCAATAAGTGCTACGAGTACCGCGATTTTGCCCTCAGATACTCTCCATCAGTGATATTTATGATTCAACAGATCAAGAAGGTGAACCCAGCAGTTGGCGCTGTACTTGACAAAAAGATTGTATGCGATATCTGTGATGAATGGAAGGGGGGTGGTTTCCACCCTGAGCTGGGTGTTTTGCTTTGCCAAAATAGAATCATTGATCAATACCATTTGGAGGATACTCTCACCCATGAACTTGTTCACTTTTACGACAATACCAAGTTCAAAGTTGATTGGTTGAACTTAAAGCACCATGCTTGTTCCGAAATTAGAGCTAGTTCTCTTAGTGGAGAATGCCGCATCATGAACCAGATTAAAAGAGCAGGTTTGACAAAGTTTGGGAGAGGCCACCAGGAATGCGTCAAGAGAAGAGCAATCTTGTCCGTCGAGGCGAACCCGAACTGCAAAGATAAGGAACAAGCTACTAAAGTTGTCGAGGAAGTATGGGATTCATGCTTTAATGATACCAGACCATTTGATCACATTTATAGATAGTGCTAGAGGCAGAGTGTACATAATTTCAAATTTCAGAAGGTTAAGTAGAGAGTGCACATCATCGATGGGCCAGTAATGATTCCTATCCAAAATATGACATTTCCGAGAGTCTTCTTGTTCCTGAGAAAGCGAGTCTTGGAAATGGCAATAAGGGGTAGTTGGAACATTTGTAGAAGAAGCAAATATCCTCGAAACTTGTGGAAAAGAACAAACATCGCCAACTCGTGTAGAATAGAGCTCAATAAGAAAGTGAAGAGGGTCGCCTGATGTTTGGATAGTTGCAAAGCGCTGATGGAGCTATGATATACATGTCTCAACAAGAACTTATGCACTGGTATGTTCCAATAGCGGGCAAATTGATCCCAAGACACACAGTTCCACCATGGTCCGTAGAAATCACGATCACCAAATCTGGTCAGTTCAGCAATACAATTGAGGATTGCATCCCAGATTAGATAGAACACCAAGATGTAGATGATGACAAAACTAGGCATCATGTTCAGTAGAAGTAAAGGGTATTGGTTGATTCTTTCAATTACGGGCAGGTCCTTCATTGAAATAGCTCTCATGGCAATTGGATACATCATGTTCTGAGCAATCACAATCATGATCATAATGACACCGAAAATGGCTGCAATCTTTTCGCCAACATAGTACCATCTTATCTTTGAAGAGCGAGGAAAATCAATTTGGTAGACCAGCGATGGAAACATCGTGAACCAAAAGAAGTTCTCAATTGTGATATTAGAAGGAAATGGAGTGACTGTGGACTGGGATTTCAGCTCAAATTCACAGAAATGAATAGAGCTGTTCAATAGCTTGGTGTACTCATCATCGACTTCTTGTGACGTAGCGTCAATTTTCTTGATGAAGCCCTTGGAGAACTCCAACTCTTTTTTGATTCCCCAAAGGTATCCGTTATAGAAGCTATAGGAGTGAATCTTCATTAAAATAACCAATGAGTGTAAGAAGAGAAAAATCTTACCAATCCATGGGTACTGCTGCCTCTCAGCAAAGATGGTAAAGTTGACAAAGAAGCCAATCTCGAAAAGAGACGAGAGAATCCACCCCGGACCCTCCCAACTTATCCAACCTTGTTTGATTGTGTAATGTAAGCCATATATAATATACATGGAAATGTACATCCATAGGTCAGTCAGGGCGATCTCCACCAGATTGGTCAATAGGATGTTGATGATCTCAGCCTCAAGTCCATGTTCAAGGTAGTAGTTCACCATGATGTTGAGGATTGTGATAGCAACACTAACCCAGAACAGAGAAAAGAAGCCATGAAACGCACCACTTTCCTTACTTGCCATGTCCAAGATAGACTGTTTCTCTATGAACTTGACATCGTTTAATTTAGACTTGGGTATCCCTTCGTTGCTAAAACGGCGCTTGTCCACTGTGATTCTAGTTGTGAGTTCGTAGATCTCCTCGTCTGTACGTCTCTTCACGAGTTTCAATTCATCCGTGTTCATCTGCTGAACTGAGCGGCTATTAGATTGAAGGGAGATGAGTGGCACATCCTCAGCCCGCTTAATATCCTGGATGGTGCTATCCGACTGCCCCCCGAAAACGCTTACCTCGTAGTCATTGTCCACTGTGAGAGACTGACGGGAGTGGTTTTTGAGTGAGAGCCTTTTTAGATGAGACTCATCGCTGATTGTTTTATCCAGTTCCATAAGGTGTGAGAAGGATTAGCCGCTAATGTACAAACTACACGGTGGGGGAGCAAAGATAGCGGGCGATTTTTGTGCCACCAGGTTTCTTGTTAGACAATTCCGAATTCCGACCTCCGTTGGTTTGTGCTGTTCACGTTGTTCTCTATTTAGTTTTAGTTAAGGATAGTGTGTAGCTTAGTCATCCTCGATGAGCTAAAATTTTTGTGAGAGGTTCCTGTTGACCAAAGAAAACAAGACACAAAGCATATCACAAGGATAGGGTATACATTAGGATGTCCCGCCCAGAGCAACTCGCCCCTCCAGAAATCTTCTACAATGAATCTGAGTCGCAAAAGTACACTTCCTCTACTCGTGTGCAGCACATTCAGGCTAAGATGACTTTCCGTGCGCTTGAACTTTTGAATTTGCAACAGGGAGTTCCCCATCTGGTACTGGATGTCGGTTGCGGGTCCGGTCTCAGTGGTGAGATCCTTACAGAGGAGGGTCATTTTTGGATGGGTATGGATATCTCCACGTCAATGCTGGCGACGGGGTTGGATCGTGATGTGGAGGGTGATCTGTTCTTGGCTGATATGGGTAATGGAATCCCTTTCAGAGCAGGAACATTCGATGCAGCCATCAGTATCTCTGCTATACAGTGGTTGTGTAATGCGGATACTAGTAATAATGATCCAAAGAGGCGTCTGATGAGGTTTTTCAATACATTGTTTGCCAGTCTGAAACGGGGTGGGAAGTTTTGTGCCCAATTTTATCCTATGAATGACGACCAAATTGATTCTATTCTGGGTGCGGCGAAAGTTGCTGGCTTCCAAGGTGGATTAGTGATTGATGATGCTGAGAGTAAGAAGAACAAGAAGTACTACCTCGTGCTGAGTGCTGGGCAGAGTACGGAACATATGAACTTGTCAGGGTTGACAATGGATGCCCCGGATGAGGTCCAGCAGAGAAGACTGGCTAAGAAGGGTAAAAAGCAGGTTGAAAGTAAGAAGAACTTCATTACAAGAAAGAAAGAGCTGATGAAAAAGAGAGGTAAGAAGGTTGCGCATGACTCGAAGTTTACTGGTAGAAAAAGAAAGTCAAGGTTCTAATGAAGACTGTTTTATACTTGATTTTGTTGCATTCGCTCACACTTTGCGAGTTTTAGACCGTATACAGTGCACGATTCATGGTCCAGTAGTACTAGTACATGATGAAGCCCAACATCAACTTTCGCGAATTTCTCTCAATTGATATGGTCAAAAAAGTAAAAAACTGAAAAATCGCCAGGATGGTTGATGGAGGCTTCACTTAAAGTCAAAACCCAGATGTCACTCTTTGTTAGTGCGTTACTGAAAGGCGCTCGTGCCTCCTCTGTTTTGACGCAGTCAAGATCTTTCATCATTCCATCTAAAGCTAGTAAGTACTACTCCTAAACGATTTCCCTCGTGGATCCCAACTGACAGCGACCATAGAAAAAATGATTGATGTTTACGCCCCTTTGACCTATGAAAAGAAGGACGTGCTTAAAGCATATCAGGAGAAGGAGATCGCTCTACTTGACAAAGAATGCTGGAGACGTAACCTCTTTTCAAAGTCCAACCCAGAACGTGTGCGTACCGGCGATGTTGTCCGTGTGATGTATACTACTCGTACCATTCCAACCTTCATCGGACAGGTGATTGCCAAAAACCAGACTGGTCTAGCTGCCTCTCTGGTGTTGAGAAACCAAGTGAACAAGATTGGTGTTGAGTTGAACGTGAAGCTGTTCAGTCCATTGATTTCCAGAATTGATATCATCAGAAGACCAAGAAAATACAGAGCCAGAAACAAACAGTACTACATCAGAGGTACCAAGTTGGATGTTGGTGATTTGGAGGCTAGTTTGAGAGTTAAAAGATAGAGAACCCCAACAACTGTATATAGGGTAATGTATTTTTCTTGTACTTAGTGGAAGTGTAGCAAGATATACCTTCCACCCGAACAGAAATGAGCGAAAGAGACGAGCATAGAGCGGTTATTGAAGAATATAGGGCCTTTGTCAGGGATATACAAGAGTCAAATGAAAAATTACAAATAATCACCCACGAAGGTTTGATGATTATCACCGGCTTCACTTCGAGTGGCTGGTTGTATGGGGATGAGGTATATGAGACAATTGAAGCTTTGCTGATGGCCAAATCAACACAGTTTGCTCAAATGTTCCATTTCAAGCTTTTGGAAAAACTTGGCACAGTGGATCCATAATAACCTACGAAAGTTTCAAATAGTGAACTCATCGCATCATTAAATTAAAATAAACTCTATAGTATAGAACTCGCTGGAAAGTATGTACAACCGGAATATCAATCTTCTCCAAGTTTCGAGGCGTGATAGAAAGCCATTAAAATAGTGAATTAGTGGAGGAATCATCAATCATCAACCTAGTCCTTGTAAATTCTTGTTCTCTGGTATGGCTGTGGCTGTTGCTTCTCAAGCTTTTCTCTGGCCAACTCTTCCTCCAGCACTTTTTCCCATGAGGCCTTCTCTCTCTTCTCATAATGCTCTGGGTGGGCCTTTTCGTCATACATGGTCAAGGCAACTGAACCTAATAGCAAACCAACAGTGAGGAATTGGGCATACATTCTTGCTTGGACAATTTTTTGGGCCTTGGTCATGATTGGATCTCTGTCAACGTAAACCCAAGAACCGTACATGGAAGCAGCCCATGCAGAGACAATGATCTTGTACTTGTTGTTGACGACTCCACCAATAATTTTCTGCGATAGAGGTAGCTTAGCCCACTGGTTGTACTCTTCAAGCTTCTCCTTACGGGTGTTATCATCGAAGTCAGAAGAGTACATCTCTCTGTCAAAGGCATTGGAGGCTTCCTCAGCCCAGATAGTTGTGGTGACAGTTGGTGGGGAGATAAAGAGAGCTGTTCTGATGGACCATGGGAGGTTCTTTGGGAATTTGGGCCAACGGCGAGGACCTAGCTTAAAGATAGCTCCGGAGATAAGAAGACCGGAGGCTAGACCTTTAATAGAACCGGCAGCGGTAGCGTACCAGTGGGCATCGACCTCGTCATCAGTAAGCAATTTCATTGTGTGTTTGTTTGTGTTCTCTTTCCAATGGAAGTTTAGCAAGTAGTTAGGTGTTATAGAGAATCCTGAAGACCTTTTATAATTTGAGCACTTTTCTTTTTATCGTTCCATGGATGCCATTTTCAAACCCCGAGGGACATTTGTATGTTCCTTCTTAAAAACGCCTCTCATTGGACAATGGGAGCATAGGAACGGGAGTTGTTGTCTAACGACATATGGGCTGTTCCGGGATCAGGCTCTAGTACAAGGCCCGCTTGTCTGGGCGTATTGCGTTGATGTTGTGGTTTCCACTAAAATAGAACTTTCCTCGGAACAAAGAGCAGGACAGAGCCTAACTTTGAGAGTGAACAAAAATGAAGATTGAAAAAGAGCAAGGTCCACACATAATACTACTGCCTATTGAGGTGCGTGTTGGCAACGTCTGTGCGATGTTGCTGTGACCTGCTGTTGCTCCTGGTGCAGTTGTAGGCAAGTCATCCCTGGTGGGTGCACTACTAGAAGAACAACAATAGGGCTGATTTAAGCAAGAAGATAAAAAGAGGAACTGAAGGTATATAAAACTTGCTTGCTTCGATTAGAGCTCTCAGATAGTTAACGACGCATTAATTAGTGGGGAGGACGGGGAATTCACCTTACTCATCATGACACCAAAAACTTCCACCTGGTTTTCTAATCATTTGTAATCTCCGCCTAAGAGTGGTTTGAGACCCGCCTAACACTGCACAAGCGTCCGCCTATCTCCTTCTAACCCCAGAAAGTCTCTGTCCAGCGCTTTGACAAATCACATCATAAAAACTGTGGCCCTTAAAGATGGCGAAAAATCCGCTCCAAAAAGAAATCAAGAATCAATCGATATCATATTAGTACTGATATCTTGGAATCGCAAAGATGGTATTTACTCCGATCTCAGAGGCTATTGAAGCCTACAGTAGGTTAAACCTTTGACTTCATCCTCTTTTTTGTTGAGATTTATGCTAACCCTTTTTTTCCCGCAGAAAATGGCGAGTTCCTCGTTGTTATGGATGACGAAGACCGTGAGAATGAGGGTGACTTGATCATTGCTGCTGAACATATCACGCAGCAAAAGATGGCGTTTCTAGTGCGCCATTCTTCGGGATATGTTTGCGCTCCCCTCTCCACTTCTAAAGCCGATGCCCTGGAGCTACCGTTGATGTGGAGTGAAAACAATGACAGACATGGTACTGCGTACACCATCACCGTGGATGTGAGGGAAGGCACTACTACTGGTATCTCTGCTGCTGACAGAGCTTTGACAGTGAAGGCTTTGGCATCAGCCAGCTCAAAATCTGATGACTTCCTAAGACCTGGTCACATTGTCCCTCTCAGAGCCAGACCTGGTTTGTTGAACGAGAGACAAGGCCATACTGAGGCTGGTGTTCACTTGGCGAAGTTAGCTGGTCTTGAGGAGGCCAGTTGTATTTGTGAGTTAGTTAGAGATGAGGACGGTTTGATGATGAGACTAGATGACTGCTTGAAATTCAGCGATGAGCACAAAGTAAAGATCATCACAATTAAGTCATTAGTTGAGTTTATTCAGGAGAACAACCTATGAGTAATTGATAGAAATCGTTGATGCTTGTGAAGATATAATGTACATAAAGGCATGAGAAACCGTATGATGGGTTATCTATTATAGAATTATTTCTTCTCCTTTGGCTCTTTTGGCTTCACTGGAACCAATCTCTCTCTCAACCCACTGGTCAACTTGTGTGGCTTCATGAACTTGTCTAGTACGTCTTGGTCAATAGTCTTTCTCTTTTCCTGGAAGGCAACAACAAACTTGGTGATCTCATCGATGGCAATCTTCTTTAGTTCACCTGACAAAAGTTCACCACTCTTGTACTGGTCATAAATCTCTTTCAGCTTCACATCATCATCTAGGAAGAAACATAAGTATTGGTATGCCACATCCACATCTGGGTTACCACCCAATCTTCTGTGGTCCTCAACAGAAACCTGACCACCAGAGAAGGCGTACTTGTTGACCTTCTTCTGGATCTGCTTTGGTGTGTCATCCAAATAGATGGCACTGGTGGCGTCAGACGCGCTCATCTTGGTACCTGGACCTTGCAGGGCTGGAAAGAATCTGGAATGGATCAATGCTGGTTTGGCAAACTTGAGTTTATCAGCAACATCACGACACACTCTAAAGTATGGATCTTGGTCAATAGCACATGGAATCAAACAAGGTGTCTTTTCTGGCAAGTCTAGCACACCTGGGAAAGATGAGGGGAAGGCTGTGGAGATTTGAATAGAGGCAAAGTGTACTTTGCCAATACAGTCAGAGTCTTGGAAGCCGAAGACAGCTCTAGCAGTGGAAGTGGTAATCTGTCTGGAGGTTCTGACAACATTCTCGTAGAGACCAGCACTCATGTAGTCCAAGTCACTAAAGACGAAAGTATTTCTTTCGTCGAAACCTACAGAGATGATATCCTTTGCGTTCTCCTTCGCATAGTTCTTCACATCGGTGATAGTCAACTTTGGCTTGAACAAAAATTTTTCATCATCAGTCATCTGGACAACAAGTGGAACATCAAAGACCTCCTGCAACCATTTCGTGAAGATAAATGGAACCAAGTGACCCAAATGCATAGAATCAGAAGAAGGGCCACGGCCAGTGTAAAGGAAGAATGGCTTGCCTTGTTCGTATAGATCCAGAATCTTATTGAAATCACGTTCAGAGAAAAAGTAACCCTTTCTCAAAAAGTGATGTGGTTGGTGACCTGTGACAGCAGTGAAGCGGTCTAAAGTTTCCTGGGAGACCTTCTTGGTGCCGAATTGTTGAATCAGCTTGTCATAATCAATTGATTGGAGTTCACCAGACTCATCAACAGCACCTTCAACTTCCCATGGGGTGATTTTCTGTTCGTGTTGGGCTAGTGGAGTTGGTGATGAGGATGCATTACCGTTCAGTGACAATTGCTCGGTTTGTTGGGTCAATTCAGCGGACATTTTTGCAGTGGTGATATAGGGCGAAAGGCTTAGTTTCACCACCATTAAGAAATTTTCGCTGTTTGCATTCATCGTTTGTTATCTTAACCAAACAAACATTTACAGGTTACCCGGTTAAGATCAATCCACAGAGAATTTACATTTCACTCATGGAAGCTGGAGACAAGATGACTTGGTAATAGTCTTTCAGATTTGGCAGAACTCATTGGGATACTGCAGTATCTTTGCTTTTGCTTCGAAGTCATCGTAAAAGTCTTCAAAGCTACCCAACATCTCAAACAAATCTCTATTGCGGCCTAAACTGTATCTAAAACTTCGTCTTGTAGATGGAACTGTGTCACTAGAAGAACGTGCTGTTGAAGTGGTTCTTGAGATGTGGTCTGTGGGACCATAATCTGACGTACTTGAGTCTAGCCTTATAATAGATGAAGGATGTGCCATTGGATGCGGAGTGTCTGGGGTTGATCGAGTTCGACGAAAAGAGAATCTCACAATTCTAGAGGATCGAGTTCGTAGCGATCCTGAAACTCGTGTTGGTGTTTGCCCAAAGTCTCGCTCAGAAAGCGTGTACGCAGAATGAACCTCATGCAAGAAGGAACCATATTGCTGTCTGATATCTTCTTGGCCAAAAGTGAACGAATTACCTGAGAGAAAGTTTAGCTCGTTATTATCAGTGAGATCACTTCCAGATGACAGCATCAGTTGAGCTGGTGGTCTACCCCTTCTTCGCCTTGAGAGGAAGTTGAGTCTTTGGAACGTGCTTTCTCTCTCCAGCTCACTGTCTCTCCTTATCCTCACAGGGTTCCACGTAAAAAACCTTGAGATGTGGTTCCTGGAATAGGAAGAATCTATTGCTGTCATAATTGGAACAGATGGAAGGGCTGTCTCATAAAATGGCTCGGTTATATGTGGCCCAGGGAAAGGTGGATGACTTGGAGGAGAGATCACGGCCCGTGATCGATAAGTCCGCCGAATCCTAGACAGAATCCTGTGTGTAGCACCATAGAAATCAGTGACAAATTGTCGAACTCCTCTGTTACGATGCGATAGCTGGGCAGCTGAAATGGGGTCATCATCTTGTACATCAAGGAAGGTACAGGACGAGGAACTGGCGCTGTACGGCACATTGGGAAAAATAGTATCATTCGAGAGAGGCTGGGAAGTATAATCTTCATCCCAATCGCCATGGGCAATGTTAATAAGCGTGGGATTGTGCATTGGTTGCCCACCCAGTGGCCTTTGACTGGGTGGGCAGTGTGTTTTTATGTTTTGACACAAATCCATAAAAAAATCGTCCATCCTCGTTGATGGGTGACTCAAAAACAGTAAACATGAACTAAAATTAAAGTGAGGCATTGAACTATATTGAACCAATCCAATGGGTGACAATAGGAGAGCTTGAGGGGGATCAAATGGTTTCTCATTTTCGTAACTGAGGTAACTTGAGCACAAAAACATTCAGTTTGTCTCCAAAACAACCCGCGAATTTCCCGGAAGTCTCCTTTTGTTGATGAAGCAGCAAAATAAGAGACATCTTGTCTACAAGACACTACAAGACCCATCTCACAGCCCCTGTTAACCAGGTACAAATCCATCAAGAATTGAGAATTGTATTGCTTTATCGCAGGTATCTACCGGCCTTTTACAAAATTATACTGCCCCTACACGAGTTATTAAGCAGAACTTAGTTGCACATTACATCATTTCTTTGTTAATGCTCCTGTGGAAAGAAAGCACTCTTTAAGAAGCCTTAGCCATCAAAGCAATGACCCTGGATCCCAGAAGACTTGCCATGCAGGACAAGAATCCTCGTACGCCCGACCCCAATGAGTTCTCTTTCGCCAGAGGTATTGAAAGCACCTCCTCTATGAATACACTGATGGAGAACTTTTCGTCGTCCAGCCTCACACCAGAACCCCTTCCAGATAGACAAGTGTACGACTTGCCTACGCATATATCTAGCCACTACGATGTTTTGAATGACTCTCCTAGAACTCAGCCAGGGACCCCACTTCCATACCAGGAACCTGCCTCCCATCCACTGAGAGCTTTGACAGCAGACAACATATCTATGAGACGTAATGGAGAGATTCTAGCACCTTCACCGGTGCTTAAGTCTTACGAGGACAGCAATTCGCTGATGATTGACACAGATGAGGAAGAGAAGATTGATGAAGAGGCGCGGGCCTTAAACAGTCGAAAGAGAGGAAGCTGGGACGACAGAGGAGCTGCTGAGTTAGTTAGAAAGAACTCAAGCGGCGAAGAAGAGACCATAAGAAAGACAGTGAAAGATTTTACATTTGGTAAGTCGTTGGGTATTGGCTCTTATTCTACAGTGCTTCTTGCCACTGATAAAAACACACAAAGAAAGTTTGCTGTTAAAGTCTTAGACAAGAGACACATCATCAAAGAAAAGAAGGTGAAATATGTTAACATCGAGAAGAACACCTTAAAAAGATTAGGCAGAAGAAATGGTATCGTGCACATGTTCTTTGCTTTTCAAGATGAGACTTCTTTGTACTTTGTTTTAGATTATGCCTCTAATGGCGAATTGTTGAACTTGATTAAAGAACATGGCACAATTAATGAGGAGTGCGTCAGATATTATGGTGCACAAATCTTGGATGCTATAAAATTTATGCATGACAATGGTGTTGTTCACAGAGATTTGAAACCAGAGAACATTTTACTTGATTATAACATGAAGACCCAGATTACCGATTTTGGTACTGCCAAACTTTTGGAGAGGGATGAGAACGGGAAATATCCCACTGACACTAGAGCTAAGTCTTTTGTTGGTACAGCAGAATATGTATCTCCAGAGCTCTTGAATGAGAAGAGCATTGGTAAAAGTTGTGACATCTGGGCTTATGGGTGTATCATTTATCAATTGATAGCGGGAAAGCCGCCCTTCAAGGCAACCAATGAATATCTGACTTTTCAAAAGATTGTGAAGCTTCAGTATGCGTTCACTGCAGGCTTTCCGATGGTTATTCGAGACTTGGTGAAGAGAATTTTGAAATTGAATCCTAAGGACAGACTGACAATTAAGGAGATACAAGAACACCACTTTTTCCAAGGTATTGACTTCAACAACCCTGACGAGTCCATCTGGAATGTTGACCCGCCAGAGATTACTCCCTACAAAGTCTCCGCTAAATCGATGTTGCCTGTTCCCGAGTTGGCCCTTAAAAAGACAAGACTTACAATTCCCAGAAGAGTTCAATCAGGAAATACACCTACGACACCAAAAAGTGAAAATGGAGGAAGTGCGACTGAGGATGGGTCCCATGCTCAAGGCAATGGCGGTAGTTCAACTGAAACACATGTGAATCAAGAACCAACTGCCAGTCAATTAGTTCTAATGAAAGCACGGGCGGCTGTTGCAGCAAGAAAGAACCAACAACAAAGCAAGAAGGCTGATGCTAAGAGGCGAGCTGTGAGCACTGGAAGTGCTGCCAACGCGGCGTCTGTTGCGCTATCGCGTCAACCTAATGAGATTATGAAAAGCCATAAAACCAAGAAGAAGAATGAATCAACACTCCGCGTGAACACTGAAACTGCAACGACACCACCTTCAGTTAGTGGGTCTTCCAATACAACTGACGATTCGGTGACTTCTGTACCAGCACGGAGACCACCTCCGACACCTATAAATCTCCCTCCTCCTGTTCCTAAGCCAATTGTGAGATCAACACTGGAGCCGACGGCTATGACAAAGCTTGACTTGGAATTCATCAAACAATTAAAATTCCACGATGAAAGGGTGCTGAAAAAGGATGAATTCAATATCACATTGAGCAGTGTGGATTTAGTTGAAAAGAAGTTTAGAGGGAAACTCGTCGATTCACCTCTGGGTTGCAACTACACCAAATCATCTACCTCATTACTGTCTCAGGTTGCAAATGGCTCTTACACTGGTTTGAGAAACATGAACCAGCATGGTGCAGAATTTGAGAAAAATGTGATCACAAACCATAGCGTATCGAATGATGATTCCCAAATTCACAGAATTTCGGATCATACCAAGAGCAGATTCAAAAGACTATTTTCAACAAGCTCCCCTGAAGACAATTCCAACAGCAAAAGAAACAGAACTTTAGTAATTACTAACTATGGCCGTCTTTTGATTTTTGATTTCAATCCTGATTTAGCCAAGTCGGAGTTGAAGACAGAGATTAATGTTTCCCATCCTGTGATTAGAATCAAAGAAGTGATTCAATCTTCAGCTTCACCTGCTGCAGACGGTACATTTGTTGTTGAATCGTACAACTCTGCATTTGTTTTTGAAGGCCAACAGGCAAGGATTAGCGCATGGTGTAATACAATCCATAAGGCGAGACAGGTTGTTATTGACAGGGCGGCCATGAAGAAGCTTGAGAATGATCCTAGTGGAGATGCTGGCACTGTTCTTGGATCTGATGCTGCTAAAAGCGCGGCAAACATTGCGGCAGTGCAGTCGCCACGTTTGAAAGCTTCTCTGTCTTTCAAAGAGAAGGTGCCATCGCCAATTGAGACAACATTGGAGAAGTTAGCACCAACAGCGCAACATGGGATCTCTCAGCCACCAAGAGGCTCCTCTTATAAAAAGGGCATATTCCAGGAAATGCTTCATTCAAAGACTGCCTCCCGCAGCTCCACATCTAAAGAGTTACCTAGTAATGGTCAGCTGTATCATGGGTTACCAGTTAGCTCATCAAAGGACCATAATGGCGAAGGACAGGTTGACTCAATGATTGCCGCTGCATCTGCCGCTGCATTGTCAGCTAAACATTCACCGGGACCTTTGCACTCTAACCAACGGACGAGTTCCTTCAGCGAGAAGACCTACGATAGTACGCTATCACAGAGTAATCACACACTGTCAACCCCCAAGATTACTGGTATGACATCTAGAATGCTGTCCCGCACCAAAAGGAAGAAGTAAAGTGATAGAGATTGGAATTGATTTTCTTCTTTGTACACACTAAATTAGCCATACTTGTATTATTCGACGTCCCATATATTTTTATGATTGAGTTTATCTGAGTAAACGGCTTTGAAAATAGGGTTTACTTTTTCTTCCAGAGCACACCACGTGATCTTAAATAGGGCAAAATGTATGGATGTTAAATATCACGTGTAAAACAAAAAAAACACCCCTCTTCGCGAAACGACTCTTTTTTTTTTGAAGTGGTAAAAAGTGAAATATTGAAATCTTCAACCAGGTAAAGCTACACCCTAACCACTCAACGATAATCAAAATGGCTAAGTTCATCAAGTCAGGTAAAGTCGCTATTGTTGTCAGAGGCCGTTACGCCGGTAAGAAGGTCGTTATTGTCAAGCCACACGATGAGGGTTCCAAGGCACACCAATTCCCACACGCCATTGTTGCTGGTATTGAGAGATACCCATTGAAGGTCAGCAAGAACACTTCCCAAAAGAAGCTTGCTAAGAGATCAAAGGTCAAGCCATTCATCAAGGTCATCAACTACAACCACTTGCTACCAACCAGATACACTTTGGATGTTGAGTCTTTCAAGTCTGAATTGTCCACTGAGACCTTTGCTGAGCCATCCCAAAGAGAGAACGCCAAGAAGGCCATTAAGAAGGCTTTCGAGGAAAAGTACCAAGCTGGTAAGAACAAATGGTTCTTCACTAAGTTGAACTTCTAAATCAATCATTCTACATTTATTTTGTTTGGAGAAGCTTGTCATTTTTTTAGCGGGAGTTCAGTTTTATCTTAATTAATTTTTTGGTGTTCATTCAAGTGATTTTATATTATTATTGTTATCAAGGAAGTCTTTGTCTTTGCATTATTAACAATGGTCTATGTTCTTTGAATTTAGATTAACGAGGAGTGGGGAGTGTTTCTTTTGGATTGTTCAGTTATGATTCAAGGAGGTGATTTTCAATTGGGGTTGGTGATTCTTTTGCACCATTTGTGGTTGAAGATTGAAAAATACAAGGTGTACATGGTGTTTAGCTATTATACCTACGACTTAAAATATGAAATGATATGCTAGGGTAATATTTTTCGAGACATTCCAGAGTTTTTCTGTTCATATGTATGAAGGAAAATCTTTGGATTGTTGTCACATCTTTCTGGTTTTTGAATTAGAATGAACGTTTTCTGAATTCCTAGAATCTGGTTTGTTCGTCACGAGTTTCTAGTTCCAAGTTGTATTCATTGTAAATCTCGGTTGATCTGCTTTGACAGCCAGGAGTTTGTGTCACTGAAATTCCCTCTAGAAGACTTGCGATAGCCTAAGCCCGATCAAAACCAAAGAGTCGGAGTTAATTCCCAAAGGGCCAAAGGAGATACGATCACAAGATATTCGGGGTCAGCTCTCATGACACGGAGACAAGAGTCCTGTTAGGTCACGTATTTCATTCATGGAGGTATGTTGAACATTGAGTTTTGAGTCCTCGTTGGCTATTGGTACATATATGAAGACATCGCTTGCGGTGTAGAGTGAGAGGTAGAGAGAGACGACGACAAAAGATTATTCGAGGAAGCTGGTCCAGGCAGAACTATAAACTGGTTTGTAGCAAAAGTGCATCTCATGTTGTGTTTTCAGAGACTTCACCCCTATATTCGATTCTAAATCGAAACCTTTGCCCCCCGCTCTATACAATTTCTAGATATTTAATTTCTTGTTAGTATGCACTTATTGGACTTTTTACTTGGCACAGTCATATCTTGAAATGACGTGGATGGTAAGGGACCACGATATTCATACTACTGCAACTATGCAGTACTGGTCGTAGTTTGACAGGAGCAAGTGGTTGAGTCAAAACCAAGTGTAGCCAGTAACTGAATAAACGGTACTTTTATATCAGCCACTATGAGTGTTGAAACGCATCTAGCTATATGCAATGGCAAGACATTGGGATATTACAGTTGCATCAAATTCCCCACGGACCGTGGAGTATCGCATAATATTAGGTCACAGTAGTTTCCTCAGCAAGGTGGAATCTGAATTGGTGCCGTCCTTAGTGACACAGTTTTGGGGTGGTGCGGATAGAGCGAGCCAGCCTTTCCAAGGTGGGTAGGTTACACTTTGAGCCAAATGAGTGCAAGTGGTTTGGTGTTTTGCGCAGTTGAAATAGAGGGAAGAAGCTAAATAAAGTCATTGACACTTGCTGCTGAGTTAAGACAGAGCAGAATGTTTGTTTTTTCCCTTTTTTTTTTTTGAAAACAGGACTACCTGGTCCGTGGGATAGTTGGCACTTACGAGATATACTGGCATGTAATGCAGCCTCGGGGCAACATTATCCAGATTCGCGGAGATGCACGACCGTTGTGGTTAAGACACACCAGCTGAAAAAGAACCGTTAAAAAGTTGCCGAAATTGTATTTCCGGGCAACTGTAGGATTTGGGTCTAGGCACGTATGCTGGCAAGGTCCGCGCTCAAATTCCTTTTTGCCTTCAACTCGCACAAACATTTGTAAATAACCAAAACAGCGGCCGAGACCTACGAAGGGAGTAAGTCTAGCTGTCCCGTGCTTTCCTATTCACCGATACTCGGGCAAACCGCAGGCCAGGGCTCACATTACATTTCCCTTCCAGCTGCCACGAGTTTTAGTTGCACACCACTCTGTTCTCCCTATAACTCCGCTTAAGCGATAAGCGCCACTCCATAGAAAGACCACAACCATGCCATTCTTCGAGCCAAACGCCAGTCTTGAGAAGTTAGGGTTTATCCCCCATGTCGTGAACAGAATTTACCAACTGCTTCCCTCACAGAGTGGACTCTCCCTGATCGATGTTGAAGACGATACCACTATCTTCTTGAACGCAAGAAAGGCCCTACTCAATGTCTCCGAAACAGGCCGTTTTGATGAAGTCCTTCAATATCTTATTGAACTGATAGGCACGTTGAATGAGGCCGACAATTTCCTTGTTTTGAAGCAGCGGAACGTGACCAGTTTATCTTCTATTTTGATCATTGTCAGACTCCTGGCCGATTTGTCTGAAGTGAACTGGGAAGCTCGTGAACCATCGAGAAGAAAGAATTCGGTGGAATCCGGTTCTTCAAGCACATCCAATAGTTCCAATTTTGGGGTTGGGTTCTCTAACATTGCTGGAGATTTCCACACTATTCAACCAGCTAAATTGGACTCACATTGCGCGGTAAAGGCGATCTCTGTTTTGTCTAAGCTAAAGTCCACTAACTGTCTCACGCAAGAACTTGCTTTGATGAACGGCAAGATGTTATTTCAATCAAGTTTGTATGAGGATATTTCAACGAGACCACTGATTGATCAGATTGATACAAGTTGTGAGATAGTATTGAGGTATGTTGCTGCCTCCAATTCATGCGACTTTTTCCAGTTCATTAAATCAAAGCTGAATGTCTTGAAACATAACATATCGAATGAAGCTGACTTTGCTCAATACCTAGAGTTGTTTTCTTGCATTTACCTCACTGAAAGATCACTTCTGGATTATTTGAAACAGCTGCACACCATCATGAATTCTTTACGGAAGGATTCGTACCGCCAGCTTCTATTCTCCTTCTTTTTGAAGTCCATTAAAGGCTGGATTCAGGCGAGACCTGTCGATTTTCTCAATGCAACCAAGCCCGAGTCTGCCGTTCCTATTGAAGCGGAGGCTCTGTTTGATGAGATTATCGCGTCTACAGATACCATCTCTCCTGGAAAATCTTCTTACCATCAATCGCAGAGGCAGTTTAGATCTTCTTTCAAGTTCCTTGCATTCCTTTTGACGCTCTTCCCCAAGTCCCTGCAACAGTTTTTGAGTGATCGCAGCTCCACTACTCCCTCGAATCCCTTAAAGAGGATTGCCAATTTCAATACCAACAAGAAGCAGAAACTACTATCTTCAATCATCAAGCAACTCTCACAACCAAAGGACGGTACTGATAATGCAACAATACTTGAAAGTTTGGACTTTGTGGTATTCATGGCCACTGTTGCCTCTGAGACTTTCAAGGCTGACCCAACAAATGTTGTTGTGAAGTTTTCTCTGACCTTTTCTGCTATGGTGTCTGAGGTCTTGGTGCCTATTACATCAAACAAGCAAACTTCCTTTATTTCTTCTCAATCAAACATTGAGCAAATTTTTTTCAATCACCTGAAATTGAACTATTTTTCTAGTTTGTGTGTCTTGACCCCCCAACAGTTCTTCCCCCAATTGCTGACTATCCTGCATGATGAGAATGTCTGTCATGAGAGGCTGAATATTGCCTGTTCTATCTTGAAGATCTATTCATCCAGTCGATCTTTGGATAAGAACCGCCAACAATATGTTATTAAAGTTTTACCTGCATTGAGGGAGGTAATGATCAGAATAAGCACTATGGTTAGATCAAGTTCTTATTCTGAATCCGAATATGGGTATGAAGATGATGACTCGACAGCCTTGCAGAAGACTGCTTCCTCAAATTCTAGTGACATCCATCCAATAGGACCTTACAAATCCTTATTGGATACGCAGAACAAGTCGTTGTACTCGAAAAAAGAGAGTTTGCGGAGCCCGTCTACTACATCATCTCGAATATCAATGCCTAAACCGGAGAAGCCTAAAAACTTCTTCAGAAACCACTACTCTTCAAGCTCTAACACAGTTCAGTCTGCGCCTTCCCCGTGTGATGATGACAAGTCAGTGGAATCAAAGGAATCCAGTAAGAGAGCAGCCCTTTTGTCTAGGGGAATTTTGACCAATGGGTTTGGAATTTTCAAAAAGTACCCACACCATTACTTGTACACTTTTGATGATTCCCCAATTAATGAAAAGGTCTCCTGGTTGAGCAGTACTATGAGCGATCTGAGCGAGCCTTTCATTGTTGGATTAAACGATTCGAATGTCGAATTGAGAACAGCAGCACAGAGGTTTATTCATGCTTTCTTTATGACAACTAACGTTACTGATGATGCTGATGCAACTGTTGCTGCCTTCACTGGGTCTGCGATGATTGCACATCGTCTGGCGAAGTACGTTGTGAACAATTTCTCCTCAGATTCTAGAAAGAAAGATGTGTTTGAATCATTTGTTCGTATGATCGAACTAAGAATCAATCTGCATACCGTTTTGGAACAGCACTCGTTTTTCCACGAGGTGAAGCAATCAGAAGTACCATACAGCCGGAGAATCCATTCTTTGATGGAAGAGACGTTGATATTTTCTTTGACAATTGCTGACCAAGAGAGCTACAGCTTGATCAAAAGGGGCGTCCTTGCTTTCACCAGAGAATTCCAGCTGAACGAAGTACTTGATAATGTTGAGTCTTATTCTGATCTTAACTTTTTAACCACATTAACAGAAGACAAGATGGTAACAATTGGATCGATTGCTCTTCATAAGAATATTCAGAAGCACTTTGCCAGGATTTCCAGGGCGACTCCTGCGGTCTGTGCTGCTTTCAATAGAATCTATGACAAGTGGTATACATTTGCTAAGTCTGAGTACTCTGAACTGACCTCTATTGAATTGATGGATTTCCGTAACTTTGCTGGTTTTTTGGCGTCCACAGCTGGGCTGTTTGTTCACATTGATATTGAATCAGAGTTGAGAGATGCGTTTTCTGATAGAGTGATCACTTTCATCAACCAACAATTGAGTATGTTGTCGAATGAAAACTTGGTGACGAGGGAGAATGCAAAAGAGATTTTGGCGTCCGAAACAACATACCGTGCTCATCCAACTATCATGACACTCTTAAAACCTTTTGTGGAGTCCCTCTCACAGAAGGCCAACCTTTCCAGCATGGACCTAAATGTTACTGAATTACTCATCATTTTGATGAAAGTTATTCTTGATAGTGGTGATGATACTACTCTGTTTCTGGTGTCTGTGGACTTGATTGATTGTGCGACAATTGTTGCTAGAGTGATCGATACTATTACAGAAGTGGATAAGTCTACATTGAAATTGAAGATGAGGTGTTCATTGTTGTTTTACAAGATTCAAATCCATTCAGAGCAATTGAGAATTGAAAGTGCTTTCAGTCTTCGAAATCAATTCTTGAGAATTGTTTTCAACTGGTTTGAAGCTGCTGTCTCTTATGACACTAACCAAACGAATTCCCGTGGGTCCAATCAAGCCAAGGACTTATCTTACCTCTACATTGATTTGACGCTTGAAAGCGCAAAGGCACTTTCAGCGTTACTTGATTCCCTTGTTTTGGAAACCTCAAAAGTGGTGAATGAGCAGGAACTTAAGTTCTATAAGTCGAGGATCTTCAGTCTTTATTTCAATTCACTATTAAAGGCACTGGAGAAGTATACCAACAGCGAGAGTTTTGCAGTATCGATAAGGCACAAAGTCTCAACAATTTCAGAGTACATTACGGTGTCGTTAACAAATCTATTGCGGTCCAATGTTGACGTTGGTTGGGCCTTTGCACTCCCAATTGGTTACCACGCGAACTCAGAGGTCAGAATTTCTTTCTTGAAAGTGTTTACTTCCATTATTGCCAGTCATTCCAGAGACAGCCCAGACAAACTAGCCTCTAGCAAGCTTCTCGCAATTTCTGCTTTTAAAGCTTCATTAGAAGATCTAAGCTTCTTTAGTTGCATTGGTCGAGCATGCCCACCACTTGAAGCATCTGCTTTGACATCCACTATTTTGTCTCTGGCAAATTCGTTTAACCAAAGTGCTGTGTTGGTATCTTACCTTTTAGACGAAGAGATCAAGTCAAGTTCTAGTTACACAGATATTCTTAGAAGGAATAGTTTTGCTAGTCGTTCATTGTCTGCTTTTGACAGAATCAAGGGAGCTGATTATCTAGTTTCCACATTGAGACCGATTCTGACTGAGATTAGGGACTCCGAAGCTGAGCTAGAGGTTGAGAAGATTGATGGCAATGATCCTTATGCTGAACGCAACTTGAACAACTTCTTCCATTATTTGAAGAAACTGGTGAATGTTATCACCAGCTCCATTGATCAGATTCCGTTAGAATTTAAGAAGGTTTGTCAGACGGTTGCAAAGTCAGTCAGCGAGAAGTTTCCTAACTACACGATGATTGCTGTCGGTTCTTTTATCTTTCTGAGATTCTTTTGCCCGGCAATTGTCAGCCCTGAAACTGATGAAATTGTTGACATTCCAAACCGCCAGACTCAGAGAAAGTTCTTGCTGCTTGCCAAGGTATTACAGAATATGGCGAGTGGGTCAATTTCCTCAATCAGATGGCCATTGGTAAAGAAGAGGGCGGCCGATCTTTTGGAATTGAATGAAAAAATCTCTTCCTTTCTTGAGAAAGTATCATCACAAGACCAAGTCATTGAATTTGATTCTGTTCAGCCGGAATTTATTGACGAGAGTACATTTGCTTTCTTTCACAGTTTCCTTTATGACCACTGGAAGATTATCAGATCCGAACTGAGTAGAACATACCGTTCTAGTGAGGATGCTGTATTTGGTAAAAAGATGGCTGCAATAATGATGAGTCTTTTGAAAATTGCGGGTCAACCAACAGTGAGTTTTGGCTATGAGATTCCCTCTTCAATCACTCCTGAAAACAGCGCGGAACTATACGAGTTCATGAGCAAATACTCAATGAAAGACATGGGCTCGATTATTGATGATGCCTTCATTCGTCAGGACTTTAACCAAGATGGCCTTCCATTGTTGGTTTTCTCGTATAAGGACTTTTACAAAATTTCGGCGGATGATGAAGAACTAGCTTTGTACAGGATTTTCCAGATTGCTTCTCAGATGTGGGAGAAGAAGTTCGCACTGGTTGTTGATTGTACAGGATTTGACAATACCAGTCACAATCCGGCAAGAGCTTTAGCTTTGCTTGGGTCTCTTGCTCCTCCTCAGATGTATGAGAACTGTACCGGTGTCTATTATTATAATGTTTCTTCCAGCTACTATAAAAGGTTGTTGCTCAATCTGAAGAATCCGAGCCTTTTCCCCAATTCTGTCCTCAAGTCTCATTTCAGATCTGCCATGGATGATAAGAAGACCGTGTTCAATCTTGGCTTACCTAAATCTTCAGTCAAGAGCTACCATGATGTTAGGGTGAAGTTCAGTGATGTGTCTATTTATCAAAAAGAGCATAATCGCTTTGTTGGCGTGATTGTCAAGGTTGGTCACGAAACATTACAGATTTTCCAAACAACACCGAAGAACATCAAGCTGAGAGATGGCATTAAATCAATCTACTTGAATGATGTTTACAGACTGGATGCTATTAAATCTGTGGCCGCTACAGACACAACCAAAGTTCCTAACGAGATAACGCTGGCTTTTGAAAATGGCGATGAGGTTATCCTTTCATCACCTAAGTACCTAGAAATTATGAGATTACTTTACTTCACGAAAAACAGAGCATCTAATTCTATGGGTGGTGAAACATCATTGACTGAAAGACCTGGTAAGAATGTGGAGGATCTGTTGGGGCAGTTGTTCAACGTGATTTTCCTTGGATTAACCTCTTCTTCTTCGGATATCAGAGGAATCTCATATAACCTCTTGGCTGTGACTCAGAAGTCCTTCAATATAGATCTTGGTAAGGAGCTACACCAGTTACACGATGTGTACTTCCCAACCGACAACAACTCCTTCGTGGTCACCATGTCTGAGAGGCTTTCAATGAAGGTCCCAGAGATCACTTTCGAGTTTGTCGATTCATTCTTCCAAGTTTATACTGAATCAATAACCTCCCGTCAGAGACTGTCTGCCATTCTCTATGTTGCGCCATGGGTGAATAACATCTACCAGCACGTGTTTAAAGTTGATGATGAGCACGGTACAGATTTTGTGGCAGAGTTAATCAGAAAGGTATTGAAGGTATCAACATTGGATCCAGCATTTTCAAGCGCTTTCAATGCCTCATTTTGGTCAAAGTTGTGCTTGCAGGAGAAGATAGGTCCTATTCTTGTTAACGAGGTTGTTTTAGCTGCGATTGACCGTGAAGCCGAAGGAGTTGACTGGATGAACACTATTTCGTTACTGACTTCGACTCCAACAATTGAACTTTTCGGTTGTGTCATCAAGAGACTCAGAGATATTTCCTATATCCCATACCCTGATGAGAAGGGAGTGTATTCCATTGCTGCACATAGTAACTGGATTGAAATTACAGTATTGGTACGAATGGCAGTGTCGTTAGTTTTTGACAATCATGTCTATGCGGAGATGTTTTTACCAGATGTTTTCTACATTGTCACTATATTTGTGGATGTGGGTCCTTTAGAATTGAGGGCTGCGAGCCATCAACTGCTGCTGAATTTGTTACAGGCCTTCTTCAATGATCCGAACCTTGATAAAGAATCACGAGCTGTGATTCACTCTTCTGTTGAGCAGTTCACCACGCACCGTTCTAGATTACTGTTTGGATTAAATAGAGACAGTGATGATAGCCTCGTTAGTGAGCTGGCCAGATTTTCTACCAAGATCAGTGCTGTTGAGTCCTTGGTAACCTTGCTGCTTGATACCATCGAGAATTGTCCTGGGTTCACTAATCTCAAAACTGTTTGGATATCCAGATGGAATAGATATGTCATTGACGCTGCTGTCAGAAAAGACTCTATTCTTAGAGGTAGAGCCTTGCTGCTTATTGGCGCATTATCAACCCGCGGTATGAATGATAACATGGTCATCAAGATTATGGAAATGCTACGCCATGATTCAGTTCCGGATATTTCAGACCCAAGGTTTTTGTACCTTGCGGTCTGTGCCATTTCTGCGATGGGAAAAATTTCCATTGGTCTACTCAAGTCGTCACAATTGTTTTCGAAGCTATTTTGGTGGGCCCTTGCGATTTCCCACTCTCTTCATGCTTCTGTTTTTCAGGCAGGGTTCCAATTCCTCACAAATATTTTGGATTCGATGAACTCCCATGGGAAATTTGAAGACAATGATGTGTTGGGATATGTCCTGGCGGAGAAGAACGTGTTTGGCTCAGTTATGGTCCAGATTGAAGAGCTAGCGGGTGTTACCATAGGACAGGAGAACTTTGATTTGGTTTTGTTGAATTTTGCAGCCAAAGGGCTCCAAGTCTCTTATTTCAGAACTACATCCATTGAATGTTTGAAAACTTTTTTCAGGATCAGATATACAAATGAATTTCAGAGAGCCCAGAATAATCCAGGGACCGATTTGGACCGGAGACCGACAGTGTACCTCTTGTTTTTGTTCATCTTGATGAAGCAAGATGAACTAAAGTCTTTTTTGAAGGAATGTGGCATTGATGATAAGGATTTCATCTTCATTGACGAGGAGACCTCCTTGCCAGTGCAATTGGCAAATTATGTGCTCTCGGGTTGTGAACACTCTCACATTATGTTGGTTATTGGTGCCATATACTTCAATGAAGGCAATGGTACTGAAAAGTCTATGTTGCGTTACCTCCAAGTATTGAAGTTTGCTTCAAAGAGGAACAGCAGTTTGTTAATGAGTGTCTACTATGAGATTCAACTAACACTAAGAAGAATTGCCCAGAACAGTATTGGGATGGACCTGATAAATGAAATCTTTCTGGTGGCTTCTTTTGCGTATACCTCTGATGGGTATGATGATCAAGTCCGTTTGAGGGGGGTAACTGATGAATTGCTGAAGAAGTACAAACTTGGAGCGATCAGAAACTATCAGTTCTTGGAAGATGAAAAGAGAAATGAGATTACTCACTCCAAAGAAACCAACCGTTACATTCTTTTACATGAAATCGTTGGGCGAATCTTGGACTCTAGTTTTGAGATCGCCTAACAGGAAAAGTTCCTCTGATCTGATTAGCCTTTAAGGTTCACTGATGTGGAATCAAGATTAGTGTACAGTGTACAGTGTACATACGTCAAGATAGACCTACATTGTAGTACTTTCCTACACATGGTTGAACCTTCATTTCATGGTTCAGTTTATTCTTTAGTTCTAAATCTTTGGTATTTCTTCTCAAAATCCTTCTTGTGTAGTTTATACAACATCATTGTGGCTCTGGCGTCCTCCACTGAAGAGTGCTCACCGCCCTGAATATCAATCCCCAGAACCTCTTTGGCTAGCTTCTTCAAACTAGGAGTCTTTCCCTTTGAAAGTTCTCTGAAAGCCATGTGTCTAGAGGTGTCCCTGATCATAGCCTTTGGATGAGATAGCCATAGCGCCTCTAAGTCATGATCAACAGCATGACCAACTAGTACCTTATCTTTGAGCAGATCTGAAACCTCCTGCTGTGCCTGTTGAAAACTAATGGCATTCTTCATATGTGCTGGAGTCACACCGCTGACCCATGTTCTCCAGTCAGTAACAAACTCGGTTGGCTGTACAAACTTATCATATACGCAATGCCCATGGAAGTTAACAATGGAAACTCTTGCCAATGCAGACTTGATACCATCAGGTCCTATTCCCACAAATTCACAATCAATTGCAAGGTACTTACCAGCTAACTTCTTATTACTGGATAAGCTTTTGTCAAGCTGCTCATCTGAAGGAAGATCTCGAGGAATATCTTGGGAAGGATCAGAATCACCTGCAGACGCGGATTCACGTTCCTTGGATTCTCTATTCAGGCGCCTTATAAGGTTCACTGTATTGTCCTTCTTTGGCTTCTTAGGAGGAGCTGTCTTCTTCACGACCTTAGAAGATTTCAAGGTTGTTTTCGTTAAGGGTTTCTTAACAGATTTCTGTAATTTCTTCCAGTTGGAAGATAGATTATCATGGAGGGCCATTCTTGATTTCTAGGAATAGTGAAAGCTGCAGGGTGAGCCTTTTGGTTGGAGAAAGACTACACAAAGTTCCTGATTATTTTTTTTTCCTACAGCAGGATTACATAAGCGATGAGATGGTTTCTTATGTAAGAAATTAGTCATATATCATTGTCTGATAGCCTCGACTGGGGAACAAAAATAGGAAATAGGAAGCTTCAGAAAAACATTGTAGATGGCAAAACTACATACATGCGCCTTTCTGTACAACAGGGTAAAACAAACACTTCCAAAAGCACATTGAGTAATTACTCTAAAAGTCAATAGTGGTTACTTAACTGAGCTTTCGATAGCAGATGTCAAGTGTCTGTATTTCACGCTTATAATGGACCAGAGAAAACACATCGCGACGCCCACCACTCCTGTCATATCACCTACTGAAATCTTTTCCAGTTCGCATTTTCAGCAACCACAACTGCCCACCTCCACTCCACGCCGACCTTCTACAGCCACATGCTCCACTGCATCGTCTTTGTATGAGCTCAGCCTCAACTGCAATGATCTTGGGGACACGACGCACTATTACTCGGAAGAGGACTCGTTTTATAATGGTTATGACGTTGATAATGACGACGAAGATTACGATACAGACAACGAATCACCCGCAGGCATACTCTCACGAGCGATACGCAACTCCAGATCCATCTTCACTGGTGGTGGCGGTGGGTTAAAGACGGAGCTGTTTGGGAGGAATTGCGATCTTGAATCAGGAACAAGGTCACCCACCTTTTTAAGGGCCCAGAAGAATGAATACTTCTCCTCTCCTAGGGAAAGCACTCCTATATTCAAAAGGCTAGTGAATAAGAACGCTGTGAAACCTCAAATAAAATCATTTAGGAGAGTGACTAACGACCTGCAGCGAGAGGCGTACGCATTGCAGAATGAGATTGACCACGAGAAGTTTATTTTGTTGAACTTGGAGGATGAAGATCGTGTACTAAGTGGTGGATTTAACCCAAGGTATAACAAGAAAGAATCTGAATCTTCGAGTTTTAAAAAGTTTGACATTATTAAGAGGGCCAATGAGACTTGGAACCTCAAGAAACACTGCAAGAATACCAAAGAGAAGCCAAAAGAACAGGATCAACCCCAAGAGATTCCAGAAAATGATGAAACAAACGAGTTGATTAGGAAACGTTCCAATGAGGACTTACACAAAGTTTTCAAGCGGCGCGCTGTGAGCTCTTCTCCTATTGGAACACCATTTCTCAAAAGAGTCAACTTAGAGCTGATGTCCAATACTTCCGATGATTTGGAGAAGATGCGGATTCAATAAGAGGCTGGGATTCCTTCTACTCTACCAATTAAAGCTCAGCTAGAGAATGGGGTCGCAAACCGAAGGTCTGGAACCAGCGGGGAAGTGGATTTGACGAGGGGGTTACTACGTATAGTTCGCTAGATTTGATATCTGTATATTAGTTGAAAATAGCAAAACAGACAATTGCTTTTGGATATTATGGTTCATTCATGATTACCAGCTCCTTAAAATTTTCTATAGTGTAAGACTGTAAATCATGTTTCCAAGATGCACCGTTAAGGATCAGTTTGAACCCCCCAGCAACGGCTGATAGGTCCTCTCCCGATGAATTTACTGTACCTCTTGTAATGGTAACACTTTTCAATGTATCTGGTTTTTCAAAGTTCACTTTAGTCAATTTAAGTCTCTCATGGGACTCGAGGTTGTATTCAAAGCATGAGTTAAGCTGAAGTCTTTTAAGAATTGGGAATTGAAGAAATGTGGATGCAACACTGACATTATTGATATGTAGGTCAACCAGTTTGGGATATTCGGAATTGTGGAACTGCCAGATGGGATAATTCGTCCAATCAGAATGAACCTCAAGCCCTTGATAAACCGCTAAATTCAACCTCCTCAGATTTGGTGTGTTGATACTATTTATCATTGAGTTTTGTAGTGATGGTTTCAACAACCAGTCTTCATGTTCAATGCAGCAGCTGATGACGATATCTAGCTCCTGCAAAGATGGGAAGTTCTTAACGTGAGATGGTAGGATCCTCGGAGATTGAGCATTGATTGACAAATTTTCTAGATGAGCCATGGTGCTAAGAATGGGAGACTGGAACATCTTGTGATTCGCTGGTAAGTTCATCAAGCTCAAACAGTCCAGGTTGGCCATGAATTTTGAGAAGTCATAGTTAAAAATATTTTGAAGGTCATCAGGTTGACATTCCATTAGACCAAGTTCAATATCAGCTTCGTCCTCGTTATCCTCTCGTATATCTTTAGACTCTATAGTTAAACACGTCATTTCAGGGTTCAACTTCAAGTCTCTCACCTTGAAGTTTGTTGAGTAAAAGCACAAGTAGAACACTTTAAGCTTCGGAACATTGATCGACTCAAGTATCATGGAGCATTTTGAGGTTTGAAACTGAGAATCTTCGCTATCTTCATCCGCATTAGTTTTAAGCAACTTAGGCACGAAGGTGAGACTTAGGTCTTCCAGGTTTGGAAACTCCAGACAGCTAACACTAAAGACTTTATCCAAAGTCAGATGCTTCAAGGCTGAAGAAAATGGTGTATTCACAAAGTCATAGGTCTCGAGGTAGTCGGTGAAGAAGGCTGGAGTATGACCATAGTCATCATGGAGTTGAAGTTGTCCGTGGACTTCAGTCAAATCTAAGCTATTCCAAAACATAGTGCTGTGAGTCTCCACTTCCAGATGGTCAATATTTCTGATGGATAGCCTGCAATAATCGAAGTCCCTCTCCTCATCCTTAGGCTCCAGAAAGTCGAGATACAGAGTCGAAATATCCTCGCAATGAAAAGAATTGGTTGATGTCTCAATGGTGTTGTTGAAGTCAAGGTAGTGGAATCCTTTAAAGACGAAGTGGACCTTCTCTTTATCAACTTTTGTGATGAACTCCTTAATGAGATTTGAGGTAAAAACTGAATCACCATCCTCTTCCATGTCTTGTGTGTAAATTCCCAGCAATGCAATGAATAAGCGTTTGTTTGACCCCACTAGAAACTCCTGCACAAACGCTGAATTCATAGTATCACTGTTCCTAATCTCAACGGCAACATATTCAAAAGACCCTAGATCGCCAACTTGTGAAACATTGAAGCGCTGGGCGTGATTTAGGGGAAAATAAGATGGTGCCTCTTCATGATCTGTCACCACGCAAAATGATTGGGCAACAGAGGGATAGGCATTGGATAGGGCAAATAGATCACTTGGCTCCGTGATATTGCCTGCAATAGATTTCTGAAGTTCGATCGGAAGGTTTTCAAAGAGATCTATTGATTTGAAGGACATTTTATATTGGCTGCTGGGGCTGAATCGAAGGTGTATCAAAATTCAGGGTTCTTTTTTTTTTTTTTTTTTTTTTTTTGAGTGCTACGCCAAACAGAGATTCGGACTGGTATATGATCGACAATTTTCAGTCTGGAGTTCTTGCTACTATTCAATACAGATCTATTGTTAACATTAAGAATAAGGGTTTCTCATCAGCCATATGTTGACCAATTGACTGCACTTTTGATAGGTAGTTCTATCCAAGACTTCCAGATTTTCTGGCCCCCAAATGTTCCTCTCGGAAACGTCAATTCATTCACAACATTCTTATGATTAGTGCAGTAAGCTCTGAATGGGATCAAATCCATAGTACAAAATCATATTATCGTCCTCGTCCTACTTGTAATTTTATAATCAAACAGATCCTTGAATATAACATCTTTCAACCTTGGTGTCTCCACAACCGTTTGGAATGACGTTAAGCAGGCATTGTTGAGTGATATGAATCAAGTCTTTTGACCTTCAAAGGATATGGTCCAATTCCAAAATTGGATAATGAATAGGAAGATAGTCAAGACCACTGATAGGCATATAAAGATCTGAAGATAGTTTTAAGAACTTTAACATAGGCGCATCCAAGACATCAATTTTGTTTCCTATCATATATATAATCTTTTTATGGGGAGCGACCATGTCATGTCTGGGGTTCAGTTGCTCGCAAAATACAATATCTTGATGGTCACTGATATTTTTATCTGCAAAATTGTGGGTTTGGAAGCACCCAAGTGTGGCCTGTGTGTGTAAAGTTACAACAGGAAACAGTGATTTTCAATCGTTCAAGGCTTTGGAACTCCGTTGATTGGTTAACGTCGTTGTGGAGAACAATTTCAAGTCAGTTGTTGTTAGAACCAAATCAAGATGACGAGTCGATCTAGGAATAGCTCGGAATGATGGCACAATGAATAGGGAAGTCCTTCCTGGATCGTACTCTGTCGTAGGGGTCTGTTCACAATTGTACACTCTTTCTCCGTTTCTTGAAACTCTTGATTAATATCAGGGTGGATTATAGCCAAACTCTCGACCCTAGGGTTTACTGTTATTGAAAGCCTTGGAAGTGTCAAAAAAGATCTAGATCCATAGGCCTTTTCATGGTCACTTATTGTGATCTGGCCAACAATACCTTGAGAAACAAAAAGGTCAAGAATTCCAGTATCAATCAAATCAATCTTCAACTTCCCAACATACTCAAGATCAATCGGTAGCAGCTTTCGGAATACCCGCTCCACCTGCTCTTCCAAACCCCCTTCACCGGGGTACCCACTTTTATCTTGAAGGGAAGTGATGAGTTTACTCAAATCATCAATTTTGATCCTTCTCCTCAAAGTATTAAGATCTATGAAATCTGGAGTACCAGTTAGAAGCTGAAATTCAACTCTTCTAAAAGCTTGAAAACAGAACATACTTGAATCTGATTCAAAACTTCCGAAATCATTATACGGGAATCGAGGGAGGTAATCAGGTAAGTAATAAGTAATAAACTAGGTGTATGTGAGATGTCAATGATTCAATGATTTTCACTCAATGGCTTTGAATTACGAAGTAATTTAGAACTTGAACCCTGAATTGCTTGATCGAAAGGGACTAGAAGCTGTCCAACTTTGAACGGTCGACATATCGAAAATGGGGTTCAAATCGTTGGACTTTGCGAGCTTTTAACAAAATCGCAATACCAGTTCCTTCGTGGTACTGCTGCAACAAATTCAAAGTTTAGACGTGACCATTGGTGTATTCAAAGCAATCTCTTTGGAAAATTTGACATTAATGTGCTCAATGTTTCAGTACCCAACCTACTTTGAGAGTCTGCGAGGGTAAGATGGAAAGAAGGACTTGATCGTATTAGAAAAAATATGAACCTTACCATCAAAAAACTCATAGGACATATGTCTTTCGAAAGATCATATTAAAGAACCAATTTCTGCCTGAAATGGTCCTTAGGGACTATCTGCACTTACTACCTGGTCTGATACCCACCACTGAGCTTTAAGAATATCATTTAACCCTTGGTGATGGCGCAGAAGAGGGTATACACGGATTTCATCATCATCATCATTGTAAGAGCAGGTCGCAGGTTCCTCAAAGAGCCGAAAAGCTATTAATCTAAAGAGGAGAACACAGTTTTCGAGGATTTAAATCTCGTATACACCGCCGACAGACCTGTCTGCCCTTACCTCAATAACCAGAGTCTCCTTCAAACCTCTCTCAACAAAATCACTGTAGTATATCTCATAACAAACCATGTATCGAGCCACAAAATCCCTTACTTGCTCATCGCTCATACCTGAACCTTTAGAAGCTATCAATGCGTGCTCCTGTTGAGTTCTCCACTTGATCACGTTGCCAATGTTGTCTGTCCTATATACAACACTGACATCAACAAGGTCCCATAACTGCATGTATTTAGACAAGTTTTCATTCATCTGGAGGATACTGCTTAACTCAAATTTCTGTAGAAGCTGAGATTTTTCGTATCTGTGCTTGATCTCCTGCGCTGTCAATGGTAAAAAGCCCAGGAACCATCCTTCGATAATGATCACGCGTGGTGCCAGTTCACCCACCACTTCAACCCTCTGGCCAGTGGGGCATCGATCACCGGCACCGTCAAACTGAGACTTGTCATACAATGGCAATTCAACCACCAACCCGGTGCTATTGTCTCGATTCACAAGTTTCTTAATCAAGTCAACCTGACCTAGTTCGTGAGTTCCTGGTAAGCCACGACCACAAAGTAACTCATTACCACGCTCATTGAGCCTTAATTGATCTTCATGTCTGAGGTACAAGTCATCTAAGGAGATAACAATTGTATTCAGTCCATGTTCTGCGGGGATAGCTGTACGAAGATGGTCCGAGACGTATGACTTTCCAGAACCTTGTGGCCCAGATACCGCTAGAACAAGTGGCGGTGAGAGTGGCTCAAGCTTAAGAGCAGTCAGCCTCCGCCGAAGAAATCGTAGAGCGTGCTCTAGTGTTGTCATGATGCTTGTGCAAACCGCTTTATGACTTGATGAGTTCAGATTAACTGAATTTGTTGTAAAGGAGGGGGATATGTCCTAATTCCTAACTTGTCAATTTATGTCGGACTTCGGACTTTTTGATGATGGAAAATGGAGAAAAAAAAGAATCTACAAAAGAAACCCAACATCAGTTCCCTACACCTTGTTGATACATCCACTAAAATGAGCGCGTCTAGATCCCTTGCAGCATACAGACAGGTTCTTAGAGCTTCTAAGATCGCATTTAATGGTAGGTTTTCTTCTTTCTTTTTGAGAAAGGAGGCTCTTGTTCTTCTGAAGTTCTGATTACTAACCACCCCCAACAAGGTGATATCAGACTACTGAATGCCTCCAGAGAACAAATCAGAGCTGGTTTTAGACAGCCAGATGAATCTAAATCTGTTGATGAGAGAATCAAGCACATCGAGCAAGTTGCTAATATTCTGAAATCTAACATTGTCCAAGGTAAGAAGAACGAGTCTGGTAAATTTAGACTGAACATCCATGAACACACTGAACTGGGTGATAACGAAAGTGTCAAACTAGCCAAGAAGGCCTTAGCCGCACAGAACCAAGGCTGTTGCGGTGGTGGTGCCGGCTTGGTTTAAGTGTCTTAATGAAGTAATGATTTGAACCAAGTTGGGCTAGGTCTGCCAACCAGGATTTCTGTGGATAGTTATTTTAAATGAAAATTATATACTGTATGTAGATTGAGGTTTAGTACTTACGAAAATCCGATTTCTCCAGGAGATGCAACATATGACTCACTCACCTTCTTTTCCAATACTTATTGCTTTGGTTCTTGAACTTTTTTTTTTCGGTTTCTTGTCACAATTTCTCACTAGTTTCATACATCAAAACAGTAAAGACAAAGAAACAGAATGTCTGAAAAGAGAGATGTCCAGATATCAAAAGCCCTCAGCTATCTTCTACGCCATGGTGCTACCAAGGAACGCCTCACAATTGACTCATCCGGGTACGTGAAGCTAAATGAGGTTCTCCAAAATAACAGACTGAAAACCCACAAGGCTACAGTAGACGACATCCAACGAATTGTCCAAACAAACGACAAGAAACGTTTCAACATAAAACAAAGAGATTCTGACGGGGTGGTTATGATCTGTGCAACACAAGGCCACTCTTTGAAGACGATATCCAATGACAATTTGGAGCTCCTCCGGGATGGTCAATTCCCGGAACATTTGATTCATGGAACAACTAAGAAGAATTTAGAATTGATTCTGAGATCTGGGGGTCTGTCGAAAATGAATAGAAACCACATTCATTTCACTTCAAAACTGACTTCTGACTCTCAATCAGTTTCAGGGTTGAGACACTTCAGTACAGTTCTCATCTTCTTAGATACCGCCAAAATCCAAGCGGATGGGATCGAGTTTTATAAGTCGCTGAACGATGTTTATTTATCTTCAGGAGTTGATGGGTTCATATCTACTAAGTACTTCTCCCGGATCGTTGACAAAAACAGTGAAAAGGAGTTAGACATGTTATAAAAGAGGTTGTTCCTATTGGCGCAGGATGTAGCTCAACTTTCATTCCCCTTTTAGGAAGTCCACAATTGTGCCAAATCTCCATTACGTATTTTCATTTTCTTCTCCGTATCTTGCCTCTTTTTTCATTTCATACCACCTCTAGGAAGCTTATAGAACCCAAAGTGAAACTCAAAGGAATAATACTCAATAATGTCACTGCAAGGATATGATCGTGTTGGTCCAGTATCTGAAGAACTCGGGTCAGATAGTCACAGTCACAGTCTTCTGGAGCCGTCATTACCAAAATACGAGACACAGGGTATGATACCCACCTCCACACAAGTATCAACAGCCAAACCTCACAAGAAGAGAATTTACGCGATAGTTTCGCTGTTTGTGATATCATTATTCTCCTTTGTCTCACAGACCGAACTCACTTCATATCTTTATAATGGTCTGGACTTCAACCAGCCGTACCTCCTTCTTTACCTCACACATTCTTCCTGGGTCTTCATTTGGCCTATCCAAGTATTCTCCATTGCATTCTTCAAACATTTCAAAAAGTGCAGAGCAAATGGGAGTAATCCGTTTAAATGGGAACTTCTAAAAAGGCATATTCATGGTTCACTCAAGAATCAACATAAGAACATTTTTATGACTTCGGGTCTTCTTATCAATGATGACTACGTTCAATATCACCAATATCCGCAGAGCATTTCCCAATTCATTGCGTCTGAATCAATCATCTCGTTGGTAAAAAAGACAGCGCTTTTAGCGCTGATCCTCAACGTGGCTGGTTGCACATGGTACTTTGCCATGGCTGTATCCCCTGCGTCTGACGTGACAGCAATATACAACTCCTCTGCATTCAGCGCGCTGATGTTTGCCATTCCTATCTTGAAGGAAAAATTTACCTACTTGAAGCTATCTGCTGTGTTGCTGGCCACCTTTGGGGCCATCTACGTCTCTACCAGCGGTGATAACAGCAAGACTGAATTCCCTTACCGTTTCTGGGGAGACTTGGTGATCTCACTGGGGGCAGTTTTGTATGGTCTTTATGAGGTGCTTTATAAGAAACTAGCTTGCCCGCCAGATAATTCTGTTTCCTCAAGAAGGCAAGTGGCGTTCTCCAACTTTTGTGCATCCCTCTTGGGAGTGGTGACTATGGGAACCTTATGGGTGCTACTTTTGTTTGTGCATGTCTTCTCTATCAGCAGATTTGATGTCTCGGGGTTTACGCCGTATATGTGGATGATCATTATCTTGTCCATTGTGTCGAACCTGGTGTTTTCTTTATCCTTCTTGGCACTTATGTCCTTAACATCACCTGTACTGTCAGCTGTGAGCTCTTTGATTACGATCCTCTTTGTCGGGTTATTCGAATGGGTGCTTTTCGGTGTCAAGGTGTCGGTACAACAGATATTTGGAGATCTGTTGATTGTGGGAGGTTTTCTCATTCTTTCTTACTCTTACTGGAGTGAGATCAACAAGGATGATATCGACGAAGACGAGGATACCACTGATGTCGAGTCAACAGCTTAATTACACAACTTCTACCTCCAACTACTTCAAAATTACCGAATTAGGAAGTCTATGGTGTGTGCCTGCAGCCATCGATTTTTCGCGTTTTTTCATCAGAAAGTAAAAATATCACCAAGACAATTGATTCGAACCTCTTGACCTGTATCCAAAACCACAATACACTCTTTGATTCATAAAGCTGGTCTTTATCCTCATACAAAATGTCTACTCAGATCAGAGACAACGACTTTTCCAACTTGGGACCCGCGCCAAAGCCGCCACTTGCTGCCAACATTACAAGCCATCTGGCCATACCCACAACAACAACAATCCCTTCACACAACAATGTTGTTAGACGACAAGGCTGGGTCCAGGTTAAAGACGAAGGTTTAATGTCTTTTAGATGGCCCAAGCGTTATCTTGCCCTCAACGACTCCAACCTTACGATTTTCAAGAGCGACTCCAAAGATGAGGTCTGGCTTAAGATTCCGCTCTCAACCATTGTTAATCTCTCCCGCGTCCAACTGAGACCTTACTGCTTTGAATTGATCCGTAACTTCAACGGCAAGAAATCGCTATTTATTAGCTTGAAGACAGAGAATGATCTATATGGGTGGCTAGACGCCATATTTGCCAAATGTCCATCCACTGGCACTGTTTCATCTCCTACGAATTTCACGCATAAGGTACATGTGGGCTTTGATCCTACAAGCGGGAACTTCACTGGGTTGCCAGAAAACTGGAAGAAGCTACTGCAACATTCTCAGATCACCAATGAAGACTGGACTAAGGACCCGGTGGCTGTGATCGAGGTTTTGGAGTTCTATCAAGATCAACAGAATAACATGGATAGTAGCACAATCCAAGATAGCGGAAAAATGCATAAACAGAAAAGCTCAGATGAATCAAACTTCTCCACTGGGTCTGATGGATTGAATGGCAGCAGTAGCAGCAGGCTCATTACTGAGCTGTCGAAACCTTACTCCACTCCAGTGAAACGAATGTCTCCACCGAAGGTGAGCCCATACTACACTACAACTGGTACTTCGGGCACATCCACCCCTACTGGAAACTCCTCTTCAACTCCCAAGAATGATTCCCTACTGGGCAGCATGGACCTGGTCCCAATGAGAAGAGCTCCTCCTCCTCCAAAGGCAGCAGTCCCACAACTCAACCCACCTACAGTTCCCTCACCAGGTATAACATTATCCAAGTCTGTCTCAAACCTAAGATTAAATGAATCAATAGAACCTAAAACCAACCCAACGCTGAGCGTGAATACGGCCATTCCAAATCCATATCACGAGCAACCGCGCTCTGCGTCATCTGTTGACTCCAGAGCCAACCAAGAATTCTCCTCTTCGTCACCAATCGGACAAAGAAAGCCTTCGAAGTTGGATCTCCTGCCAGTAAGACAAGCTCCGAGAGCACCGCCTCAGAGACCCCAACCTCCACAGCATCAGTACTCTCATACTCAACCGCCTTCATCTCGCCCTCTACAGCAATCTCAACATCAACAACAGCCGTACCAACAGCAGCCAAACAGTGCCCATTTTGCCACTAATCCTGTTCAACCTTTGCAACCTCATCATTACGCACCCTCTCCACAAGCACAGTCGCAGTATCAACCACAACATCCGCAGCAACCACAAGGTATCCAGAAGAGACAAGGCCCGCCTCCCCCACAACAGTTTCACACAAACAAGGTTCCACAGTACAAGCAACAGTATAAACCTCAACCATCTCCGTCTCCGTCTCCATTGCCCTCTGGTCCTTCCGGCGCAGCGCAAGCTGCAGCTCAAGCAGCATTGCAGAAGACGCCAGCTAAGACTGCTCATCAGCCAACATCTCCATTGAAACCCCCAAAGACTGCAGCTCAAAAGGCTGAGGAGAAGAGAATCTCAGCCCAGAATGAGCAGCAGGCCCTTAAAAACCTAAAGACAGTGGTCCGGAACATTGATCCCAAACCCTACTTCCAGATGGTGGAGAAGGCCGGTCAGGGTGCGTCAGGCACAGTTTATTTGGCGAAGTCACTGCAACGTGGAGGGACGAAGGTTGCAATTAAACAGATGGACTTGAACTCCCAGCCTAGGAAGGAGCTGATTGTCAATGAAATCTTGGTGATGAAGGACTCTCAGCATAAGAATATTGTTAATTTCCTTGAGGCTTTTCTCAACAATTCCGAGTTGTGGGTTGTTATGGAATACATGGAGGGTGGATCCTTAACTGATGTGATTGAGAACAATCCAAATCAATTGCAAGAGGACCAAATTGCTTTGATTTGTCAAGAGACAACAAAAGGATTGAAGTTTTTGCATAACAAGAAGATTATTCACAGAGATATCAAGTCGGACAACGTGTTGCTGGATCTGAGAGGCAATGTTAAGATCACCGATTTTGGCTTCTGTGCCAAACTGACTGCTCAGAAGGCCAAAAGAGCAACAATGGTTGGCACTCCTTATTGGATGGCTCCCGAAGTGGTCAAGTCTAAAGACTACGATGAAAAAGTAGATGTCTGGTCGCTAGGTATCATGACAATAGAAATGATTGAAGGAGAGCCACCTTACTTGAATGAAGAACCTCTGAAGGCTCTGTTCCTCATTGCAACCAATGGTACTCCAAAGTTGAAGAAGCCTGAGGAGCTCAGTGTTGCTATCAAGAAGTTCTTGAGCATTTGTCTGTGTGTTGATGTCAAGTACAGAGCGTCGACTGACGAGCTGTTACAGCATGAGTTTATCAAGAAGAGCGGAGGCCCTGAAAGACTGGCAGGTTTATTGCAGTGGAAGGTAAACTATACACCAACCATTGATGATGAATAGATATTTGAAGGTCCGAAATCGATTGAAACATTTCAACGTAGACGAAGTATTATCTTGAGTTCTTTCTCTCTCACACACCATGTTTTTAGGGGCGGGACTGACAAGGCGAAAAACAAAAAAAAAAAAAAAAAAAACATATCAACAAATCTTCAAGTTCAGCACACCCAAACGAATCATTGGAATCATGTCCCAGAACACGCAACCGGGACCGCAGAACTTCTACCAACACTCCATGGAGACCCAACTGGCGTCTCAGCAAAAGAGAACTACTACTCATCGCAGAATCATTGACCATGGAGCCCCAATGGGACGTTGGGTAGTACAGAAGAAACTGGGTCACAGAAAGCAGCGACTGGGTCGCATCAGACCAGAGGCTTCCTACACTATCGATCTTCTTCCATCCGTTGCATACAAAGATACACCAGCTGTTGACTCTCAGACCAAATTTGTACATCTCAGTTCGAACAAGGCCAAACATGCTATTCACGCTATCAAGTGGACGCCAGAGGGAAGAAGATTGCTGGTAGCGAGTCATTCTGGTGAGTTCACACTGTGGAATGGTATGACCTTTAACTTTGAAACCATCATGCAGGCCCATGATTCTGCTGTTTTGGCCTTGAATTACTCACACAATGACGATTGGCTTCTCAGTGGTGACCAAGATGGTCTCATCAAGTTTTGGCAACCCAATTTCAACAATGTCAATATCATTGAGGGTCACAGTGATGCTATCAGAGATATTGCATTCAGTCCAAACGACTCCAAATTTGTGACAGCCTCTGACGACAGCTCTTTGAAGATTTGGAATTTCAGAAATGCAACTGAGGAAAGAGTGCTGAAAGGACACAATTGGGATGTGAAATGTGCTGACTGGCATAGCTCTCTGGGTCTAATTGTCAGTGGTTCCAAAGATAACCTTATAAAGTTTTGGGATCCAAGAGCTGGAAAAGCTATTTCGACACTTCATGGCTTCAAGCATACAATCACACAAACAAAGTTCCAGCCGCAACAGGGATCTAATCTACTTGCTTCCATCTCCAGAGATAGATCAATGAGGATATTCGATCTCAGATCTATGAAGGACATCTTCCTCTACAGATCAGAAGTAGATTTAAGTAGTGTTGCTTGGAACCCGGTTCACAGTTCAATGATCACCACTGGTGGTTATGATGGGTCAATGAATCACTACATGCTTAACGAAACAATGCCAGAAACTCTAGAGAACATCAAACCCTACCACAACATCCCATATGCTCATGAAAAGGCCATCCATGCGTTGGAGTACCACCCACTAGGACATATCCTAACATCAGCTGGTGCTGATCGATCTGCCAGATTTTGGTCCCGTGGACGTCCTAACGATCCAAATGCCTTCAACGATCCACCATATACGGATGACAAGCAGGGAGCTTGGTACTTCGCCATTAATAACTCTGTTAATGCTGTAATGCCAAAGGATGAAAATGTTGGAAACGCAGGTATCAATACTGCGAGTAATGACGACAGATCTTTCAACCTTCCTGGCTTGGATGGTGGGTTCAAAAAGGGAAATTCTTTTAATAACGGTCTCAATTTGCCTGGTTTGAACTATTGAATAGACACGACAACACATGAACTGAAATTAGATTCAAGTAAAAACTACCAAACATACATGGTTTTGAAATAAGCTCCTCCTCTCTATTAGAAAAAAACCTGTGTATAAACTTAACCATAATCCTGAAAACCAAACAAACCCATTAAACCCAAATACGATATATCGCTCATTTTCTTGAGGCCCAGAAATCTTGAACCTTGCGTTCATACGCAGCGCCGTAATCCTTGTAGTAGTTCTGTACAAACTTCTTCAACTCAACGAAGATGAGGTCATCGCTCTCCTCGAACCCATTCTCGTCAATCTTCACTTCCTTTCCACAGTTGTTTATCTCCATGTAGACTAAGCTCTTATGTCTTTGTAGCTCTTCTTCTGTAATGTCTTGGAAAGCATTACGATAAAGGTCAGCTCTTCTCACAAAGTCAGCAATTGCCTCATCATGAGTAGAGTTAATATAATCCTGACCACTTGTCTTACCCTCAACGTTAAACTTCCAAAAGTCTTGGTTTGTACACTTCACATGAAGAATCAATGTGTTGATTTTAACACCAGTTTTGGCTTCCTTCTCCTCAATGGCACAAAATATGTTATCACGGCGCTCAACAGTGGAGTTGGTGGCATCAAAAATGCCAACGTCAATCTGCGAATTCATCAGAGAGTTTAAAAGGTGCTCCAATGCGATGTGGGCAAATTCTTCTCTTTGTTTCTTAGTCTGCTTGTTGTTAAAATCAAAATAGTTGGAACCCTGAGTCTTGTAATCAGACATCTTTCTTCTAAAATTACCAGCGTTGAATGAATCAATCTTGAAGGTAGCATCAACGCTATTTGTGAAGTGGGATGTCGCCTGCTTGATCAAATTCTTGCAAATGGAGGATTTACCAGCTGCAGGCAAGCCAACAAGGACAATACACCACTTGGAATCAATGACAGGTTCGTTGGTAGGTGTAGTGGTCAGTTTGTTTGACGATTTCGGCTGGCCCTGTGTATCAGGCTGTACCTTAGACAGGGCAATCTCTAAAGCATCACCGACATTCAACGGAGATGGCGGAGGCAACTTGTCCTGTCCAACTGACATGCTCAAGGTGCCGCTGTAATCAGTGCCATTGTCTTCTCTAATCTTTGTAAAGCTTAGTGACTTTTTGATGTTCTCAGGGTTGAAGGCACCATTCTGAGGCGTGTAGATGGTTGTGACTGATGATGAGGACGCATTTCTTGAGAAGATGGACTCAGCCGTGGAGTCGTTTGTGTTCAAACGTTGAAGCTTCTCACCTAAAGACAGTAGCTGTTGTTGATCCATGTAAGTGGAGGCACTGATGTTCGATAATTAACACGAGTATAGGTCAGATGTTTAGGACGGAGAGTTCAGTAAAATATCTGATGAGTCTGTTAACTGAGGTGAGCCAGGTGATGTGTCAAAAACGCCTTAAGTTATGAGTGGCGAAAAAAAACGTCAAGAAGCTGATAGTGGTTGCAGGAAACTTGACGATTTGAAACAGAAAACTTCAGACTTGTATACTGTTCGTATAAACTGTGCTAATGTTTTGAAGGCTTGTTGGTTTGGAAACGTGCTCTGTTGTGTCCAAATCAAAAAAATTGTCTGAATCTGGATTTTGCTCTTCTGTGTGAACACGGTTTCTCTTTTTTTAAATAAAATTTGGCACAAGGAAAAACTTCGTCAAGAAAAAGAAACGATATCTAGTAATTTTTCCGACCACCAGTTCTGTGGCAGTTCATCATGCCTCCTGCCAAAAAATGTTTAGTGAGAAGGGAACAGTTCAGAATGCACACAAGGACGCAAGGGTCGCTCAGGCTCTATTTCACAGCAACAAGATGTAAAGAGCGACTTCTGAATCTAGCGGAGAGCATCCCCTCGAGCGACTTCTTTCACTTCTTTGTCGGTTGTTGTCTCACTCACTTTCCAGTTGTGCAGCAAATGGTTATGTAGCGATGTACTAGCACGTGATTTATTGGTTAAACCACGCTCAATCTCTCTCCATAAGCTCCTTGATGAAACGTTTGTATTCTCTGATCTCCTTTTGTTGTTTGACCACTAGCTCGTACGTTTCATTGTCATAATTTGGCGGCTGAAGCTGCGTTATTTGATCTTGCTTCATAATACCTTCCTTGATCCGAGCAGAACCGCCATCCTGTTTGTTCTCCAATAGTACCAAGTAGTCCTTCTCCAGCAGATCATACTTCTGCTCTAACTCTCTTACTCTCTGTTCTTTAATAAGTAACTTCTGTTTCAACGCTTCGTTCTCCTTGTTTGAAGCTTCATGCAAACTCTCCACGAATTTGTAATTGTTCTCGTAAAAGGTCAATTTCAACGCACAATTCTCGCTCAGTTGGTTCAATATCTTCATGAGCTTCTCTGCTTCATCTCCTATGTGAGATCCATTGACAGTAACATTGTGGTTTCCGCAGGCTTTGCTCAAAGTGGCAATGTTTTCTGTCAAACAAAGCAGAGTCTTCCTAGTTGGCTCATACTCTCCAAGAGCAGCTTTCTCCAAGATGGGAGAATGATCTCTAGTTGTATGTTCAGCAAACTGCACGGCGGCCCTGCATTCTCCCCCTCCTAGATGTTTGCTGATCTCTGGTTCCACTACTGTGGAGCTGGTATCCTCCAAGATATTTGTGGTGGTTGGTGGAGGTTTATCTTTCAAAGGAGACGAATCTTCAAGACTTAGGTCAAACGTCCTGTCAGTGATTGAGATGCAATCTTCCTTATCTAGAACCATTCCAGGGTTGCTCAATAGAGCTGTTGGGTTTGTAAACGGGGGAGAGAAGAGATCTTGCCGCCCAGTTCCTCTGTTTGGAGAAGCTCATCGCATCCACACACCAGAAAAATTTCACCATAGTGCACTTGTCTGACTTGACATGTCTTGAGAGCAAAACACAGAGACGTTGATATGAGTGAAACCAATTCTGTGGAGGAGACAGTATCAGTAACTGATCAGTACTCAACACAAAATGCCAGACCTGTCATTCCGGAGGGTATGTCCAAGAATGAATGGAAGAGGCAACAAAAGAAACTCAAGTTTCAAGAGAACAAGGTGGCCTTCCTACAAATCCGTAAGGAAAAGAAATTTGCTAGAAGGGCGAAACTTAGAGCTGAACGCCAGGAATATAAGGACAGAGGTGAGGAAGTCCCTGAGCACCTTTTCAGAAGATCCAAGGCTGTGCCAAAAGATCAGGTTAACAATGGTGGTGATATCATTATGGACTGTGCTTTTGATGACTTGATGAACAACAAGGAGATTATTTCTATGTCCACCCAGATCACGAGGGCTTATTCTGCGTTTAAGCTAGCGCCTATCACCTCCAACTTAAAGATCACATCTTTTGGTGGTAACCTGAAGAAGAGATTTGATGAAACGATCAGCAAATCAGGTTGTGCCAATTGGAAACATGTCTCTTTCCACGAGGAACCTTTTGAGGTTGAAGACCCTTCAAAATTCGTCTATCTTTCAGCTGACTCCGACGATACACTGACTGAGCTGGATCCATCGTATACGTACATTGTTGGTGGTATTGTTGATAAGAACCGTCACAAGAACCTCTGTAATAACAAGGCTAATCAGTTGGGGATCAAAACAGCAAAGCTTCCTATTGGTGAGCATATTCAACTTAGTGGTAGAACCGTGTTGACTACAGGCCATGTCCTAGAGATAATGTTGAGGTGGTACGAGTTCAAAGACTGGAAAAGGGCTTTTGAGGCAGTTCTTCCAGCTAGAAAGGTTGGCTTGACTACGACGAGAGCTAAGAGAGCTGACGAGAATAGAAGAGCAGCTTCCGATTCAAATCAGGATGCTGGTGAGGAAGCTAAAGAAGGCAGCGAGGTGGATGAGAGCGACTACGATGAGGAGGATCAGAACGAGTAGAAGTAGTTAACTTGTCAGATTTTACCAATGCGGAAAGGTTATGAATTCGCGATTCTTCACAAAAATTAAATTTATGTATGGTTCCCTTCACTAAGAAACATCAATCTCTACAGTAGATATGAGCTCATTGAAGAGTGTGGAAAAGAAGCAGAGGCAGGTGTTTAAGCCATTGCTCGAAAGTGCCTTCCCACAGTCAACTTTTCCGCTAATAGATTCCCAAGTTCAACAACAACTACTTGATTTCCTGCTACTTGTGCTGAAGGATGTGGGAAACTATAACAAGTTCAAGTCGGATCTCAAAGGAGATAAAGAACATCTTGAGAAGATCAAACCAGTGATTCTGCGATTCCTTACCCTAGGGTTCAACTCGACAGTAGAGCAGCTGGAAAAGCAAGTGAATGGAAAAATCAAGGCTGGAGATACGATACATTATGTTTTTGTTTGCAAACCAGATATCACACCACAACTCCTAATACAGCAGTTGCCGAATCTGTGCTACATGGCTGGTGATGTGAAACTCATACAGCTCTCTAAGGGCTCGGTCGATAAACTGGAGAGAGTCACTGGTCAAAGGCTGAACATCATCGGTCTGAAAACACCAGAAGCTGGAATGATATCCCAAAGCTTTCTTAACTTGTTAGATGATCCTACAAAGGTTCCTGTTTTAGAGATTGAATGGCTGAAAAATGTGAAATTTCAGAAAGCTAGAGTGAACATGGTTAAAACTACAATGCCTGTGGTGGTCAAGCAGCCTAAGAACAAGATTACGAAGAAGAAGTGAGAAAGGATCAACACCCAGATTAGACATCAAAAACCGCATCAATTCAAAGCTTCTCACGTACACTTTCTGAATTTTGAATACGCTCTACCCTGATAGTTTAGCTGACTTTCCACAATACTTTCCTTTCAAATACACTTTTCGTATCTGAACTTCTGCTTTGGTTCAGATCATCCAACTTTCAAAGTTTTGAAGAAAGATTTCTTGGCCGGCATTAATGGGGTATACTTTAATATAACCTTCGCGCATCGATAATCGGGTATGTTCTCCGGCTCTGGAACACCTTTAGATATCTAGGTACCTTATTAAGTTTTTTTAGAGCTAGTGGCACCCCTTTTCTTTGGCTCATTCTTAGGCTCATCCCTAAGAATATCGTCATAGGATTCACCATGATCCCAAACACACAGCCTGAAACTGCCAATTTATTATATTTATCCTGATTTCAGGGAAGCGTAAAATGTGTTATTAAACATTCATAATACTTGCCAATCCTAAAAACCAAAGACTATCATGTGAAAAAGTCAGCTTGAGAAACATTCCTTGGGCCTGTTCTAAGTGAACGGACTCTTCAAATCTGTATAGCGTACATAACATACACAAATCTTGTATAAAATAGTGGCGCACCTTAGTCCAACTACATACATAGGGTGAAAGGAAGTGTAAAATATCCTAAAGTCTTGTCTAACACCTAAAGAGACTCGGAAGTTTCTATCAGCTGGTTTCCTAATCGCGATTAGTGGCTCGAGCACCAGCTGGATTCTCCCGCACTTGACTGACTCTCTTTTACTTATGCTTACGAGCTCTTACACAAAACAAGTTTTCAATATAATATTTTTATATAAAATTGGAATTTAATGATCTTAAAATCGTTGAAACAATTTTGAAAACAATTTAGATTTATTGTCATATATATAAGCATTATCACAAATTAAAAACCATGCAGATCTATAATAGGATATACACGCATGTAGTATATCTATAACTCCTCGTTAAGTTGGTTCACCTCACATTAAAGAGTACCTGCCTCCACTTAAAGTAGTCAAGTGTCGTTCCAATCTTTTCAAGAGCCAATTTCTTATTTTTATCCTTTGTGCTTTTCAGAACACGACCATCTGCACCCAGTGCGTTCACATAAAATTTGACGTTTGGTAGTAGTTTGCTCACAGTCTCAAACCCAGCTCTCTTCACAATACTTAGAGTTCTACCTGAAGATTCCTCAACAATTTCCCAGTTCTTCGTAATAGTGTCACCATTCCAACTAATAAAAACTTGCCCATCTTCATGAGCAACTGCGATCTCCTCAGAGGAGTGACCAGTCCAGCTTAGTTTGAAGGCCCTATAGTTTTGTACACTGGCACTTCTAGTATCAGAGTCCAGTTTGGCGTTGAATAGGATTTCACCCTCCTTGTTGTACTCGGTTAGTGCTCCTGCAGACCCCCAGTTGATGAGCTTATTACCATTCGGCAGAGTGACAAAAGAGCCTTGGGATTTGGCATTGTATTGATGATCAGAAGGTGGATCATACTGCTTTAGGAGTTCTACAGTTTTGCGCTTATTGTCAACCTTGATAACCTTGCCACTTGATGCATGTTCGGGATAATCAGTTTCAGGTTCAGAGTGTCCAGCTGAGAACCCATTGTTATCAAAGAAGGAGATTATTTCAATATCACTACCAACCTCCAAAAATCTGGCATGGTGTTGGAACACAAATGTAAATGGCTCACCAACCACCTTCAGGTCCGAAGGATTGGAAGTCGATAACCTCCAAATGATTTCCCCCGTCTTACCATCCAGCTTATAGAGAGAAGAAGTGTGCCTAGCACTGATGAGGTAGTCCCCTTCAAGGCTCTTATCAATAGAGTTAATATGAAAGTAATCCCAAGCAGTTGATGAGGATAAACCATCCCCTGCATGCCCACTCAAAAGACTGACCTTCGAATCGTCTGGAGAAACATGGTCAAGCGCATTCCACTCAAATAGCAATTCATTGGTCCCAACATCGAGTTCCTGAGCAACAGTGCTGATTATCCACTTCTTGTTGGAATCACCATTATTGTATTTGGACAAGTCAGCTTTAACAGGTGAGTAGCTTTCGATCAAACCTGTTTGTTTCCCGTTGGCACTAGAAAGCTGGAATTCATGAATGTCGATCAATTTATGGTTTCCTGCCCTAATCTCTTTAACAGTATTATAATGGTCATCGAGGAGCTTGATATGCCCATAGCCATGTCCCCCAATCGCAGAGAATTGACCTTCAAAGGCGTATAACGCTGGCTTTCCTCCTATATTTGCAGCCTGGAAGTTGAAACTGATCCCGCCAAAGCTAGAAAAACTTGACCAGACCAACTCACCTTCCTGACTGTAGATATAAGCACCTGGTTGCTCAACAGACTGGTTGAAGAATTTAGTTGGCGCTGAGTAAGGGGAAACAAAATAAAAACCTGGAAAAAGCTCATCCTTGCGGCGGGAGTGTTCTGTAGAGATGTTCCAGGCAGGAACGGTTAGATCAGGTCTGGACTTGAATTGATCACTAGCTATGGCTGAAACAGCAAATGCTGTCAATACAGAGAGCCTCATGATAGTGCTGCTATCACGAGTACCAACCTCTTTGAGAGAAACCTGTGGTCTTAAATAGCAGTGGGTTCCAAATGAATGTTTGTGTGGCTGGGAGTGAGCCACACCAGCCAGTTTAGTGGCTAATAAAGCCACATTAAACAAGAAAATTACATTAGACTCAGGTTAAATGAATGAATCATCTCCATATTCTCCTCATGGTATGGAATGGGCTATAAAAAACCTTGCTTAAAGAGAATGGCAGATCATGGCCATTAAAGTGCTTCACTTTATTTTTTCTAAATGTGCTCAACAGGGAAGAGGTAAGGTTTGGTGGGCCACTGCCAACCAAGTGTGGTGAGAACACGTATGGTTTATTGAGCCTAGGATTGATATCCACTCGGTTCATCTGCATGTACAACAGTATCTTAGCCCTAGTCATACCCACATAAGTCAACCGTTTGTCTTCTTCAGTTAAAGTAAAATTGCCATTCGAATCCCATGCAGGTTTCGAGCCATGTGGTTTGAGCTCGGGCAAAAAGACGATTGGAAACTCAAGGCCTTTGGCAGAGTGAATAGTAGATATCTTGACAGAGTCATTGACAGAAGATATCGGCAAAACATTAGCGTAATTCTCTAAGAAAAACTCCACCAGAGATATCTCATCTGGCCTCAGGTGGTTGATCAACCTCAAATTTTCCTTCAAATCAACTAGTTGTTGTAAAATCACGTTTTTGTCAATCTCATCCTTGATGGATTTGGCAACTCTGAAACTCAAACCCAGTCTATGACTCAACGATAGCAGTTTATCGAAAATGTCGTCGGGATCATTATAGTCCATGTTTTTTCGGGCATTAGTTATCTCCGTCACATATGTGGCAATTGTGGAAGTGGGTGGGCTCTTAGCCAAGATCTCAAAAACAGGGATGCCAGTCTTGTTTGTTTGTTCATAAAGCTTCTTGATAGTGGCTGGACCAACATTTGGCAACAGCTCTAATGTGCAAAGTGTAGGAAAGTTGGCCTCTTCTGGGTTGAAAATTATCCTAAGATAATCAACCATGTGGAACAAATCATTTGATAACCAAGATGGAGAAGATGATAGCCTATTGGTTCGAATACCACTGAAGTTCAAAAGTTTGGAAATTTTAACCAGTTGAGCATTGGTTCTTGTTAAAACTGCAATATCACTCGGTTTGATAGCACCATCACTTTCTTCAAGCAGCCTTTGAATCTCATTCACAATGAATTCGTGCTGTTCGTCAGTGAAATTGAACAAGCCAAATGTCGGTCTTGGGCCCTTTTTGATACTAAAGTTTTCCAGATTATTCCTCTCTAGAGACTCCTTCTCATTGTACAAAATGGAATTAGCACACTGAACTATCTCTGGAGATGATCTGAAACACTCATTCATGTCAATTCTAGTTAAGTTCTTGTGGTTAATTAGCTGATCAAGGAGTCTTGTAGTATCAGCGCCCAAAAACCCATAAATTGACTGATTAGGGTCACCAGCAACAATCAAATGTGTATTTTGCGAAACCAATTTCAAAAGATCAAAGGTGTCCTGGTACATGTCTTGGAATTCATCAACAATAGTCACTTTGTGAGTTAGCTCAACTTCACCTTCTTTCAGGATAGCTTTTCCTCTGGCCATAATATCGGAGTGAGTAAGGACTCCCATGGAGTCTAGAATTTTCCTCAATTCCTTAACTTCCTCTTTGGTGACTTGATGCTTTTTGGAGATTTGGGCAATGCGGGAATCATTGTCAGGCTGGGCTCTAGGATTTAAAAGAGCCAGGTCCCTCACTACCTGTTGAATCTTGAATTTACTCACTTTTCTCTTCGTTTCCATCAACTGGATAATAGTTCTCCAACCAGAGTCCTCAATAATACCAGTTTCAAAGAACTGCTCATCCTGCTCAGCAACTAACCTGTGACACATTCCATTGAAAGTCATAACGCATATCTTGTCCACCAGTTCTTGATTCCCAAAAACATCCAAGAGGCCTTGTTTGACATTTTGAACAGCTTTGTTCGTCAAACTCAGCACCAGAATCTCTTCAGGTTGGATATCGAGAGCGTTGATCATGTAGGCTATCTTGTACACCAGTGTGGCTGTCTTACCAGCACCAGGACCTGATACAATCTGCAGAGTTCGGGTTGGATCAAGAGGGTAAGTAATTATTTTCTTCTGTGTAACCGTCACTGAAATTTCCTTCAAGGTGAAACGCGCAGGGTCTTCATCTTCATGGGGAATCGCTACCCCTTCAACTTGTCGGTAGTCATCGCTGTCCTCGAATTCAGCGGATGTATCATTTCTCAATCTCGAGGCTTCTCCATGCTGCTCTATGGAGATATCTTTCGAAAATCCCGTAATCCCTCGATCTTCAAAATCATTCAGGTTTTGATCATTTTCGAAGTTTGGATTGGAAATTACAAGGTTTTCATAATCTCCAAGCTCCGGATTATTGTCGGTGGCATTTGAATTCACAGAATCGTCAACATCGAGAATCTCTAGGTCCTTTGGGACTTTGAAGTTTTCTAAATCACTTCTAGAACCCAGGATTTCGTTGCTATGGCTAGGCACCTGGTCTTCACAGTCCTGCTCAGGAAGCTCCAAACAAGTAACCTTTTTCATTAGCTCTCCTTCAGAAACAGGGAAGTCTGGAAAGTGAAGGTTTGACACAGGTGAGGTCTGAGCTGGAAGTTGAATAGTAGGTTCATCCCGTGTCTGCTTTCGGATACCTATCAGATAGTCTTCATCAACATCTTCAAAATCAGGAATTTCCTCATTGACATTATTTGTTTTTCTTGATCTTCTCTCAAAAATTGTGCGATCCACATCATTTAACGATGGTATAAGTGTTTCAAGAGTTTCATTCCCATCAATATGTACATTTTGCTTTTGACTCGCAACATCATTGACCGAGAATTTCTCAAATATAGAATCAAGATATTGATAGGACCGTTCTTCCTTGGGAAATCCTTGAAAATTCGTTTCCATATTATTGAGTAGTCCTTCGCGTTGCTTTTCTGGAGCTTCATGAGGAGTCTCAAGGGTTTTCGAGTCTAAAATGTGAACCTTTCTGGTACTCAAAACACCATACTCAACCTTGTGAGCATTAGGAAGAATCTCATTTTTGCCTTCGATGGCCTCATAGCCCTTATCCTGAAGCGACTTGCGTAAGTTTTCAAGCCTCTTGCGAGTCCTGGTCTCCTGTTTTGCCAACTCAGAGCACTCCTTCTGAAAATGCTTCTTCCCAATCTTGAGACGGTCAGATATGTCCTGTAACATACCCATATCTCCCCCCAACTGGCGTGTGGCCCTTTTATTCTCAGTGGCAATAACACTTTCGATCTGCTTCTGCATCTCCACTCGTCTCTGATTGAGTCGAGCAATCCGGCGCTCCAGCTCAAAGATCTCGAAAAAAATTGCGTGGTTGCGTTTTATGAGCTTTCTATCGTCAATTGTCATTGTAATTGTTCCGATTTTTAAAGAAACATTGTCCTTTGGGATATCGCTTGCCTGGTTTTATGGGAATCCTGGTTTTACTTTTCGATATTTTGTTTAGGAAATGTTTCAACTTTTTCTTGGATCTACTTCGGGAAAAATCCCATTCTACTAGTTACATTCTAAAAGCAGTTGTCTTCTTCAGCTCTGTTGAAAAGCCTCGACTAGAAGTTTGAAATGCTCAATCTCCAAGTCAGCAAGCTCACCTTCACAAGTTTGCAAAAATGAGGAAATGTAACTGTAGTTTAGAAGCATGAATGCCTCGGCCTTGCTTCCTTTCAGATTCTTACTCAGCTTAGTGAGAACTGATTCAAACTCAGACCTGAGTCTTATTATGGAGTTAAAAAGCGGTTCCTGTTTGGACTCAATCAGTATTTCGTTGGAATTGCTTAGTTTGAGAAATCCATAGAGCAAATTAGTGAACTGAACAGTCAGGAAGTGAGGGTTCAAAGAGTTGGTTTCTGAAATAGATGATGACTTCAATGATGCTCTCTTCAAGTTCTCACAGTTTAGGTCAATGAGTTTCTGGAAGTTCGGCCACAAGGTTATCAGCTGCAGGTTAAGATAGTTCTCCAGCATTGGAATCTTCCTTTTTTGAAGTTCGAAGATGAGAGACTGTGAAAGTCTGATAAGTATTAGGATCCCGAAGATATCAAATGTCTGATATATCAACCCCTTGGTGTATTGTATGCCAATAGCATAAGTTGGTTGGAATATTTCGTCAAAGGAGCTGTTGATGATATCCATCTTCTTGATTTGGAAAAATTCATTCAAGAATAAGTATTCAACCGATCCATTGTCAACCAATGCTAGATTAAAACTTCTAAATCCAATTTCCATGTTAAACATAAGTGGGTTGTGCTCCGCTATCTGAGCCAGCAGAACTGTTGGATCCTGGGCATTAATGATTTGAAATCTTCTCCCAATGCCGTAATCTAGAATGGTTGACGATTTTTGAAAAAAGGATTGCATGCCGCCAATAAGGTAATTCTGGTCAAAATGGTGCATTTTCAGTTTTTCCAGGCTCTGTTGATACCTTTGAAAGTGGCTCTTGTAGTACCATCTCATGGTGTAAATGTATGCACTAAGTAGATCGTTAAATAAGTCCGGAGAGTATTTCGCCAAAAAGGGACAAATATCCTTGACTTCCATCAATTCTTGTTGGATGTTCTGTGAACTCGTTCCGACAACTCTGAGCTTCTTGATTTCGGCAACCATAAAGTTTTTGATCCTCTCCACAGCTTTTTTCACCAGAAGATCCAATAGGTGTTTCAAAAGTGATACAGACTCCATCTTCAAAGACTCATCCTTCTCATACTTCTCATAGATCAACAATTTGTCATTCAAAAACTGCAAATTCTCACACCATTCAGTATTAAGCTGTGCATTGTAGATCTCCTTAATTACATCAGGTGGCAAGATCAGATCAGACACCACTGGTGTATACTTAGCCTCCAGTTCCTGTCTCTTATCCAGATCCTTAGTCAACTCTGTTGATCTTGCCTTCAGGTTTTCTAGTTCAGCGCTCAATTCAATCAAGCCCTTATTGAACCCATCCAAGTATTCTTCTAGTGGCGTCAAAAGACTCTCGAATTGTGAGATTGTCCGTTCAAAATCCTTTAATTGGCTCTTCTCTTTCTCACTGGCAACGTGGTTCATCGAATGTTGAGTCGCTAGATAACGGACTTCTTCCAGGCTGTGCTCTTTAGAGACCACTAAGCCGTTGGGTGAAAATGCCTCTATTGGTAGTTCTGTGGGTATGAAATCTCCTGATTGCAGGATCTCGCGGAGAGTTTCCAATGCCATCTTGTTCCAACTTAATTGGCTATAAGCTGAGGTATGCGATGAAGCTAAACCTGTTTTGGTGCGGTTACTTCATGATAAACTGGAGAGAGGGTTACCCGGCACCAGAGGACAGAGTTACATAATCCATCAGAAGAAAAAGAAGAAGCATTAACTAACTTTACTATATCGTGGCAATTCTGGAAAGAAGTGCGCATATCTGTAGGTAAGAGCCCACACCTTCGAGAACTCTCATATGTGTTATACCAATTTCTTTCATTATCTCTAGCCTCTTTGGTTCTGGAATTTCCTCAAGGCCTCTTGTCACTTTGAAAGAAGTTGAGACGATATCAGTTGCACTGTAGCCTTTGTCCCAAAGTTCTTTCAAGTATGAAACAGCACCATCAAGATCATTGCTTCCTGTGACACTCATAATCATTTTCTTGATGACCAATGGATGTGGGCTATCCACAATCTTGAACACATTCTGACTGTTGACAAAACCAAACCCGGCGACTGTACTTTGTAGATTGTTCAGTGCTTGTCTCATATCCCCCTCCGCACTGAACACAAGAGCTTCTAGTCCATCGTTCGAGTATTTCACATCTTCAAGCTCAATAACCTCCAGAAGTCTCTTCAACACCTCTTCATCCTGAAGTTTGGTGTACCTCAGTACCGCACAACGGGATTGTAATGGTTCAATAACCTTGTTTGATTGGTTGCAGGCGAAAGCAAAACGAGTGGTGTTGGAATAAATCTCCATGGTCCTTCTCAATGCTTGTTGTGCACCTGGTGTCATTGAGTCAGCCTCATCCAGGATGATAATTTTGTGTCGTCTTGGAGGCAATTGAACCTTCTTTTGAGCAAACTGCTTGATCTTAGATCTGACAACGTCGATACCACGGTCATCGGAAGCGTTCAACTCCAAAGTGGCTTCAGCATAGCTCTTACCTAACAACTCACGAGCAAGGCAGTGAATGGATGTTGTCTTACCAATACCTGGAAGACCAGAGATAATCATGTGCGGCATGTTACCGTCTTTGGCGATCATCTTCAGGCGGTCAATCGTCTCTTTGTTTCCAACCACATCCTTAAGTTCAAGGGGACGATACTTTTCGACCCAAGGCAGCTCCAGCTTCAATGCGTTACTCATTCTTTGTTACGCCTTAGGTTGAATGAGCATCAAGTACATGGAACACAAAAAAAAACGCGAGGTCTTCGATTTTCGCGAAGTCTTTAATGGCCCTCGTTCAGGTCCCTTGTTTCTTATTTACTCACTTTTGTGTTGTTGATTTGACACACCCCTCAGAAGACCTCCGGAGAAGTGAATTTGTATTTGAACTTGTTCAGTATTCTAATGTGAAGAGATTGAATTCCAATCTCACGTTGAAGCCTCAGAGGCCCATTAGTATGGATACAATCTGGGACAAAGCTCCCACAACAAACAACGAACCTGCATAAAAACAGCGCCTTGAGCGAATTTTTAAGCCGCGCCCTTCGAATCATTGTTCACCTGTACGGCCTCCACATATCCAATCTAAGCCACAAGGCAGACTTGTTGCGGGTCTAAGGGAGATTATGCCTTTGAAGTAGTCAATTTCTATGTCAATTATTCGGCCGTAAGCTTTCAACGCACTAGTGCTTCGGCCGATTAACGCCGGACACTGCCACAACCTCATATGTTGACACCATTAGTTGCAACTGGTCTACAAGGACTCGGTTTTATTCGCTCAGGTCGTTCGAGGACTGTTGGGGCGAGTTATACAACAGAGATATGGTATTATAAAAGGGGCATTCCCATCTGATAAAGTTGCTTAATGATCCTCTCTAAATCTGAACAACATCATAATGCTATTTAGAGGGAAAGCGAGCAAGGTCTTTGACCCTCATCAAGACCCCCATGTTGTTGAACTAAACGAGGACATTAATGGCGCCAATCAGGACTCTTTTGCAGGCCGTATAGACGGGGATATTGCAGACCTTGCCAGAAAGTACACTGGTACCTGCAATAACGAGGAGAATGCCCTGTCTGATGCCCTTTCAATCACTACCACAATTGCACCTGGTATAATTCCAATGAACAATCCTGACTTGGACCCTCGTCTCGATCCCAACTCTCCTGAGTTTAACGGTCGTTACTGGATAAAGAACTTCAAGTCCATCATGGATAGAGACCCAGATCACTTTAAGTCGTATTCGCTTGGTGTTGCGTACAAAAACTTGAGAGCCAGTGGTGATGTGACTGATGCTGATTATCAATCAACTGTTTTGAATGCCCCATGGAAGGTTTTAACGAAGACAGCAAGCAGATTGTTCAAATCCAAGGAGTCCCAGAAGAAGAACAGGTTTGACATTTTGAAGCCTATGGATGCTCTTATCAATCCTGGCGAAGTCGTTGTAGTCTTGGGAAGACCCGGCTCTGGCTGTTCTACGCTTTTGAAGACCATCGCCTCTAATACTCATGGGTTTGTTATTGGTGAAGAAACTGAAATTTCTTATTCAGGTCTTAGCCAAAAAGACATTAAGAACAATTACAGGGGCGAGGTTATATACAGTGCTGAATCTGATATCCATTTCCCTCATTTGACTGTTTGGCAGACCTTATCGTTGGTTGCAAAGTTTAGAACACCACAGAACAGAATTCCTGGAGTATCCAGGAATGATTACTCTGAGACATTGACTGAGATCTACATGGCTATATATGGTCTATCTCATACAAAGAACACTAAAGTGGGTAATGATCTGGTCAGAGGAGTTTCTGGTGGTGAGAGAAAGAGAGTCTCTATTGCGGAGGTTTCCCTTTCTGGAGCCAGACTCCAATGCTGGGATAATGCCACGAGAGGTCTTGATGCTGCAACTGCTTTGGAGTTCATCAGAGCGTTGAGGACTTCTGCAGATGTGCTGGATACCACTGCTTTGATTGCGATTTACCAGTGTTCACAAGATGCGTATGACTTATTTGATAAGGTTTCAGTGCTATATGAAGGACGCCAGATCTTCTTTGGAAGAGCCAGCAAAGCCAAGGACTTCTTTATCAGAATGGGATACAAATGTCCCTCAAGACAAACAACTGCTGACTTTTTGACCTCTATAACCTCGCCATCTGAAAGAATCGTTCAGCAAGGATACGAAGCCCGTGCTCCCAAGACACCAGAGGAGTTTGAAGAATACTGGAAGTCTTCACCTGAGTACAAAACGCTGATTGCTGATATTGATGCCAGACTAGGCAATGAGAAGACGGATAATAACAAGGACTATATCAAGAGTGCCCACAATGCAAAGCAATCAAAGAACCTATCCCGTTCTTCCTCATATACTGTCTCATTCTGGATGCAGACGAGATATCTGTTAACAAGAGAGTTTCAACGTATAAGAAATGATTTTGGAACAAATCTCTTCGAGACAGCTGCCAATTCATTGATGGCCTTAATTTTATCCTCCATTTTCTTCAATCTCCAACCCACCACAAATTCCTTATATTTCAGATCTGCTGCTCTTTTCTTTGGCCTCTTTTTCAATGCTTTCCAGTCTTTCCTGGAGATTTTGTCCCTTTTTGAAGCTCGTCCAATTGTTGAGAAACACAAACAGTTTGCCTTATACCACCCATCAGCTGCTGAGTTGGCTTCAATCATCTCGTTGGTCCCTCAAAAGTTGGCCATTTCTCTGTTTTTCAACTTGACATACTATTTCATGGTTCACTTCAGAAGAACTCCTGGGCACTTTTTCTTCTACTTGCTCATCAATATTGTTGCCACGTTTGCCATGTCCCATTTCTTCAGATTGATTGGTTCTTCCTCAAGTACTCTACCGGGGGCAATGGTGCCTGCAAACTTGGGTCTACTCAGTTTGACTATGTTCAGTGGATTTACTCTTCCTATTCCGTATATGCTGGGCTGGTCTCGTTGGATCAATTACCTGAACCCACTAGCATTTGCATTTGAAGCTTTGATGGGCAATGAGTATGGCGGCGTTGAATTTGAATGCTCCCAATTTGTCCCGTTGGCTCCAAATCTTATCCCAAACTTAGAGCAGAACCCCAACTCGTTTGTTTGCCAGGCTGTTGGAGCTGAAATGGGATCTACTACCATTGACGGTACAGCGTACTTGAAGTCTGCTTTTTCATACGAGCCTGACCACAAGTGGAGAAATTTTGGCATTCTGCTGGCCTTCGCTTTTGGCTTTGGCATCATTTACCTTGTCCTTGCTGAGTTTAATGAGTCTTCCAAGCAGAAAGGCGAGATCTTATTATTTCAGAGATCGACATTAAAGAAGCTGAAGAAGAATAATAAGACCAGTGATACTTTTGACTTGGAAAGTGGACCAGGAGAGAAACAGATCACTCAGCAGGAAGAATCGCAATCTCAGAATGTCGATGGTCTTGCTACAGGAAAAGATATCTTTCACTGGAGGGATGTTCACTATACTGTAAAGATCAAAAACGAAGATCGTGCGATCTTGAGTGGGATCGATGGCTGGGTTAAACCTGGCACTTTGACTGCTCTGATGGGTGCTTCTGGTGCTGGTAAGACCACCCTATTGGATGTTTTGGCCAACCGTGTAACTACGGGTGTTGTCACCGGTGACATGTTTGTGAATGGTCACTTGCGAGACTCGTCTTTCCAAAGATCTACAGGCTATGTCCAGCAACAGGATTTACACTTGCAAACAGCTACTGTTCGTGAAGCCCTAAGATTCTCTGCTCGTTTGAGACAGCCTTTCGAGGTTCCTATTACTGAGAAGGACGCCTATGTCGAAGAGGTTATTAAGATTCTTGAAATGGGGAAGTATGCAGATGCCATTGTTGGCGTTGCTGGTGAAGGTCTCAATGTTGAACAGAGAAAGAGATTAACTATTGGTGTCGAGTTGGCCGCTAAACCAAAGTTGTTGTTGTTTCTGGATGAGCCCACCTCTGGTTTAGACTCTCAGACTGCTTGGTCTATTTGCCAACTGATGAGAAAGCTCGCCAACCATGGCCAGGCCATCTTATGTACCATCCACCAACCTTCAGCTATGCTAATGAAGGAGTTTGACAGATTGCTGTTTCTCGCTAAGGGTGGTAAAACAATTTACTTTGGGGACTTGGGAGAGAATTGTCAGACCTTAATTGACTACTTTGAGATCAACGGCGCTCCCAAATGTCCATCATCTGCCAACCCTGCTGAATGGATGCTTCATGTCATTGGTGCTGCTCCAGGGTCAGTTGCGAACCAAGACTACCATGACGTTTGGCTCGGATCAAATGAGCGTCGGGCTGTTCTCGCCGAGTTAGACCATATGGAGAAGGAGCTGGTGAAGCTCCCAAAGGAGCAGACTGATAGCTCTTCTTATGCTGCTCCCTTATGGTACCAATGTGCTGTTGTGGCCAAACGTGTTTTCCAACAGTATTGGAGAACCCCTAACACTGTCTGGTCTAAGCTGTTTCTTTCCCTATTTTCGTCATTGTTTCTTGGATTTGCTGTTTTTGATGCTGATAACTCTTTGCAAGGTCTCCAGAACCAAATGTTTGCCTTGTTTTTGTTCACATTGATCTTGAATCCTGTTGTGGACCAGATCCTTCCCGAGTTTGTGAGACAGCGTGACTTGTACGAAACTAGAGAACGTCCCTCAAAGACCTTCTCCTGGGTTGCATTCATGATTGGGCAGATTACTGTGGAGATTCCTTGGAATATTTTGACTGGAACCCTTGCCTATTTTGCTTTCTACTATCCTGTTGGATTTTACAAAAATGCCATCCCAACTGATACGGTTGACTCCCGAGGAGCATACGCATGGTTTTCCAGTGTAGTGTTCTACGTGTACGTTGGTACTGTTGCTCACTTGGTTATTTCCCCATTTGAACTCGCTGAACTTGCTGGTAGCGTTTCATCTTTGATGTTTACACTTGGATTGACTTTTTGTGGTGTTGTGGTCCAGAGAAATGCTTTGCCTGGGTTCTGGAACTTCATGTACTATTTGTCACCATACACCTACTTTGTTGATGGGTTCTTGTCCAATTCTCTAGCAGATAATGTCGTCGTGTGCTCTCAAAATGAAATAATGAGTTTTGTGCCACCTACAGGTCTCACATGTGGTGAGTTCATGTCGCCATACATCGCTTCTGCTGGCACTGGCTACTTGGTTGATGAGAACGCAACAAATTTGTGCGAGTTCTGTCCGATGAGTACCACGAATGCATTTATGAAGAACGTTGGCCTTCACTACAACTTGAAGTGGAGAAATATTGGTGTCTTTATTGTCTTCATTGTGTTCAATATCTTCGCAGCACTTTTCTTCTACTGGTTGACAAGGGTCCCCAAGAAGAAGGATCGAGTCTTGAGTGCTCCTGGCCTTAACATGAACAACGAAGACGATTTGAACTCCAGCGATTCTATGAAGAAATAATCAAGACTGTAAGTTTTATTATCATCATATGATGTGTATAGAAAATGTCAATATGATTCCACTTTTTAAAGATTCACAAAGTGCTGGATTCTATCAAACCATAATAGTGTCGATATCACTAACATCAGATCAGACTATCACCTTGAGGCCAAGCACCTTTGCTGGAAGAGGCATTCGTAGATTGTAATTTTGCTGGAATTAACGAATCACCAAAACCAGGCGGGACCTTGACGTTTTGAGCCTTATAAGCTTCTGAAGTCCAATCAATCCCAGTATTGGTAGAAGTAGCGCTGTTCAGAGAGTTAGATAACGTAGTGGTGCTAAAGGTATTACTGCCTGCTGCTGGTGGAGTGAATGTCCTTTGAGCCGGTTGAAGCACGTTTGAATTGAAATTGGAACCGTAGTTGTTGATAGCAATGTTTGGCTGAATGTTCGTGCTTTGTGTAACGGACTCTGTTGCATCACAACCCACCCACCCATCAAACTCATCATCGTACGATACGTTCTTGATGGAACTGTTTAATAATTTGTTACTGGCTCTGAAACCAGAATTGGCGATACCTGCAGCACGGACCCGTGGTGTTGGAGTCAACGCCAAAGGTGTGACTTTTGGTTTAACAACTTGTTGGGTCGACTGAGCGATTGGTCCTACCACAGTATTTGAAACAGTGTTGGATGTGTCCACAGGAGCAAATGACTTCGCTGTAGGTCTCGCCAGAGCTGGCAGAGCTGAACTAGCAGGAGGATTAGCCACTATGCCAATATCTCCTCCTAGAGTAGTCAATCTTGCCTTCATCACAGATCCACCAATAGAAGAAATCACCCTAACAAACTCGCTGTACTGTGCTGCATCCAATGATTCAGTCATCGAGAGATCCCACAGAAGGGGTATGACCTCCTTGATAATGACATCTGTACTGTTACCAGTGGAACTGCTGGCAGTAGAACTGGCTCTACCTGTACCCACAGAAAGCTTGCCAGACGTGACCATGGCATCAATCAGGGATAATACAGAGAGAACGATACTGGTGTCCCTTGCACGCATTGCCTTTAACAAGGGAAGAACACTATCCTTTATCATGAATTTATCTAGACCTTTAGTTGAATGGAGTGTCAAGTCACGCAGGGCTGCCACTGTACCAAGTTTCAAGGCCAATGACGTAGTGGTGGTAAAAAGTTGCATGAGCTTTGGAAAGACTGTGTTCTTAATGAATGGAAAATCTAGGGCTTCGATTAGGGTAGATGTTAGGTTCAAGGTGGCAAGTGTCACTTGGGTAGATGATTGACCCAACGTTGGATTGGCAGTGGTGGACTGCGACGGAGGGTCAAGTGTCTTGGTAACTATCTTTTTCAAGAACTTCACAAGTTCGTCCTCATTTGTAGTCGCCATGGACTGAATAGATTCCAGGTTGGATAAAACAACAAGTGTTAGCTCCGGAGATGAGAGGATCAACGCAGCATTGGTATAAGTCTTGGACAAGACAAGATCGTAAAAAGACAAATGGGACAGCTGGGAGCCAATAGAGAAAATAATCTCATACACTATAGGAAGAATTGTCAGCTCCTGCTTATCAGACATCATATCCACAAATAGATGCAGTAGCTTGTTCACCTTGATTTCCTTAGGCAATGATGGTAAGATGGGTACAAGTTCGTTCTTCAAGAATTGCAGTTTCTGCTCAGGGGGTACAACAGGGAATTCGTCATCAAGGTAGATTAAGACACGAAGCTCACTATCTTGAAAGACTGGCGAATTTAGGAGGCTGCTAATGCCGGAGAGTCTAGTCATTGGTTGTCTCTGTAACATCTGAACAAGCGTTTGGTGAAAGGACTCAGGAACTTTTTTCAGAAACAAGGCGGGATTATTTAGTCTTGATTCCATCTTGTTTAGTTCCTCCTTGTAATAGTTTCCCGACCCAGAACAGGACAGAATTGGGGTTCCATTATAAACAAAGTAGATCAAAGCTGCAAGAGACCACACATCTGTGTTGGTGCAAATTTTGCCATCTGTGGCCACTTCTGGAGCCATGAAATCGTAGTCTTGAGCGACAAATCCCGGCATACGAGGGTCCCAAGATTTGAAATCATACGAGAGTTCATTGTCGAAATCAATCTTGGTCAAGAAGCCCAACCCAGAGAGCTTCCAATCGTGTGTAGGAGTCAAGAACACTGATGATGGGGTAAGGTTCAGATGCAAGGATTGAGCGTCTGCATTGAGGAATTGCAATGCTTTGGTTAGCTGTAACAGACCTTTCAATGTTTCTAGCGGTGATAAGCTAAGCTCTGATAGGTCCGACAGAGTGCCAGTGACAGGCTCTGAGACAATCGTTATTTTGGAAGAGCTTTCTTCAAATGGTTCGAGAATACTGAGGAACAACGGGTGCTTCATTTTAGTCAAGTTGGCAATGGAGGTACGTAGGAAATCGTAAACCTCATTCAGAGTGTGCTTCTTGTTGAGCCCATTCTGAGAAAGCTGCTGCTCAAACTTCTTCTTGTCAAAGATATGAACAGTGACTTTCTGACTTTGGTTGGACCGTGAGCGACCTTGGTACAGAGACCAAAAACCGGTGGTAGCTGATGGGGTAGAGGAGTGACTGTACTTCGAGTGGATCCGGGATTTCCAGCCTTTGAACATCGCTTTGGTTGCCTGCGCTTCGTTTGTTTTCTTTGATGATTTGGCACAGTACTGATCGTTTTCGGATTTTTCTGTTTCGTACCGAAGTGTGGCCCTAACAGCCTATAACAAAAATCTACAAGACCCTTAATAGCACAAGATCAATACAAGTTCATTTCTCCTGTACTGTTAGCCACAGGGTTTCATACAACAAAGCAAACCTCGCTATTTAGTCTTAACGCGGCGAGAAAAGTATCTGCATACGTTGTCATACTTGATCTCTTGAGTTTTTCTATATCTCTATCTTCTCCTATTTGGCTCTCAATTTTGGGTTTATCACCTTGGCAGCTCCTCCACAGTTTCCAGTGGTTTCCTGGGTTTAATTTCAGTCTTCAATCTCCTCTTCAAAAGTAATTGGTTTTTCAATATCAATAACATCAAGAGGACCCCAGGTCTCTTCGTAAATGTCTCTCGCTTCTCTCACATCCTCATCTGGGAGGTTGTAGAATCTCTGTGACTTTCTCAAGACTGGTTTGGAATTTGAAGGGGCAGGCTCTGGACTTTTGAACATATCAGGAATTGATGACGAAAAAGAAGTGCTGATAAGGGCTATAAGTTTGGGGCATGCTTGCAGGTTTTCATTCTCTCAAACAAATTATATTTTCGCATAGTGTATTTAAAAAGTTCTCTTCAGGATATCACAGCTGAGTTCTGACGGTGAGCGATTTGCCCCGAGAAAAGTCCACGGATAGAGAAGATACCATCTCTAAAGGGTAAAAAAGACTACCACGGTTCAAGGAAATTTGCAAGTATATATGTACACGATATAGAGTTCGATGAGTGTGCGCCCTTAACGCTTAACCCAGGTTGGACTCTTTCTGGCCTTGACTCTACCAGCCTTCTTTCTCTCAACACGTCTGTGATCTCTAGTCATGGCACCAGCCTTGTACAATCTACCCTTCAATAATGGGTTGTGTACCACCAAACCTTTACCCAAGGCGTTGACAATGGCACCCACCTGACCAGTTGGACCACCACCAGTCACTTTAGCGAATACATTGTACTCGTTCTCAGCCTGAATAACCTTCAGTGGATGAAGCAACTCCAAGCGGTGTGATAGTTGTGGAAAGACCTCATTCATGGACTTGCCATTCACCAAGAACTCACCAGTACCCTTAACCAGGTAGACAACAGCGCTGGAAGACTTTCTACCACCAACTGTTCTTGATCTACCATACAAATCTAGCTGCTGAGTCTTCTTTGCACCTTCAGTGGCAGAAGAAGATCTGGAGTATCTAGTCAACACATCTTCAACTTCCCTAGGCATCAACTGTGGATCGATCGAGTTCAATCTGTTGAGCTGCTTGACAAGGTCCTTGTGTTGAGATGGTTTCAGTCTCTCACCACCACCCAGTGGCTCGTACTGTTGAAGAGTGAGCCACTTGCCCTGTGTGTGCGGCACGGTAGGTAGGGCAATGTGCTTGTTGATTAGGGTGCTAATGATTTGAAGGTTGTGTTCATGTTGGGCGTTGGGTGAGTAGAACGTAGAGTGGAGAGGGATTATACGTTTTGCCTGTAGCACAGGATTGGCCACACGCGTGAAATTCGACTGCGCACGAGTGAAGACCCTGGCGAAGGCAGTGAACATGGCGTTGATACGTTGTCGTGCTTCCAACTGTCGTGATGTCCCACGGTAATTGAAATTTTCACTTTTTTCACTACCATTTGGCGGGAGAAGCTTTCCGGGTAATGCCAATTCAAAAACCAAAAATCTCCAGTTTCCAACTTCTGCTTTTAGTCAGCCATTACGTAATAATTATGTAGCTATGTTGACATAATCAAACTGCTCTGTGGTTACCTTAGAAACCGGATTTGTGGCCAAATGTAAACAAGAAAGAACAAACAGGACATGGAGTAGAGTCAACGGGAGAAAACGGAAGGAAATGAGTGAGCCGTTACGTGAATCTTGCTTTGATGAATCTTCCAGCGAAAACCAGGAACGACTGATGTTTCTGTCTAGCGGAGAAATAGGTACTAGGCGGTGTCAAGCCATGCAAAACTAACCTAACAACCTTACGCATTGAAAAAGTCGATATCATCGTACCGAGATAGATTAATTAGGGGAGATGAACCAGTTGGTTGGGATTGCAGTAAGTGTGCACCTGAGCAGAATTGAGAGATTGAAATGTATCAGGGCTCAGTTTACAGTTTCCTCCAGAGACTTTTGGTCTTCTTGTTCAGCAGACACGAGATATTAAAAGTAGTTTTTCCAAGGACTCAAGAGGATCGACCCATCAAATCCAAAATGGCTATTGGAGAAATGAGGGCTGCAGGTAGAAAGACAGAACAGAGTGCTAGGTATTGTCGATGAAACTGAAGAGATTATCTAATAGAATAACACAGAACTTACTTTCTACTGTAGAATTTCGAAGAAAATGGAATTCTATTCCAATTGATAATTGGTCGAGTCTGGAGCTTTGGGTGACTGTAGTGATTTTCTATTCGTCGGATTCTTCTTGTCACTCTTGAGCATGGTCATCTTATGCCCTTATGTCACAGATGAACTACACCTTCACCATGCAGTTTGCCACATTGGGGCGAGAGAGCGACATAGGACTTAGCAGAGCAGTTTTTGGTGGATATGCTATTGAATCACTCCTTTTTCTCAACTTGTTTGCTCAGATATAGCGAGGGGCTCTCAGCGTGAGTGAGTAGGCCCCTAATGGTCCTGTAAATCGTCCCAGTAGTCCTCCAATAGGCCCTTAAGATCCGCATTTCTTCTCGCAGCCATCATCATATCTTCTGGTTGGATGACATTACGACCAGCGTGCCGGGCAAAGAGCTCCAGATCTTCGCCCAATTGTAGTGCTTGGGAGTATGTGAGCTCAGCAAGAGCTGCAACGAACTGGGGCGTGACTGGCAGACCCATTTCTTCCGCAATCTTTGCCACAGAGTGCCATATTTTGGCTTTGAGTTGGGCAGCTGCTTGTTTCTCAGCTGCAGTGAGCTCCTTCATTTTGAGGTATTTTGCGTTGAGTATTTTTCCCTTTGTTACTTTCTCTGTTTTGATTCTGTTCTAGAACACACATAATATCACCAGAAAAAATTGAAATCTCTTTCCTAATATGTTTAGATTTCATTGTCCCTGAATTCAGAAGTTATCGGCTGGAGCCCAAAATGGCTCACAACAAAACGAAACTGCGCTTCTCATTGTCACCACCTGCGCCGACTCATGACCAGTACGGACATATTCTTCCCTGTACTGCGCTAATTGGCCGCTATTCCTCAGCACGCGATGGGTCCCTGGTGGACCACTCGGCCAACACTCGCATCCAGCTTCATTCGGATTGGATTAACGACATCGCCCTACTCAAGACACAAGAGGATAAGGAATTGGGAATTGAAAAAGAAGAACTTGTTGTGACTGCCTCATCGGACAATTCGGTCAAGTTTTGGAACTCCTCTACTGATCAACACGGCCTAGTTGGGGCCCATTCAGACTATGTAAAGGCCATCACTGTGACACCTTCAATCAACAACACTATTTTCTCTGCAGGGTTAGACGGGAAAGTGAAGAAGTGGGTTCTCTCAGGCAAGAAAGAGGGAAAGTACATTTGGCTGCAGCGCAGTGAGTGGACAGGACAGTCCATCTACGCCATTGCCTCTCATGGCACAACGGTTGCTGTAGGCGATTTACAGGGAACGATTACACTTTTTGATGGTCGCTCGATGACGGTTTTAGCATCATTGAAGTCACACACCGATGTGGTGAAGTGTATACGTCTTACTGAGAACAAAATCATATCTGGTGGCTCTGACCAATCTTTGATGGTGTTATCGTTGGAGACAAAGGATTTAGCCAAGAAGTATTCCTTTGATGAGTCCATTTGGTGCTTTGACCTAGTTGGTGATTACATCGGTGGCTCAAAAGGGAGTATTTGGAAGCTCCCAGTGGCTGAGTCGGATGAGACACCTACAGTGGTACACAAGGGAGAATCTGGAATTCTATCTCTTGCAGTATCCGGAAATGGTATCCACTATTCTACTACATCCTCCTCCACAATTCAATACCATTCTATACCCGGTCTGATTTCCACTTGTGATAACTCCTGGAATCTCCCACCAACTGAAATCATTGGCCATCCTGCTCTTATTCGCGCGAAGTTTTTATCTGGGAAACGTCATGTTCTCACTCTATCCACCTCCAATGAAGTTCAGCTATGGGACCTGTTAACTCTGAGCGTCAAGGAGACTTTGCAATTACTGCCCGGTCAGGATCTGGATGTTGTTGGTAGGCAGTTTGAGACGTTTCAAGTAACGAGTGAGTGGTGCAGTGTGACAGTAAAGGCTGGTCATCTAATTGTTGAAATTCGAGAGAATAAGCTCCCGGAGGGTGAAGTGTATGCTGACGAGTTGAAGAGTCACAACTTACGTTTCGATGATTCAGATTCCTCTAAGAATGAAGCTAGAAAAGACAAAACTGTATCTATGGCGCGTGTGTTTTTGAAGTCCATATTTGCAGATTTCATAAAGTTTGAACAGCAGAAGGATCTGGAACAAAGGCAGAATAGGGAGATTGAGAGGATTCAAAGTGAGCTAGTTAAGAAGGAGAAAAAACCAAGACTGAAGATAAGAACTATCCTTGATTCAAGCGCAGCTTCCAGCATAGAATCTCCATCTGAGGAGAAAAAGTCCAAGAAGTTTTGGTCCAGGAAAACCAGATCAAGCGGAACTTTGTCAACTTTGGTGACACTCAGATTAGATGATCCCAACAGTGGATCACTCCCCACAACAGCCAATACCACCTCTACTACTGATTCCAACAACTACTCATCAGAAACTGAACCCGAGCATATTTCTATCCCACCGGTTCCTGGAACGGTGTCAGCCTTGCTTGAAGATATAAGTCGTTTCTATGACGGTATGAGCTCATGGAGAGGAGTGTCCTTAATCAGACCTGCTTCTGATCCTATCACAACACACTATACCTCATTGACTTCTAAGGAGAAGCAGCGTATTCAACTGTTCATTTCTGGTGACTCTGTTGCTACATACTCTGAAGACTTAACCCATGTTTTGACAACTGATCGCAGGGACATGGAGATCCTGGAACATAGGTTACCGCTTTGGCTGGGTGAATTCCTCTTAAAGGATCTGTACCATGTGAGACAGGTTCCAAACTACTTTTTCTCTCTTGAAAAGGAGAATGGTTCTGATAGTCCAGAGTTGAAAAGACAAATCCTTCAACAGCCACCAAAAGACTTGAATAGCCCGCCGAGTCGACCACCTCCACAACATCCACAATCTGGCATGCTTGAGCAAGGTCCAAGAACCGAACAAGAGGCTCCACAACCAACTCAATTTTCACAACTCTTTCAAAAGGGACCTTACCCAGAAATGAGACCCGCTGGTAGGGGAATCAGCACTCCTGTCAAGCTTCTCATTCCCCCACGTCATTCTCCATCTAGCAGCAGGAATTCTTCTGGTGTGCCTTCCCCTAGAAACGCACGAAGCGAGTCACCAGAAAACCCAGGTAGGAGCTCTAAGGTCGCTAGTGGTGGTGTGTTATCGGAATCACAAAAGGGCAATGACCAGAGTTTGAAGGATCAAGGCGAGTCTACGACAAAACCTGTGAAGTCTATGCTATCTGATGCACGAAATTCAGAGTTAGAGGATGATGAAGAGGATATGCCTCCAGCGTCAAGTGGTGAGATTCATAAAGGTACTCCAATGTGTGACGCAATACCCGACGGTTCAGCGATTGCCGCTGATATTGGTTCAATGGGGACCGGTTTGCATAACCATAGTCATGAAACTGCTCGAGAGGATGATATATCAGCTCAAACTGTACTCAATGTCAACAGTAAGGGCATGACTCGTATGAGAGAAGTTTTGAAATTTTTGTTCCAAAAGCTGGATGTTGAAGCCTATGTTGACGAAAAGAAGGATCTGGATGATGATCAGAGACAGAATCTAAGGGATTATTTGACCCTCGATACTGTTGAGGATTGGTTGCAGTTGACGTGTAATGGGAAACCCGTTGATAATGACATGTCTTTGACGACATTGAGATTCAAGGTTTGGAAAGGAAGTGGTGAGATGCCACTGGCTTATAGAATCAGAGAAAAAAAATTCGAAGGTAAAGATATATTGGAAGACAGAGCTGGACCAGATTGAAATTCACGATTCACGATTAACGAATAACGTCAAGGATTACTTTCTGCTGTTTTCCGGGACATGTACAAATTTCTTCACTGGAGTTCGCTTCATAGGATCCTCCTTGTTTGGTACATATGCAATTGTATACTACCAATTCCGCAGACGGTTTAGAACTTTCTACCCACCCAGTAAAGGTTTGAGAAAGCTCAAAATGTGTTAAAAGTATCTGATGCATTTTTCGTGAATGGTGTTTGTTTATCGAGCTACTCCTATTCAGCGTTTGAGATGTCTACAATACGATACCAAATGGATTTGGGTGAATACAGAGGTTTTCCACGCCACATAATACCTTGCAGAGTAGCTGTACAATCTTTGTTCTCCTTTATCCCCGATGTCTGAAAGAGTAGTTTCACATTCAAAGGAGCAAACTTCATATATGATAAGTGACCCTCGTATGCATCATCTAGACTCAGCTCTCGTAAGACTACCTTCCAACTCTAACACTACTTCGATGACGCATTCGGTATCACTCTAAGGGATAGCCCTGCGATTTCTCAAAGAACCTCTACGGTGAATCTAGCGTGTAGATCAAGTTGGGAACTAGGAAAGGAAATCTGACACCAGTGAAGGCTGATGTAAGCACTTACTCATCACTAAAAATTTTTCAGATTACAATCAAAACAACAAAATCATCACCTGTACAGAAGCTAGGAAAGAAACCAGAGACGCATATCAACAGAAGCCACCATGGACCAAGAGAACGAGAGAACAGTGTCCCGTTTGTGGCGTGCATTTCGTACAGTGAAGGAGATGGTCCGTGATAGGGGATACTTTATTGCTCAAGAGGAGCTAGAGCTCTCTCTAGAGGAGTTTAGATCGCGTGTATGCGACTCGATGGGCCGCCCACAAAGAAAACTCATGTCCTTCCAGGCCAACCCGGACACAGATGCCGCTCAAAAGTTCCCAGAATTGGGTTCTCTATGGGTAGAGTTTTGCGACGAGGCGTCTGTGGGCATCAAGACAATGAAGAACTTTGTCATTCACATTTCTGAAAAGAACTTCAGCACTGGTATTTTCATCTACCAGAACGGTATTACCTCATCCGCCACCAAGTTGATCCCTACAGTGGCGCCTGCTACCATTGAGACGTTTCAGGAGAATGACCTTATTGTGAACATCACACGCCATGAGTTGGTACCAAAACATCTGTTGTTGAACAATGAAGAGAAGAAGCAGTTATTGGAGCGTTATAGATTGAAGGAGTCTCAACTACCACGTATCCAGCGTGAAGATCCAGTGGCGCGCTATTTTGGCCTGAAGAGAGGCCAGGTGGTGAAGATTATCAGAAGAAGTGAAACGTCTGGCCGTTATGCCAGTTATAGAATCTGTTTGTGAGGGACTGAAAGCGTCTATTCCTTGGCTACATATATATATATATACAATACAACAGGTATATATATATATACATCTATATATAAAAAAAAGAGGTCTGTAAATTATTGTTTTGATGATTGTAGCCTAGCAGCCAAGACAACATCTGTCGTCCCATGCCACCATGTCACGTTGCGAAGGTGGACACCCTCAGCAGGCGATACAGCCACACCATTTGCCCCTAAGAACGATGAGCCAATTGTGACAATTAGACTATCCACCAAGTCATCACGCATCAGGAGCTGATTGATCACGTTGGCACCGCCTTCAACCATCAAAGCGTCAATTCCTTCAAGCTTCAACCTTTGCAGAAGTTCATCCCAAGAGATCGAGCCATCATGTGTCCTCATCACAATGACTTTACCACCGTTCTTCTCTGCATACAACACCTTCTCCTCGTTTATCCCCAACTCATTCACAACAATCCAAGGTGCTTTGCCCTCTCCTTTGAGATATACTTGCTCCAGTTTGCTACCCTTGTAATCCCACTTCATCCAAGGATCAAGCACTACTGGTCTCGGCGTGCATATCTCATCAACAGTCAACTCTGAATCGGGGATAACCTCACCTCCATCCACGCGCTGTGTGAACCGACAGTTCAAGGCCGGATCATCTGCCAAAAGTGTTCCTGACCCCACAAGTATCGCATCGTGCAATGAGCGGATGTAATGGGTCATTGTCTTGGTTTCGAGATGTGAGATTGCAGTTCGTTGCCCTGGTGCTGATGCTATTTTAGAATCGAGGGATTGTGCATATGTGAGAGTCACAAAGGGTTTTGAGGTGAGCAAGTGAGGATTGTAACGGGAAAGAAACTCCGGTAAAGAGCTGGGAAGTGGAATTAATCGCGCCATGTTTATGTAGACTTTGAATTAGGCCAATGAGCTATGACTCTTGATTATTTTGTTAACTATTATTGTAAATACTTTCACTTATCGAACCTTTTTGCTAATTTTGTCCAAAAAGGTTCAGTTTGCCATCAAAAATTGGCAGAATGGAGTTGTTCTTTTTTTACATTTTCGATTTTTTTTTTTATTGTTTATTTCGCGACACGCGAAGAAACGCCACGATGAAGAAACTTGGTACCTGCGCCTTTACAAAAACATTGTAACCAACATCAACATTACCTCTCTTTCATCGAGATTTTCAGGATGGCCCCGCTTCACAATACTCTTAGATTACTGCTAGAACGTGCAGAGACTGGCCCAAACGGGTGTGTCGTTTGCGGTGAGGTACCAGTGTGTCCAGTATGTCCCAAAGGTGAGAAGTGCATACAGTCAACACAAACCTGCTCAGAGTGTCCGCAAACTTTTTGCAGGAAATCGACGGAGTTTATAAACCAAGACGCAAAGACAAATGTTGGTGGGGTGGCTGGCGGTGTTATTGCGGGAGTAGTTATTATCGTGGTTGCTGGTTGGCTCTTTTACAAGTTCTACTTCAAAAAGAAGCTCGCTTTTAAGAGGGTTCTCCGTGGGGGAGACATATACTACGATTTAGATGATAACGTGGAGGAGAAGTTTCACCACAATCTGCAGCAAGACCTCGCCTTGAAAACACCATCGTCGAGATCGAGTTTTGCCACTGTGTTCACGAGAGCATCGAACATCATTCCTATCGCGTACATTCCTGGTGTCACGATCGGAACTGGTGGATCCTCTAGCCAGGCAACCAATATCAGAGACTCCACTGTATCAGATATCGGAAGCTTTGACTCTGGGATTGTGGGTGACAGGTTCTCACGTGCTAGTATAGTGAATCAGAGCGCTCAGACAACAACTGCAATCAGGGCCAAACCTAAGTTGATCACCGTGAGTCCCGGGATTACGGCTGTATCAGCCCAGCGGTTGGACTCTGTTGATCAGGACGGAATTCCACATACGGCCGTGGGTGTCGGTCAGCTTGGAGTGGTCAAGGCTGTTAAGGTGGAGAAGAAGAGTAAGAGACAACAGCAACAGCCATTGATGGATGATTTGGTGGAGGAGGATGAAGAAAATGATTATGATCCATTCATCATTGAGGATGATGAGTATGAAGAGGATGATGGAGATGAAGATAACGATAACGACAACAATAATCTCGGCCATAACCATAACGATACCCATAACGATACCGGGAGTGTGATTCTGGAAGTTGAGATGGACACTACAACGAAGAGCCCCTTTGAAGATGAGTTTAAAGCAACTTGATCTGATTCATGAATGCATGTTTATGAGCTCTTATGACTTTCTGTGTCGCTGAAGCTGTATCGTAGTATAGGCATGGCACGGTCTTCTTTTTATATTTTTTTCTTGCATGGCAGTAGTATTTTTTGACTGCCTGGCATATTAGAAACTGTCAAAGCTTCGCCTAACGCATTGTACAAGCCGCTTTCACTTGAGCTACCGAGCAAGCTGTATCCTCGACTCGCTATTTTGTTACAGTCTAAAACTAAACTTAAACAGAAGGAAAACGAATGGGGAGGAAATTCCAGGATTAGCAGTTTTAATGTGGAATCACATTCATCCTTTTCCGAACTCCCAGATAGAAGAATTGTCACAGTTCAGACTAATAACTCCAAAATGAGGTTCTGATGACTAAATACCTCAAGGTGAAGACCACATTATATTTTGTTTCTTTGTACTTCCTCTTGTGTTCTGCAACAGAGGGTAACCACACGACTGTTTTTTTAACGTCCTTTTCTGGAACTTTCCGGGAAGATCAAAGTTTGACTTTAACTTCTTCTTCATCAATCACACCTACACACGGCAGTCCACGCAGTACAACGCAACATGGTCGTCAACAACCCGAACAACTGGCACTGGGTCGAGAAAAACACACTTCCATGGGCCCAAACGTACCTCTCATCTAACCTCACTGTCTTGCCTCCACTTGAGGGCATCACCATCGAGTCAGTCAGTGTGTCTGGTGACTGTAATGTTTCACAAAGGAAAGGCAAAGTGATATGTATCTACGACTTGGTCGTGGATATTGTCATTAAGGGTGACGGTATTGACGGCAAGATTAACATCAATGAGTTCATCCACGATGAGAAAGATTACGAATTGAAGTACCTCTCTATCGATGGTGACTCAAGAACCAAAGTGAAGGAACTCGTTGTGCCAGAGTTGCTAGCTGTCTTGTACAAGTTCCAAGACGATCTCATTACAGCGCATGAGAAGGACATCCAGGAGTAGTCCTACATAGAAACAATAGAAGATGCCTTTTAACTGAAACCTTCAGGAACTCCCTTTGCGTGCACCTCGCCGCTTTTCTTTGCAAAGTAACACCCACCACCTCTAAAATCACCCCACACCCACTCACCTTCCTGTATCCTCTGTATAGTCTTGTAGCTTTCGACACTAGAGTAGGGCATCCCTGTTCTCGGATCGAAATACTGGGCTTGCTTCCCAGTAATGAGACACAGCTTCTTGTTCCCATTGGGCAAGATGATTCCTGTTGGGGCAGGGGTTGTTATGGTGATAGATTGATCTTTGGTTGCTTCTGGAATAACCTGGACTTGCTTAACGCGGTTGAAGTCACCAAAGACAGGGAGTGTATCGAGGAAGGAGAGATCTGGACCAGTATCGTTGTCCAACGCAGTGGTGGCTGTAGATGGGTCAGTTTGAGGAGAGCATATGTGAATATAGGGTTCAAGCTCCCTGAAGCGGCGTGTAGCTGAGAGCGTGCTGTTTGGACCCAGAAGGTATGTTTTGATCTCTCCCTGTTTATGAGGAGTTTCGAAGTGGATGAGGGAAACTGATACCTTTTGTTGAGGTCCTATTAAACTTGTCACTTGACCTTGTTCTCCTGGCGTTGGCGTTTGACTATTGGACTGTAATGCGTCTGGATCGGGCTGGAAAGCCCCTGCTGTGGTTGTTAGCACCTGTGATTCAGCATTTGGAGGAGCAGATGGGTTCTCCAATTTGATCACTGAGTCAGGTTGGCCCTTCTTTTCAGTATTATTGATTTCAGCAGTAGGAGCACCAGTCTCCACAAGTTCAACTTTATCCCTGCGCTCAACAACATCGCCATTAGAGGCAACCAGTTCCTCGGTGATGATTTCAACAACCACAATCTCCTTGTCTCCGGTCTGTTGATTTTCAGTCTGGCATTCATTCTCGTCAGTTTCAACCAAGTCTTCATTCTGGCGCGTATCAACTTTGCCTTCAATCTCTTTGGTCCCAACCTGCTCGTTGTGCTCTTTTGTTTCAACCTTGTCTTCATCAACCATCTCAACATCACGGGATTCTTGAACCGGAACTTGATCTTCATCCTTTTCTATTTTAACTTCTTTACAAGTAGCAACCTCATCATCAGCTACGGTTTCATTGGGAGGCAGTAGCTCGTCAGGCACACTGTCAACGACATTCACAACCCCTTTCTCTAGTTCCTCCAACTTTCTTTTCCTCTCTTCTTCAGCAGCCTTTTGTTCTGCCTCCTCTCTTTTCTGTTTATCAGACTTTCTTCCTCTCCGTTCCTTTTTCCTAATCTGATCCCTTGTCAGGTAAAACTTCTCTAGTTCAACCTCCTCTTGCAACTCAACAATCCTCACACAAGAAACGTAGCTCACCACATCAGTTAGTTTCCTTCTTTTGCTCAGTTGCAACTCTCTCTGCCTTTGCTTCTTCTCCAATTCTTGCTGCTGGTATTTGTTCAAAGTTGACATGTTATACTTTTCAGTGATCAACGCCTCAGCAAGGCGCTCCTCCTGTGTTGGTTCATGATACTCGACTTTAGCCACTGGCTTGAGCTGAGCACGACGAGCTTCATTTGTCTTGAGCTTCTCCACCAGGGCAAATTTGCTTTGGATAACTGCTGACCGGCTCGATGCACGACGTGTTGACGAGAGTAGAGTCTCTGGTTCAGGAGGAGCGTACTTCTTTTTGACGACCTGTTTCTTCTCAACGGGCGTCTTCTTGATGACCGGATATCTCATCTTTTTCTGTACATCTCTTTTCCGCTGACGTTCCTGCCGTTGTAACTCACGTTCGCCTTCATCTGAATCAGATACAGAGCTGCTTGAGTCAGAATCAGAAAACATGTCGTCGTCTTCCTGGATGTGTCCATTGCCATCACTATCGCCATCCTCATCGATATCTGCAGCTTTTCGCTTCTCTGAGGCCTCTCTACTCTCTTGATCTGATTGACCATTATCTTCTTCTTCTTCTTCTTCTTCCTCTTCTTCTTCTTCTTCTTCTTCTTCAAAAGCAGCGTCTTCACCTTCTTCTGCAAAGAGGAGGTCAATGTCCTCGTCACCTGTAATACCTGTCATGGCTGCCTCTTCTCGAAGAAGTGAGGCCATTCGGGAGCCGGCATTGGCTCTTTTGACACGCATAACTTTCAGAACCTGGTAGTAGGTGGTTGGTTTTGGTGTCTTTTTGTTTTTGTTTTTGAAATAAATATGATCTTTGTTTCAACTAAAAAAAGCCACCTACAACATCAAACTGAAAACAAACCAACTTCAGTTCTAGGAAAAAAGATGTTTAGAACGACGTTCAAACGGGCAATCCCCCGCCTGAATAGAGCCCACTCTACAGGTACTACATCGACCTCGGAATCTGAACTCACACACTTCAACGCTCTCGCGGCAAGTTGGTGGGATCCCAATGGACCGCAACGGATCCTTCATAAAATGAACCTCCTCAGAATGGACTTTCTAACGGCTCACCTCCTCAACTCGATCCCCTTGAACTCTGTAACTCCAACAGAAGACGAGCCATACGTTCCGGGATACTCACTTGACCTTCTTCCGGCTTCAATCACCAGAGAGATCCTTAAGGAACAAGATCAAAAGAGAAGAGAATTGCTGAAAGATGTCCAATGGCGTGCCCTTGACATTGGATGTGGTGGTGGGTTGCTCACTGAGTCACTGGCGAGACTACCCTATATTGGCAGCGTGAAGGGTCTGGACCTCTCCCCTCGTGTTATTGAAGTCGCTAAGCATCACACTTCGTTAGACCCTTTGATCAAGAACAAGGTGCAGTATGAGTTAAAGCCGTTGGAGCGTGAGACTGGCCAGTATGACATTGTTACGATGATGGAGATGCTGGAACACGTGGATCACCCTTCTGCTGTGCTGGAGAGCGCACTCTCAGTGCTGAAGCCTGGTGGGTGGTTATTTCTATCCACTATCAACAGGGATTTTGTATCGTACTTCACCACCATATTCATGGGTGAGTACTTGCTGGGAATTGTTCCAAAGGGAACACACACCTGGGCCAAGTACATTGACTCTAGAGAACTGAGAACTTGGTTCGGAGGAAGAAATCTGGAGGTTGTTGAGGCCAAGGGTTGCTTGTACGTGCCGTTAAAGGGTTGGGTATATGGTCCAAGTGAGAACACTGGGAACTACATGATGGCGGTTCGGAAGCCACAGAAATGAGACGTATAATGGCCTTGATTGTTCTGTTTCTTGCAGTATGTACATATATATATTCCCTTCTCCAAGCAAATCAATCAATACCACATTCCTCAATACAAGATACATATACATATACATATATACATATGCTGCCTTTTTTTCAATCCTTTGTCGCAAACCTATGATGGACCAAAAACTAGGATCACTGTTTAATTTCACCTTTTTCTCGTCCCCTTTTTTTTCAGTTTTTGATTCAACAAATTGGAACTTACACAGCACTGTAAACCTCTTCTATCAACATAAATATGACCTCACCCTCAACAGCAGAGTTCGACCTCATAAGACAGGGGATGGACACTGTGTGGAAGGAAAATGCCAATTACATCGCTAAATTGGTGAACCGTTAGTGAGACCTCCACTTCCCATCGCGTAATTTGCACTAACAGGTACAGAGATTCAAGGGTTTGACTTGGAGAGAAGCGCTTTCAAATTGGAAATTAAGAAACTCGCAAGCAAAGTGGTTGAACTTACTGATCTCCTTTATGAACGAGATCAAACGATCGAAAAGCTACAAACTAAATTCGATAACAAGTCACGCGCAAGAGAGTGGAATGCCCTCAACATTCAACTCAATAAGACGCGGCAGGAGAACGAGGCTCTGAAAGCTCAATTGCAACAACAACCCTCAAGATCTGGAAAATCTGGGGGTGACTGTGGTATCAAGCGAGAGTGCGATACTTTTAATGTGCTAACAATGCTCCAGAACAACAACCAATACAAGACACCCCTGCAATCAAGAGAACAGCCACGCCGTTTAATTGATGTGAAGATTGAAGGCAAGGAGAACCAGATCACTGCTTCGCAAAATTCACAAAAGCTAGAGAGCACCCAATCAAACGAAGAGCCGAGTGTTTTGGAAGATGATATCGAGGATGACTTTGAAGAATCAAAGGAGCTGTCATATCCAGCTTCATTTGACATACGGAAATCTAGACCAATCATTGAAGAATCCATTCAACTCAAGTCCAAGAACTTCGATATACCTTCGTCCTCACCTCCACGGATGTCTCAGGACTATGAGGAGACTGATGAATACAGCTATCAGAACTCATCGCCAATCAAACCCAAGAGAAAGACCAGCACCACCAATAGAACTGACATCAAAAAGGAAATCACCTCCTCTCAAGTAATAGAGGTTGAGGACTCCCAAGAACCACCTGACGACACACAGTGGAATAGAGCCCTTCCCACACCTCAAACAACCTCCAAATTTCAAACGCCACGAATGAAAACCACGATAACACACGTTCATAAACGTTCACATAACCAGCTTCACACCCCTTCGGACGATACACCTATGAAAAAGCAGAAACATTTTACCACTAAACCAACTTCTAAAACTCTGACGAGTAGACCTACAATGAAGCTGGACCTCACCAGGCATCCAGATGAGAACCGCGACTGGGTCATTGAGGACTTCAAAGTGAACCCATCCAAGAACGACAATGTTGAGTACGCATACCATGTCGTACTCAGAGGGAAAGATCGACAGTGTACCCATGGTCGTTCATGTAATGACTGTGTATCATTCTACAAAAGCCTTAAGGGACAAGGCGAAGATTTCACTAAATGGGGTCCCCAGTGGAACGACGAGAAGGCAGATAATAAACTTTTTGATATTGTTAGCTCCACTTCAAGACATAGGGATCTGTGGACGAGACCAGAATCTCCTCCTGGGTATGGTGACTTTGATATGCCTGGGACCCAAGAGCAAATCGAATTGAATCGAAAGGCTGATTTGCTCATAAGGAGAACTTCATACGAGAGGCTCTTCAGTGCATGTAATGACAAGAAGTACATTTTCAGAAATGAAAAGTTCAACAAGGCGGTCAATACAAAAGAGTTCAAAGTTGATGAGCGTGTCTTTTTAGACTACCTAGTAATGAATTAAACATGAGTGATACGTGTATTTATTATAACGATGGCTATTAAACTCTGCAGCCTTTTAGTTGGGTGGGTGAATAAATAGTTGAAAGCAAAACATAATAAATAAAAGAGTTCTATTTAGCGGGAAAGCAATAGGAGAACAACGAATGGCAAATCATTGATCAACACATCAACAGTACCTAATAACAGTGGAAAAAAAGACAAGAAATTCAACAACAAAGTTCAAAAAAAAAAAACAGTCATAAAACACATTATTCGTTTCAGTTTGACGGTGGAGAGTTCTCACTCTTCAATTCGTCATAGAACTTCTTGTAGACAGCATAGTCAAACTTCTTGAAATTCCAGTCCAACTCAATAAACTTCTTAGAAATCTCAACAGACTTAAAGTGGTATGTCCAGAACCAATCCTTTTTATCGGAATTGATTACAATGTCCTCACCACTGCGCGAATCATTTCGCAAGATGGAGCGGCCACTCAGAGACACTCTTGCACCTTCAATGTTCTGCAAGCCTTGTCCATTACGCAATGGAAACAAGCTCTGAAAGATCTCATAAGCAGCCAACGTGAAACCAAACTGTGGCGACGATCTCAAGACTCTGGCTGCTCCACCTTTGAACAATGATCTCCACGATTCTTCAACAACAATAGTTTTGGTTGCATGAAGAATACCACGATACTGTGTCTCACCTGGTTTAGCAGCAACCTGCAGACGAGTCTTTATGACATCACATGGAGTGGTTAGGAAAGCCGCTGGCATACCAGCCAGACCACCAGCAGCCAATAACTCCCAAGTTTTCAGCTTATTTCTCTTGCCCTTTTCAGTGGAAGAGGCCTTAGGGTCATAGTTGAATACATCCTTTTTGATGTGTGCATAAGTTGGAAAGTAGATGGCACTGAATGGAACATCTCTGAGCAAGCAAGCAGTAGAACCCTTGTACAAACCTTTGAAACCCAATTCCCTGACAATGTTTCCAGCAGAAACTGCTTGCTTACCAGCTATTTGCAATCTAATCTTCACAATCTCCAAAGGATTGGTGAAAACAACTTGGCACGCACCAGCACTGGCACCAGCAACAATTTCGAGCGAGAGCGGGATCTCCTTTGTGACCTTGTTCATGAAAATCGATCTGACCATATCATTGACAGTCAACTTGATTGCCTTCTCTGGAGCAACGCCCACCAGCTGTGGAGTCAAACCAGAGTACAATCCCTTGATTCCTTCATTTCTGATAACCTTGACAAAACAATCCATTGAGCTGTTATAGACTTTGGTTCTCTGGGCTTGGATACGAGTCTTAATCAAGTCAATTGGATAAACAATGGTGGCACCAATTGCACCAGCAATGGAACCCAAAGAAAAGTTGTAAAGTGAGTCAAAAATTGGGTAAAAATAAAAGTTTGAGTTTTGAAGAACTCGAGTTGCTGGCTCATTGTTCAGATGGGATGGAATGTTATTCGGATTCAACAAGTTTAGAAAGTCGTGAATGAAAAATTTTTGGTTATGTGTGCTTTTCGTAATGGATGTTTGCGCCAATTGAAACAATAAAGAAATTTGCGCAACAGAAAATTGAGTCAAGTTGTTGATTTTGTTGAATGTTGGGGAAGACTCGAGATTGAGAAAGGTGATGAATTCTTTCTGTGTTATTGGAACAGACTTCTCCAGTGGGCTAGTAATTTGCTCCCTTGTGGCGCCAGACTCTGCAGTACTCGATGAGTAAGTTGGAAGAACCTTTATCAGTCTATAGTACTTGATGAATAGTTGATTCAAAATATCAAAGTTGGAAATGAGGTAGTTCAAGTCTTTGTAAGTGGTGAAAGAAATTGGAGCTGAGTCCTCTAAATTCTCCGTCAAAGACTGAATGAAGTTAGCACTGACTTTATGGCCATGAATACGGTCAATCAACGCTATTAACTGATCTTTTGTGATTTGGTGCGACTCATTTGCAATTGAGAAAAACGACTGGTTAACCTTATGGCTTAGCCAATCACTTTGCAGAAGAGTGATTATTGAGTTCAAGTTGATAGCCTTGTTGTCAGTGGTGTAATTCTTCAAGTAGTCATGAAACTTCTCCCAATTAATGTCAGCATCATGGCTAGTGAACTTCTGCAAATTGGACAGGATGTTCATGAAATTGGATGTATCCACGTACAATTCATCAAATTTCACAAATTTCTCGTTATAGTTGATACTTTTGGACTTGAAAGAAGTGCTATCTTTGTTGATACCGAACTTTCTCATGAACTCATACAAAAAGACAAACTGGTAGTTCTTGTTGTTGTTGATCAGGTTGTTAAAGTGGAACCAGTCACTGATAGTCCAGTAGCCCTTATTATTCTCATCAATAGTCAAAAAGATCAAACCAAAAGTTTCATTAGGGATTCTGTTTACATGATTCTGCCTCAAGGTCTGGTCAAAGGATACCAGCTTGATGAACGAATCATAGTCCAAGACGAGTTGCTGCTTTTCCTGATTTAGTTTAGCAAACTGCTTAAATATCTCGAATTGGATCTTCTTCGATTGCGACGAGTTTGACGGTAACTCCATGCTGTTTGTGAGTATGCTTGTTCTATAGCCCTAAAAATGTATGTGGTGTTCAGTGAAGCGGCAAAACCTAATAAACGAAAGGCTCGAGGATGCAAAGGAAAGTTCGTAGAGCGCTCAAAAGCGGCCTTGCTTGGTATCAGTGAACGTGAACTTTATGGCCTTGAAGACCCTGACTTCGATTGGTTTGAAGAGGGACAAGAAGAAACTGAAATTGGTTCTCAACAATTTTTGGAGGGCACCAAGGGAAAGAAACTTCGCGCGAAACCTGGGGAAATTCAAAGCCTAGAGCCTTTAGTGCTTATGTCATGCTGATTTCCCAGAGCTCCGGTTGGCCGAAATCGTTCCGGCAGAGTTCAGCCGAAGACCAAAAAAACTGGTGTGTGGCAGTCTCCTCATACACCAGTCTCCGGGCACCGGCCAGACTTGACAGGGACTATCAAGAACCAACTGCTTCGAGTCTTCGAATGATTGGTTTAATCGAGTTGACACAACTTGGATGTCCTCATATATACGGCTTGTCTCGGGAAGAAGATTATCTCGTTTCATTTTTCTCCTCAGCCCCGCAATTTTCCCCAATAAGTCTCGGCCACGGCCAATCATTCCAACTATAACAATAATGTCGATTCAGGTTCCTTGGGGATGATCTGTTACAATAGTACAATGACTGTTGCTACTCTAGTAAAGCTCCAATGGGATTCTTTTTCTATGTATATAAATGTATATAAAAAGAGATCAATATATATAATGGAACTTCATCTAAAAGTAAGTCATTAGTCTACCTCAACCGTACCTTGATGCAAACAGACACATAAGCCACCAATCTGTAGACCACAAAGATGGCAAACAATGCTACGTAATTCACCCACATTGTGCTATTCAAGCCATACTGGTCCAAAACCTCTTCACCCGTACTCAAAGCACAGCTTGTTGCGTCACCCAGACATTTGAAAGTTTGACCCTCAAAACCGAGTTGTGCCAGGATAAGGACTGCATACTTTAAAGGACTGATGTAGTTGAAAGCTTTGAAGAAAACCGGCATATTCAAAGACATCGTACCACCCATAAAGATACCAACAACCAAAAGATTGGCTAGGAGGTTCACAGCCAGACCAATGTGGTCAAACATTGTATTGAATAGAATACCAATGGATTCAGCACAATTCACACACATGGTACATGCGTACCACATGGAAAAGAACATTGAGGGAGTTCTTGGAAGACCAATCACCAAAACAATAAAGCATGACAGGACAAATGAGGAGATAGCTTCCGTAGGGAATTCATTGACAAAATAACTGACCATGAATTGACCAATAGAATATAGGTTGTCCTTATATTCATGGTAGAAGGTGTTTCTCTCAATTGGATATAGTGACATGTTGTTGAATAAACCAACAAAGTACAGGTTGAGGACTTCCTGAATCAAACCAAGCCTATTGGAAATGGAATCAGAGTTGTTTCTCAATGGTGAGAAGTATAAGGCATGGATAATACCAAGTGCCAGGAACTGACCAGTTCTACCAACAATAACACCTTCAGTTCTGATAATAACCTTGAACTCCCTTTTAACAATAGATGGGAATGTAGTCCAGAAACTTAGTCTCTGCTGCATGAAAGAATAGAAATTGGAAGTATCAAGGTCTGTGATCAAAGTCTCATGTGATGGAATCTTACTCAAAGCCTTGATTCTCCCAAGTTCCTCCTTGTACTTATCTTCGATCAAAACATCCATCAAATAATCAGCAAAGTTCGTATCATCCTTCTCTTCAGAAATGGCGAGCTTTTCGCTCTCAAGTGCAAACCCATTGACGCTATCGATCAAATCCTGCGAGGATCCATCATAGACCAGCTCACCAGCTTTCAGCAGAACAATTTTGTCAAACATTTCGAAGATCTCAAACTTAGGTTGATGGATTGTCAAAATGATGATCTTATTGAACTCTTCACTAATCTCACTTAGTAAGTCCATGATGTTTTGGGAGGTGAAGGAGTCAAGACCAGATGTTGGCTCATCTAACAGGAGAATCTTGTTCCCCTCATTCAACAACTGAATGGCAATTGATAGCCTTCTTTTCTCACCACCAGAAATACCTTTTACGTTGTAGTCTCCAATTGGAATATCCAAAACATCAAGAAGGCCAACTCTCTTCACCAACTTATGAACGATTTGTTGAATCTGTGAGTGCTTCGATTTAGAAATTCTCAACTTCGCTTGATAGAAAAGAGTTTCTCTGACAGTCAAAGTTGGAATCAGGTAAGAGTCGTCCTGGACGACATAAGAAGTGAGCTTGGATAAATAGTTATAAGGTATGACACTATTAGCCAACACTAGGTCACCTTGGATGGACAAGTTTGAGAAGTTTGTACGTCCAGTGATCAGATTTAGTAGCGTGGTCTTACCTGAGCCAGAAGGACCCATGATGGCGTTAAGACCGGGTTTAAACTCCAAACTGATGTTATCCAAAAGAGTCTTCTGGTTAAATGGCTTTTTGAGAACGCTGTTTCTAAAGAAGCTTCTCTTTAATGACAAAGTGCACCGTTGTAAAACCAAGCTGAAAGGATCCGCTCTGGTATTATCGTTGGTCATTGGTTCTTCCAGCTTAACAAATGAGTCTGGTTTCTCAGCCTTGACTTTGAACTTGCGTTCCTTAACCACCTTGATGCCACCCTTGTTCAGCTTGAGCCATATTAAAAGGGCACTGGCGATATAGAAACCCAAGAACCATCCGACATTAGCAACCAACGGCACGGTATACCAATTTTCTGGAAATCCTAGATTCTGCAGGTTGTAACGACCACTGTATTCGATACATTCTTGTGGAGTGCCATCACAGTTACCGTTGAAACCACTAAATTGATTGGACAATAAAGAGCCAAAACTGTACCAGAAAGTTGCCAAATACTTGGTCCATCTCACATATACTGGCATAGTTGCAGCATTAACAAAGTAGCCACAGGCAGAGTTTTGGAACTGATAGAACACACCAGTCATCAAAGAACATAATGGAAACTGGAAATTCCCGCAGACAAAACACAAGTGGGCGGTAGCCATACCAACCATGTAAATGAGCAAGTTGTTGACAAAGTAGATACCAAAATTGGAGTTTCCATTGAGGCCCCACATGAAGAAGGTGATGATAGACCAAGCCATTGAGATGGGAACATCCTCGACAATGAACTTGGCCAGCTTTCTGCCAATAAACCAAGAGGTCAGTGAGTATAGATGGTCTTGTTTGTACTCTTGGATCATAAACTTACCATCCTGGAAGCACAATCTTTGAACCTCGTACATCAGTGGGGTATAACCCACAACCTCACAACAAACGTACAGAACAGATGTCATAGTTCTAATACCAGCAAGGGAGCCATCTGGCTTGAAGAACACCCACCCACAGATCACTGCAAGTACCGCTGTGGTTAGAAATAACATAATAAAAGAAGAGAAGTCTCTCAATGTAAGGACGATGGTTCTTTGAAATATCACTATACTCTCTTGATATAATGACTTCTTGTTATTGGTATGGCTAGTAAACAAAGGGGATTGGTCAGCTGTGTAGGGCCCAATATCTAGCAATACTCCTTTCTCATAATTCCTCCAAGATTTAATCAGTCTTTGAACCCTTTGTTGGGTTTCCCGTTCGACTTTAATTGTATTGTACTTATCAACTGATGAAATCTTTAGCAAGAAATCGGCAAAGTTGGATTCATCATTCACGAATTCAGATCCAAGGATGCTTGAGTCCAATCCTTGAAAGTAGTTGAATCCTCTGTGCAACGAACCGTAGAATAGCATTGAACCACCTTTGGCAAGCAGGCATATCTCATCAATCATTTCCAAGATCTCAAATCTGGGTTGATGAATCGTGAGAATTACAGTGATCCCGAAATCAAGGCTCAATTGCTTCACGGTGCTAATCAAGTTCTGGGATGTGGTTGCATCCAAGCCGGTTGTTGGCTCATCCAAAAACAGCAATGTTGGCCTGGTTAGTAACTGCAGGGCTAACGAAACTCTTCTTTTTTCACCACCACTGAGAGTAACAACACCCGAAAAGCTCATGGCTATCGTGTCCTTGACTTTCATGAGACCAAGAGAATCTAAGAGAAAGTTTATCAACTCGAAGCGGTCATCTTTACTAGTTTCTGGTAACTTCAATCTTCCAGTGTAATCAAGTAGTTCGAACACCGATAGTCCAGGAACAAACGAATCTTCCTGTAGCAGATATGAAACGTTCGGATTCTCAGGGCGTACCTTTACTGCACTAGTCACTCCAAAAGGGGAAGATCCATCTATTGGAAGTCTGGATGAAAGGGTGTTGAGGAGAGTGGTCTTACCTGAACCAGAAGAGCCCAGAATCGCAAGTACCTTGCCAGGTTGGAGGTCAAAATTGAGGTTGTTGAGAATGACTTTCGCGTCTGTAGCCTCTATATCTTTCTTTTTCTTACCGTCCTTGTCATTTAGTGTAACAGTGAGCTCTCTGACACTGAGACTGACTCTTTCGTTTGTGTCAACAAAGAGTGGACCCTGAGTCATTGCTGAGTGGAAAGGGATATTGGTCAGGCTAATACGTCAAATGGGGTTCTTTTTGGACAGACTAGAAGTCAACAGATATAGACTTTTACAATGTTTCTTCTGATGATATTAGTGGAGTTGACAAAAGCTCGATCATAGGATAGTAAAGGCGAAAGGTGTAAAAATCATAGTAATAAATTCTAGGGCCTTTTTCTTTTTTGGAGAAATTCCGATGAATGAAGAAAATTCCGACGATGCACGGGGATTGTTTCCGTTTTTGGTCCCTGCGCCGTTGCTCCTTTCGGATATACGAAGAATGCCTGGCCAAGCCAATTTTAAATACAAATATCGAGTCGAGCTGAGTCAACCTACAGAAGATTAACTGTGATCATAACATTCATTTAACAAGCACCAAGCTCAGAAGTTGGTCTTGTACATATCATCACATCTCACACTTTTTCTACCAAAACTGCGGAGGCAGGTGTTCCAAATGAGTCTGGAAAACTCGTTACCAACCTCCCAGTAACTTCCACTAAAAACTTTGGACATTGTCATCAACATACCTGTCATGTAATGTTTGTTCTTGATCTTTGGTAAGACACTGTTGGCCAGGATTCTGACCAGATTATTGTACTTGATAGCATCCTGTGGTTTACTGAGGTGCACGGGCTCACCTGCATATTTGGTGAACTGGGCTCTAATTCTGCGAAGATATTTAAAGCAATCCTCCTTTGGAACAAGCTTAGCTGTGTCAGGGTCTGCGCTTCCACTCAAAACATCTGACTCTGCACCATCCAGGCAGAAATTATATGACCAGATCAAGAGGGTCACAAGTGCAAACACATTGAGACGATTGTAGATCGCCTCAGTATTCGAGTCGTAGTTAGTATAGTTGAAGTCCTGTTTGGCATCCTGTGGACTTAGAAACATCTCAAACATGAACATGTAAGCGTAAACCACAGAGATTCGGCCATTGGCTGAGTTGCTCCATTCCTTGATTTTCTTCTCCACCAACTCATAATCTGATGTCTCGGCTTTGACATTCATTCTCCAAGGAGCACCCGAGTAGATGTAGTAATCATAATGTTGAATTCTCAATGTGATCTGAGCCATATGGTAAACTGGCGATTTACAACGGGTGTCATCACTCCGTAGAGTCAACGGAATGATATCAATCAGGTCAGTCTTATGAATTGAAGTGGCATGTGAGTTGGTGTTACAACACCCCTTCATCACGTTGCAATTCCAAAAGTCAAACGCAAGAGATAAAGTATCCTTCCAGGTGTCTCTCAATTGATCAAATTCAATAATAGACCCTTGTAAATCTCGCTGTTGCATCTGAAACATGATTGTTAACAAGCCACTGAGCAAGATCTTGTTTCCAAACCTCGATGTGCTCACTTCCTCTCTGTTTAGCAACTTTTTTAAACCAACTGAGAAAGGTAAAGTATCAGATTTCTTGGGTATTTCTTGGGCAGTGAGGTAACTTTCCCACAATTCATCATCACAAGGCAGGTCCAGTTGAATCTGTTGAGGTGAGAGAATTATCTGGTATCCAAAGATGATTGAATGTGTTGCATCAATAAAGAACGCGAACAATGCTGTTCTCTTCAGCATCTCAAATTCAATCCAGCGCTCCCAGATTGGTTCATTTTGCTTTCCAGCATACTCCGTCTTGTTGTTTAGTGGGTTTCCTCCCAGCCCAGGTGACCTCCTTAGAAGCTGGATCGTCGTCCCATGGTAGACATAAGCCCGCTCATGCAGTTGTCTGTTCGTGGATAAACGCTCATATGTCTCAAGCAACAACAAACTCTGAATGATATAGAGTTTAGATGGAGGTGCAAAATCTTTACTCTTGAAAATGATGAATCGCAACGGTTCTGCAATCAGGTCTGCAAACTCTCTCGGATTGCGCTCAAACTTGGTGTGGGGCTCTGTGGTTGCATATGATGCACCAGTCATGATCATTGCCAGAAGAAGAATTGGCGGATAGGTGAATGTAGAGAAAGATGGTTTGTGCATAATGGGGTACTGAATATGAAAAGAGGACCAATAAAGTTCCAAGAAATGGTTGATGTGTTTGATGTACTCGTGCTCTGCAATTTCTGGAATGAGATCCACTAAGGATTTGGTGATCTCTGAAGTGATGAGAGTTTGCTGGACAGGGTTAGGGAAGTTTGGTGGGATGCTGAGAATGTCATTTAACAGATTTGAAGAGAGGCCAAACGGATCATCCTCTGGGTTAAAGAAATTACCATGGTTGAATGAAGGGATCGGATCCATTGTTCCTAGTGAGTCACCGCCTTGAGTTTCGTCAAAGAGCCAGTTAATCAAGAACGAAGGCGATGCAGCGTTGGTCTCAGTTAGATTGATCTTGGGAATGTGATGCACAGACCCTGAGCCAGTGGAACTGGCAATGTCGTTGAAGTGATGAGGTGTCCGTAAATTGTTGGACATGAGCACATCAGTAGCAATGGTTCCCCTTTTCAGCGCGTTCAACTCGTCAGTGGCTGCACTGACATGTGTTCTATCCTCGTAATTGTGAATATTGACTGGATGACTGTCCTGGACTGTGGGTAAGATAATGGAGTCCAATGAGTTGATCATCACCATGTTTCTAGATGAAGGGTTTGGCGGCGCCTGTGATATCGATGCTGGTGTGACGGTAGATGGGCTGGAACTACTTTGGCTGATGTGGTTGTGAGATGCAGCCATCGCAAGTGTATCAAGCCCTTGGTGCTGTGTTGTTTTTGGTTCACCCGGTGTTGCATTTGGTGGCTGAGGCTGCTCATTCTTCTTCTTTCCTCTGCGTTTCTTTGCCTGGCCACTCGCTATCAATAGTGCTTTAGCCTCATCTTTTAACTTTCTGACCTCATGACGCTTTACATGTCTTTCCTTCAAATCGCTTCGAACAAAGGACTTAGAGCATCCTTCCCATGGGCAGGTGTAAATAACAGTGGGGTTGTGATTCAGTTTATGGCGGGCCAGATGCTCTGCTCTAGTAAAGATCTTATCGCATTCTTTCCCATCGCACTTGAACACACCTGTTGGTCTTCGTTTGCGTCTCTTTCTGTTAGGATGTCCGTCAGAGTCATCCTCCTCATCCTCATCTCCATCATCGCCATCATCATCATCATCACCTCCCTCCAGTCTATCGGTCTCCGTGGACAGTTCTCTTAGTACGGGTGTCGCTAAGGGTTTATTGTCAGGTCGTGGTGATCCAGCCCCCACGCCATTGTGGATTGATGATGATTGGTAATCCATGTCTCCGGTCTCCCTCAGGTGATTGACGTCTCTGCTGTGCTGGTGATCTCCCATTCGTCCTTCTGACAGCTGTTACCGAGACGACCGTTAGATTATCGAATTCTTTTGGTTTCTGCTACCTACTTTGGACAACTGGTTGCTAGATCTATTTGTTTTTGAGCGAGCCAATCCTTCGTTTGCACTATTGGCACTCATAGGTAATTCAAATTTTCTCCACCCAAACAAGATGAATCAGCCAATAGGAGGTCTCCGAAATTGGTTCGGACAACATTCAGACTTTCCTGGCTTCAGGTGTTTAAACTGGCCATGGGGCTGGACATTGAAGAATATCAGGTGTCAAGGTTTGCAGACAGACACCTGGATGCTTCTCCCAAACAGTCCTCTCCGTTAAGATAAGGAACTGATTACTTTTTGAAGGATTCCCTGGTATTGCGAGTCCCACAAGTATCTTAACAAATGGGCACCTTATGTATGATGCGTGCATGGGCAGATTGACTGATTGAGTACCTGATTGGGAATCATAGCCCCTGAAATGGGTGATTATGGTATGTTTCAAGGACACTCAGAAAGCCACTTATATTATAGCTTAACTCTTCTGGGAGAAGAAATGGAATATTCTTATGGACTTCATTGATGCCAATATATCAGGACGGCATGCTGTCACATCACGTTGTTTTGAACTTCAATCTATCTGTGACTGATTCAAGTACTCAAGAGTTGACAGTTGAAGTCTAAGGGTGCAGATGTATGAACACCGAGTTAACCCCAAATGGTAACCGCATTCCCACGTCCTTGAATTTTTGATAACTATCACTTCCCAGCTACCAATCTCAAGGGAAAAAAAAGTAAGATATGAATCTGTTGTGAAATTAATCTCAAGATGATTGAGACCTCCACCAGAAAATTCCTTTTATGGAAAGAAAAGAAGGGAAGGCAGTAAACGCTGAAGCTGGCAAATACCGTAAAGGTTGGTTCTGTTAGGCACCTAACTCAATTTAGCCTGAAGTCATTATTATCATCTTGTGTGTTGAGATGCAATCAGTAGATAGTTAATCTAACTCATCATTTTAAGCTGAATTGCTGACAGCTCTGCTGTAACTACACATTTCCTCAGGACTACTGCCGTGTGAAATCTAACGGTTGACTTACGATTTTATGTGAAGTTTCATTCCAAATATTTGTGAGTTTTCCTTGGAATCACTGAAAATAGTTGAATTTATGTGCACCTCCAGGGTTGAGCTTAAAACACAAAACAATTCTCAACCTTGGCACACCACCAGACGATCTGTCGGTACTTACAAACACACAGTAAAAGATGGCTGTCCCAGACTTGTGTACTTTTTCAGGTTGAGCTATTATGCTTTCAGTATGGATTGCCATAGGTTAGAGCTTGCCAGAGTCGTTGAGTGTTGTGTTTGTCCATTTGGGGTGGTTCACAACTAACCTAAAACTGACCACTACTGTATCTAGCTGACCATAATTAGATTCGGTATCGATTTGACACCCGTTTTGGTGGCTGTAAAAAACTCAGAAGTCAGTCAAAGTTGCACTTTTTGTTTCAGAGACAAGCATGCGTATGTATGCATGCATATATACACATTCAAGTTGGCTACACTACCGGATTGATTGGGGATTTCAAGACATGGGATGATCGTTCCACAGCAAGGTAGTGACACCAAGTGGTTCTTAAAAGAACATAACCAGGTATCTAACCTGGCTCATGGCTGAATTTGAGAGGCTTATCCCTGGAAACTCGACCATTCCCGCTTTTTTTTTTTTCCTACTATGTTATCAAATACTGACTGACTTTATTCGAATGTAGAAAAAAAGTGATCTGCATGATTGATTCTAAAGGGCTTTTCAGATGCCTTGATCATTTCCATGGTCCTTATCCCCATCCTCATCCCCATCCTCATTCTGATCTTGTAGCTCAAAGCTCTTGTTGTTAGTATACGGGGGCATCCTCAAAAGGCAAAGCCATGCTCTGTTGAGGGTATAGCCATTGTCCGCATTCGTTCTCCACAAGTCGATTGAACCCTGCTTCACAATTGGACGGGCCACTTGAAATCCATACCACACACTGGAGCAGGTAAACAGAATAAAGATGATGATACTGAGGCCAAACGTGGCCAGCCCAGCATGACACCCCGGCCGGGATCTCTGGCCATACGTTTTGTCTTCGAAGTTGTAGTAGACGGGGTTACAGTGGTCAGAAACTCCTTCCAGCTGGGTTCCCAATGCTACTATCGAACAGAACCAGAAGATCGAATTGAGTGTCTCCATAATCAAGAGAAACCCGGTGACCAAGAGAGCTCCCTTCCTATAGGATGACAGGGTGATGCACACTAGGAGGTACACCAAACAGAAGATGGTGACAAACAAAGTGTACTTGAGAGCATAATCATCTGACTGGTCTGGGTGTTGGAGGACAAAGGAGACGGCCCACAAGGCGCCAACGGTACATAGTGTTTGGAGGATGCGAAGTAAAGAGCTGAGTATTGTGAGCACGTGAGTCTTCCCCATTGTTAATGTTGATGTTATTGCTGTTACTTCTCTACCTAACAGAGGAAAGGGGCTATTTCCAGGTCCACTGGAATGGTTAAATACCTGATGAGGGCACTTGAATGCTGATTAAATGGGAGTGCATATGGTCACAGATCTGACTAAACTGTAAATCAACTTTGTGACCATCTCTAGTTGAATAAATCCCCCTACCTATAGCTGCATGTTTTTCTATTTCTAGTTTTGCTTCTTTTTTTGCTTCTTATTCTTCTTCTTCTTCTTCAACATCAAATAACAACAATATCCTCAATGTCTAACGTGGCAGGAACCCTGTGCGGCATCTTGATATGACTCCCCCAGACCGCCATCACCATTCTCAACCTGTGTCTTCTCCCATATGTCTTCGCAGAGTACTCTTCTGACATACATGTCTTTCAGGTTCATCTTCTTTTGCTCTGCCCTAAGTTTCGTTTACTTGCTCTTGTGCTGCGGTCTGTAGTTCTACAGGCCTAATTATTTGATCCCGGGTGTCATCCAGAGTCTGGAGGTGGCTCAGGCAGTCTTCTGGCTAAGTGTTTTCGCCAATGTTGTTCATCTACGAGGAGCTGACTTCTGTGGAGGAGGAGTATTGAACATTTATACGAGAGTCACAACCTGTATCGCTCTTAAAGAGATGACCCCGTGTATCTGCTCGAGATTCGTCATGAGCTTGACCTTTATCAACTTTTTGCTTTTCTTGATGTCAAGTGTTTCGTATGGAATCATGTTGACTCGGTCGCTGTTAATCCAGGACCATCAGAGACTGTGGGCCATTTCGGATTACAAACGCTACTGGGTTACATGGCTTTGTTTCGCTCGGGGGTCTTTGGCTGCAAATCACGATCATGCAGCGAAGAAGGATGTTGAAAGAAGACTCATGGCTGATGACTGATTGAAGGTTGAGCCAGAGCAGGACGGGGGTCCATTCATCATACCTTTCATTGAATATTTGTATAAACCTACAGAATGCCCATAAAACCAAACATACTACCCTTACGGACATTTCTAATATACACAATCGTAACAAAACAGCTCCCGCTTGTAAAAAACTTTCATACCAACAACACAGCATTCACACAGCCATCTCTGTCTGGTTCATTCGTGATCTGGGCATACTTACCCCAAACAACCTTACCACCAGCAGTGACCAACCCCAACTCCGAAACGTTCACCTCAATGATGGTACCTTTGGTCAACACACCGAGCTGTGTGTACATTGGACTCTGTGGGTTCTTCTTCACACCAAGAATTGGTAAAAACACAGTAACGCGCAGCTCAGGGTGCGTCACATTAGCCTTTTTCTGTCTCAATGCAGACGGTCTAATAATACGTTCCATCTTCACCGGTCTTCTTGTGAAACCCTCACCAACAAATGTGTGCTTTGTAATCATACGCTTCCACGCCTTAGATTTGGACTTACCAGTCTTCACAACCTTGAACATTTCCTCCTCTGAAATACCTCTAACCTTAGGCAAAGGCACACTGAACTTGTCAGCCTTCTCCAATCTCTTCTGTTTAATGGAAGAGGAGATGGCCTTTGCGTTGTTAGTCTCCTGACGGTCCAACAGATATGTAGGTAAGGCCTCGCTATCATCTTCAACCGGCTTAGATGGACCTTTGATCTTGGATTCCTCATGTGCTCTAATCTTCTTCTTCATAGCAACCTTCTCAGCATAACGCTTCTTAGCAAATTGTTTACCCTTCCAACCCTTCAAAGTCTGAGCATCCTTAGAAATCTTGTGGCCCTCACGCGCAAGCTTCTTACGTTTCTTCTCCTCGTGGTCAAGACGACGACCATGCTGCTTGATGTGCTGCTCAATGTACTCGTTTTGAGGCATCTTGAAGCAATAAGTTTTTAGAGTTCTTACTTCGTTTGTGTCTTCAGGTTTCTTTTTTAAAAGAAAGAGAAAAAATTTCTTACACGAAGAGCTAAGCCGGGTAATGCGATGAGCTACTCAAATTTTCAGTTCAAAAGTGTCTAAAGAAATTCTTAGGTACATCGGCTCCTCAATCCAGCATTTACCATCTTCGACCATGTCTACCGTGTCTACTATTGATCAGGCTTTGCAGGCAATATCTTCGTCGTTAGAACTAACACTCAAGTCCATAGAGACCTTGCATTCTAAAACAGATAACCCTGATCTTCCACCTCTTGTTCAAGATCTTCTTCAAAAGACCGGACAGGATCTTCCTGAGGGTGTTTCTTTGCTAGATTTGAAGAATAACGCGATGCTATCATATCTGAACAATATCCTTTTAGTGCTTCTCTCCAGAGTAGAAGCTATTAAAGCAAAGGATGTAGATGCAGTCCAAGGGAGTAAAGAGAACGCAGTCAAAAGATCCATTGTTCAAAGAGTTGTGATGGAAAGAGGTATCAAAAATCTAGAAAAGAAGCTGCAGTACCAGTTGGAGAAAATGATCAGAAACTATACAAAGATGGAGAACGACTCCAGCGAGTCTGCCGTGGCCAAGAAGCATGAAGCTTCAACCCAAGGCACAGATGCCTCAGAGGAAGACAGTGAAGATGAAGATGAATTGAACTATAGACCAGATCCAACAGCATTGATGACGAGCATCCAATCCAAAGGTAAACCTTCGAAGAAGTCCAAGGACGAAGATGAGGAGAGAGACGGCAAGGCAGAGAAGTACAGACCACCAAAAATTAGCGCGACATTACCACCACAGATGCGTGGGGAATCTGCCCGTCCACAACGTAACGGTAAGAAACTTCAAGCCATGGAGGAGTATCTTGCTGAAACTGGCGATGCTCCACTGTCTGAACAGTCTATTGGTTCAAACATTTTGAACCATGGCCGTGGTGGTGTCCAATCTGCTCGTGAACGCCGTAAGGAGCAAGAGATTAAACAGTTTGAAGAGACCAATTTCACCAGATTGTCAACCAATCTGTCCAAGAAAGATAAATCTGTGAAGAAGAGACAACAGGCTGACACATTCTTTGGTGAGGATTGGGGTATCTTCAACTCCAAAGGTACCGATGATAACATGAACACAAAGAGACGTAAAACTCAAAGTGCATGGGACAGGGCGAAGAGAAGACAGTAGAGACCCTTTCAAAATGTTTTAGTACACATACAACTCGAATCACCAATTTGCGTAGAGTCGCTAGAGATTCAAGTATGGTGATAGTCAGCATCCAAACACCAGTTCAGTTTATGCGTTTAAAGGAACCTCGGTAGGAGCAACTTTTTGTCCATCCACAAGATCATTAAAGAAGTGAGCCTGCCTCAAGAATGTCGAAACCGGTCAGAATCCACTGCCTTGCTGATATCTGTCTCATCCCAGTAAGCTCTTCAAACCCAGCAACGCGATTGTAATTCTAACAACCAAAAGATTGGTACAGGTTCTGCCTCTGTCTCTGATGAAATTGCGAAAACAGAGCTAGTGATTCAAAACTCAGGATTAAAACATACTCTGCACTCTGCAGGTACTACAATTGAGGGTGAATGGGATACAGTCATGAACTTAATCGGTCAACTACATCTGAACTTGCACGAACAGGGTGTACTAAGGGTGCAAAGTGATATCAGAGTTGGAACTAGAACTGACAAATCACAAACTGCACAGGAAAAAATCGATATTGTGAGGGAGAAAATGGCTAGGGGCTTTGACTGAACTGTGCGTAAGATACTGTGCTTCTCCAATTGACTTTTCTACCTTGAACGTGGTGTAGGCTTGTAGAAGTTATGGTTTGAAGCAGAGCTTGAAGGTCCAAGGTTGTGTGACTAAGCACTTAGTCAGCTGTTGTTTTTTTTCGGAACCAGCACAAAAAGTGGAAAAGTTTCCCACATTCTGGAGAGGAGATAAGTGACAGACCCCTTATAACTACAAGTTGCTGTATTTCCAGCTGTCACTGTGAAGAAAGCTTCTTCAAGGAGGTTTATCAACGATTGATCGTGACCTTCTTCTTTGCTCTAATTTGATTGTTTGCAATTGCTGTATCCAACCACGTTTTTTACAGAGGTTGCCCCTTCACTATAATGTCCCATAACAAGGACAGAGGCTTCGTTACGCCAAACTCACCGTCACGATCGTCATCGCTGTCACAAGCTCCTCCAATTTTGCAGCAGTCACCACGTCGCAAGAACAAGGTCACGTACAGCGACCGCTATATTCCGAACAGAACTGGTGTGGACTTGCAGGCTGCGTTCAGTTTGGGCAAGGACGAGACGCTCAATAGACGGCCCAACACTGCAAACAGCGGTGATATGGAGTTTCTGAAAGAGGAGGAGGCTAGCAGAACTTTCAACAGTGTGCTCAAAAATGAGCTTTTTGGTGATAATGTGCCACAGTCAACTCAACAACATCAGAAGGACAAGCCACTGCAACTGACACCTCCGAGATCTTCGTCCACCAACTCATCAAACTCGGCGCAGTCAACATCTAGAACCCCTAAACGAGGCAGCACGGCTAATTTGTTCTCGTATCAGTCCCCCAACAGAACAAGACCAACTGCAACATCTATCGAAAATGATATTTATTCATTGAGTCCAGTGAGGGTAGATTCTCAAAAGTTGTTACTCTCACCTGCGAAGAAGATGCGTAACATTGCAAAAGTTCCATACCGAGTGCTTGATGCACCGGAATTGGTTGACGATTTTTACTTGAACTTGTTGGATTGGGGTTCACAGGATGTGCTGAGTGTTGGTCTTGGTTCCTCTGTGTACCTCTGGAATGCGTCGTCGGGCTCGGTGGAGAAACTTTGTGACGTTGGGACCAACGATAAGATTACCAGTCTTTCGTGGATAGGTGCAGGTACACATTTGGCAGTTGGTACACATAGCGGCGCGGTTCAGATTTGGGATGCAACCACTACAAAGTGCACGAGGACTATGACTGGTCATACGAATCGAGTGAGTTCATTAGCATGGAATGAACATATTTTGTCGTCTGGGTCGAGGGACAGAACGATTTTGCACCGTGATGTGAGGTCTCCACAGCATTACATGAGTGTTTTGAACTACCACAAGCAAGAGGTTTGTGGACTAAAATGGAACGTTGAAGAGAACAAGTTGGCTTCTGGGGGTAACGACAACAAATTATATGTCTGGGATGGACTAAATGAGACTCCGTTGCACCGCTTTGAACATTCTGCGGCAGTGAAGGCCCTCAGTTGGTCACCTCACCAGAGAGGTATTCTTGCCTCAGGTGGGGGGTCAACTGATCGCAGAATTAAAGTTTGGAACACTTTGAATGGACAGAAGCTAAATGATGTTGATACTGGTTCTCAAGTTTGCAATTTGTGCTGGTCAACCAATTCTGTGGAATTGGTTTCCACCCATGGATATTCCAAGAATCAAATCATGGTGTGGAAGTACCCAGAGATGACTCAAGTGGCACAATTGACAGGTCATACATACAGAGTTTTATACCTCTCTTTGAGCCCGGATGGCCAAACTATTGTTACAGGGAGCGGTGATGAGACTCTAAGATTCTGGAACGTGTTTGAAAAAAGTAAAATGGGGGAAGCTGAGGGGAAGAGTGTTTTATTGGATGCATTCATGCAGCTAAGATGAAAGTGTTCTTTGTTTGATATGAGGGACTGTTTGGGATTTCTTTTCGTAATTCATTGTGTTATTATTATTATAAAAGTATAGGATATGGGGTTCCAGAGTAGATTCATCTTAGGCAATTGCTGTTGGTGGGAGCGTACCAGAATACCCCAGGTCCAAATGTTGAGCCTCGTTCAAAGGAGCATTGACTGTCTGTAATTCACTCAATCTCTGCAACTCACACTCAACAATGTATGAGTGGATCAGTGCTGCGTTTCTTGTGGAGCAACCATTCAACCAAGCAAAAAAAACGCCAAACAAAGGAACCAAGCTTATGAACAAATCCCAGCCAATATTCGCATTCAACTTCATAACCAATTTCATAGGTAATTGAAACTTTGCATTCGCCATATTAATGAGTCGTGCATGGATAGCATACATCAGAAGTGGGCCCACCACTGGTATGATGGCGAAGATAGGAGCCAATCCGAGACCCAAGTTGAAAGGAAAGCAGCCAAAGAAGTTGTTATCATCCCGCCAGGCCTTGCGCTGGATCTTCTTCCAAGTCTTACGGGCTTCAGTGGAGAAGTTCTTGGGGAGTTTGCGTGTTTTGGACTTCCCTTCAACCTCAATGAAAAATGGATCTTTTGTTTGGAATTTGTCGCCAACTTTGTCATTGTAGTAGTCAATAACGTAGTCAAATCCAGGGATGCCTTCCAGTTGATCCTGGAGAGTCTGTAATGTGTTCATTGGACAACCCTCTTGTTGATCTGTTTATATTTTGAGCTTCAAAAGACCTGAGATGCTCGAAAATATTTTGTATCGGTATATAACTTTACACTATAAAAGAGGCTGAAAGTGGCTTCTGTAGATTTCGTACTATAAATAAAATACCTATCGAATTTTCAATAGTTAGATTTGCCCATTCTGCTGCTGCTGCTGTTGTTGTTGATGTTGATGATGATGCTGTTGACTTCTTTGAAATTCCCATTGGTGATAGTTATAGCTCAATTGGGCCAATTTGGTCTCTGCCGAACTCAGCTTACTCTCCAACAAAGATACTCTCGATTCCAGAAGTTTGACATAGGGGAGAAGTTCAAAATTAGTTGTGTTTTCGGGTGTCAGTGAATCTAATGATATGTTCTGGCCCAATTGGTGATTGACAGTTGGGGGAGGGAGTTGTTGAGGGGGAAGGGGTTCTAAAGGAAGCCTGCTGATAGATGGCAATTGTTGGTTGATTCTCCAAGTTGATTCAAGAGATCTCGGCTGTGGTTGCGGTTGCTGTTGTACTGGGCGGCTTGGGTGTGTGTCGGATGTGTGTGCATCTATACACCCGGTCGAGGTTTGGCTTGGTGGTACAGTGGATGTTGATATGCCACTCGAAGATCGTTCCCCGTCTTCTCCAACTCCAGAGCTAGCTGTACTATCCCTTCTCTCGGCGACAAAAGTGGAAGTTCCCTCTAAAGCATTTCCTTTAATCACCACATTGTCTATCAACAGGTTGCAACCTGCCTGGCTATTGTTGTGCCTTGCCAGCGCATCTAAACGTGCGAACTTCCTTCCACAGTTCGTGCATTTATGAGGTTTTTCGCCAGTGTGCAGCTTCTCGTGTCTCTTAAGATCGTGAAGGCGTCTGAATTTAGAAGAACAGATAGAACAGTTGAATGGCTTGTCCTTAGAGTGGATTAGCAGATGTGACTTGAGGTTGTGTTTTCGGCTGAAGATGTGCTGACAGTGGGGACAGGGAAAAGTGCGATCCCCATCAATGCCGTTACCTGTACCGTTAGTGGATGTTGAATAGAGTGAGGACGGGCTTGATGGTTGTGAGAGTGAGTCTATGGACTCAGTATTCTCAATGTCTGGCTCGTGCCGCTGTTGGTCGACACTTGTGATAGGTGGATGAGGAGAGGCAGTCGCTGGCCGTTGTTGGTACGAGGGTGTGCCGTTCGGTACCACGAAGGACATCAGAAGTGAGACTCTACTCAAGAGCGATAACAAAGCGCTTAGAAGCTGCTATTAACAGTAATTTTTGGGGTGCTGACAAAAATGGTAAACAACTGTGGCTTCTTCAGTGTATTTTCGCGACGGTGTGTATAGCCTGTTATTCATGTGACACAATCATTCATCTCGTTCCCATCAAATATGCTGGATGGGCTGCCTTGCCTTACCAAGATTCAATTTTGCAAAGATCCCTACTGTGACAAGCCACAAGCCCCAGGCTAGTCTTTATTCATGTCAGGAAAACCTTCTCTTTATGATAGTACAGTGTGAGTTCACCAGGATCTAGTTTTTTTTAACGCTGTGAAGGAGTGTCTTCTGATTAAACGTAAAGTCCATTCATATGATCACTTCCTTTATTGATAAAAGGTTAACTGTTGAGATAGCCCTGCTCCTGTCTGAGGCACCTCTTTGCTAGATGAGCAGGTCTTCGTATGGGGATCTGTTGAAGTGTCTATTCATCTCCTTCCTGGATCATTATTATGCAGGGCGGGGGTCAATATTTCACTTTGTGCTAAATACGTGTGACAAAAGAGATAAGCCGTCGCATGCTGTTGAAGTCATTAGGATTTTGTCTAAGGGTGATGGGCCAAGACGGCAGTAACAAGATGGACGGACCACACCACTACTTCACCACTACTTGCTGTTTCTGTTTGTAGAAGAAGCTATGTCCGCTCGGGATTTTTAGGAAGACCAGGCACTATTGTTCCTTTTATCCCCGAGGCAAGGTAGAAGAGGCATTGGGGTTTTAAAAAAGTGAAAATGGCCCCACGTCTTCAGCCTTTTGTTCTTCCAAAAAGACCAGAAGAGCCTTCAATCGATTCCATGGTTGGTCTAAAAACAGTCTTCTACGGCTCTACTGCTGCCTTCGTTGGTGGATCTTACTATCTGCATCACAACCTCTCTAAAAGATATCCAGACATTCCCACATATGAACTCCCATCCCATTCAAGAATAGCATCCACCTTCAGTCAAACTGCTAAAGGTTCTTCTATCAAGTACTGTGATACGTTCAAGATCTCAGTTGATGCCTCAAAAGTGCAAAATCTACCTGAGTTGAGAATGGCATTATTGGGCCACCCACTGATAAGCTCATTGATTGAAACGGAAACCCAACCGAGTGCATCTACGCTCCTTAAAATTGAGCTACAGTCCATCCAATCCGATTCTGCCAGAGAAAGCACGCTACTTAGATGGGGTTGGAAATCTCCGAAGTATGTTCAATGGTTTGAATGGTTGGCAAGTTATGGATATCCTTGGAGACTGATGAATGGTGGATTCCATGAAGTTTATGTTGAGCGTGTCGGCACCGAGCAAGTCGATGTCTACTTTTCCTCAGCACATGAGTATAGCGATCTCAGAGATGGTAAGCTCATTCCTAAGCTGATTCAATGTGCCCACAGAGACTATGCAAGAATCCTCCTTGAACTGACCTTTGGAGATTTGAGATTGAAACAGTCTAAATAAAGAACTAGGTTAGACACAAAATATTGCTATATCTTTTATCCTGTCGCAAGATTGCAATGCATCATATCATTTGCATGTGTTGTGTATAAGCTGTAATACTTGACCTGGCGGTGTCGAGTCGTTGAGGTTACTGTGTGTTCATTCATTCAATAAACGAAACTCCCTAGACAGGAAGTATTCCGAAATTGGCAGAAAACCACGGCAACTATCAGTGCACTCCGGGTAACCGTATTAACTATGAACCCCGCACATTTTAGGACAACGGTTGCTGCACCATAAAAGCACTCAAAATTGGCCAATGAGAGCTCATAAGAGGGAATTTTGGACCCAGAAAAGAGTGGAAGATCTGAGATTATTAGGATCGATCATTTGACCATTGGTTACATAGAATTTTAGTGAGGAACTCTCACTTTTCTTTGACAACCAGCGTGGCTGGGACCCACATGCGCGATTTTTTGACACACGTATAGCGACGACAAAAGAATTTCTACACCATGTTCACACCAACCAAAACGACAATAACTAAGACCCACACTTTCTTAATTCACTACCAGCATTTTTACTGAACGTTTATTGCTTCTAAAGCACCATACTATCAAGAGATAACCACTTTTGCCTCTTCCTTTCCGCTGCTGATTCTGGCTTTTCTAACCTGCACAGCAAATCATGTCTTTGGTCCAGCCTCCATCTCGCAAAAGAAAGAGAAACTCTTTTAACGACTGGAACGGCTACCTTCAGGAGTCCTCCCAGGTGTTTCAGCATGCGCACGAAGAAGAGAATGCTGCTGAGCAAGGCGGATCTGTACTCGTGCTGGATTCAGATGTCGAAACAGGATCTATATCCGGTGGCAACAACTATCAGTTCAAAAAGTGCACAAGTGTTGCTATTGAAGAGGATGAGTATGAGAGCGACTTCAATAGTCGTAATGGCACTGTTGACGATGATGAGGACGAGGTGGTTTTTGTTAAGGAGGTTCCTGTTGTCCCACAAAAGCCAAGTTCGTTCTCAGGAGTGCAGTTCACTGACAGCTTTGCTCGGAATGAAAACATTATTTTGCCACCAACCCATGTTGGACTCAAGAAGAGAAGGACAAACTCACTTCCACAGCTACCTCTGTCACAGCTGTGTTACAGAAGAGTTTCCGAGAGCTTCAAAATTGGGGAAATCAAACCAAACCTAGTGGTTAAACAACAACCGCAACATTCCTTCACCTCCTATTCAATCTCTACATCACAGTCCATTCCTTCATCGTCAAGTAATGATTCAAGCTCGAACTCGTCAACTATTGTGAACACAAGTAACAATCCGGCTTTTTATTCTGACACATCCTCGTCGCTATCACCAGTTCCAACAAGCAAGCCACAACGTATAACGGATGAGAATGGGTACTACATTGCCAATCCGGGTGATTCCTTCGCTAATGGTCGCTTCAGGGTTATTGGAACTCTTGGTCAAGGTACATTTGGGAAAGTTATAAAGGCTTTTGAGCTTAGTACCAAAGAAACAGTGGCTATCAAGATTATCAGAGCGATTCCAAAATACCGTGAGGCCTCAAAGATTGAACTTCGGGTCTTGACAACATTAAAAAATGCTGACCCAGAGAATTTGAATCATTGTATCCATCTCAGGGAGGTGCTTGATTATGAGAACCACATTTGCATTATTACAGATTTGTTGGACATCTCGCTGTATGAATTCTTGCAAAAAAACCACTTCAAGCCTTTCCCCGGATCTCAGATTCAGGCCATTACGAGACAGTTGATCAGATCGGTTGCATTCCTTCACGACCTCAAGCTGATTCACACAGATCTGAAACCTGAAAATATCCTCCTCACTGATTCTGATTTTTTCAAGAAGAAGAATAAGTTACTTTTAAAGAACCCTCTGATCAATGTTATTGACTTTGGTTCTGCTATTTTCAATGACGAGTATCACTCAGAGCTTGTTTCGACACGTCACTATAGAGCTCCCGAAATCGTCCTCGGATTAGGTTGGTCTTTTCCTTGCGACATGTGGTCACTAGGCTGCATTCTGGTTGAACTTGTCACCGGTGAAGCTTTGTTCAACACCCATGAGAACAATGAACATTTGGCTATAATGGAGAAGGTGATTGGTGAGAAGATTCCGCTTTCAATAATCAATAGAATTCCTTCTTCAAGTATCAAGCACCAGTTTTTTGAAAAAGATCCCCGTTCTAGTTACTCTTGGAGTCTCCAATGGCCAAAAATGGACACTAGTGTGAAATCTCGTGAATTCGTTGCTTCATTAAAGAGAATGGATCAGTTAATCTGCTCTCGTGTCAAGAAGCCAAGGTTGAACATTGATGTGAAGCTTTCTTTGACTAAAAATTGGGAGTTGAACAAACACAAGCATACCAATATTGAAACTTTCAAGTTTTGGTACTATTTTATTGACCTGGTGTACAAGTGCCTGAAGTACGATCCTGCTCGGAGAATCACAGCGATTGAGGCACTCAATCACAAGTGGTGGGACTATGGGATCATGGATGAAGGCACTGATGGGTTACCAACCCGTAGGTGTTGAACTGTGCCATGATAGATTTTTATGATTGTTGTATTTATCGGTTTGTCGGTTTGTTTTGTTACTTCACTTCGTTTAGAGTTCGAACCAATGGTTACTTCTTGCTTCAGTTCACAGAGCTTATTGGTTTTGGTGCATTGATCAGTCGCTTTTATGTTGTTTTATTGATGTATGTGTTTACGAAGGTTTTTTTTATACCCCAGGTGTTATTTTTGCAATGATTTTTATGAGTTAATCAAACTGTAGGGATTTCAAGTATATAACGCTAGAAAACGTAGTTGTGATTGGTTTAGGCAACCTTCTCCAATTTACCATTCTCAACATGGTAGATATAACCACTAATTGGGACACTTTTGATGAACTTTTCCACTTTCAAGAAAGCAACATCATCAATGACACTCTGTTTCAAATCGCTGAATGGTAGAAAGCTAAACTTATCAACAGCACCACCGACTTCCTCTTTCAATTGCCGTCTGAGCTGCTCGTCGCTAAAGGTCAACATACCGCAATCGGTGTGATGAATCACAACGATTTCATTTGTTCCTAGTAGTCTTTGAGATATGATCAAAGAACGTAGAGCATCAGTAGTACGGCCACCAGCATTTCTGATGACATGTGCCTCACCAATCTCCAATCCAAGAATCTTCTCTGTATGGATTCTGGCGTCCATGCAACTGACAATGGCAACCTTTTTGGCTGGTGGCAGAGGTAAGTCACCAGCTGTGAATGAAGAGACGTAATCTTTGTTGTAACTCTCGTAACGTGAAGTGTTGTTGGTACTCATAGAAGTACAATAGTTTGTTTGAGGATCCATCAGTAGCAGCAAATTACAACCGCAGATGAGAAGCTTTTATAGAGAGAATTTGGAACTATTCGTCATTCTAAGCCATAGTTTTGTGTGGTTTTTGAGTTCGTATACAAATTGGGATCCGTCGGTACTTTAAACGTTCACCTGGTACACTTTCTCTAAAGAACCATCCTCAACATGGTAAATGTACCCACTAATTGGAATATCTTGCAAGATGTAGTGATTTGTGTTTAAAAAGTTCACATCATCAATCACACTCTGCTTAAGATCTTTGAAAGCCATGAAACTGAACTGGTCTGTCAAGCCCCCAGCCTCCTTCTTCAACTTCAATCTCAGCTCTTCATCAGTGAACTTAGTCATTCCGCAGTCAGTATGATGCACAACAAATATCTCCTCGGTCCCAAGAAGACGCTGAGACACAATAAGTGAACGAACGGCCTCAAATGCTCTCCCTCCTGCGTTTCTTATTACATGTGCGTCACCTATTTCAAGACCAAAGATCTTTTCTGGATTAATACGTGCATCCATACAGATTACAATTGCGAGCTTCTTCTTTGGAGGAAGAGTGAGGGATCCTGCATCGAAAGTAGATAAGTATTCTTTGTGCTTGGTTTCACAGTTGGTTGTGTTTGTCGTGGACATAGTTGGGCTCGAATTGATACTGCAGCTGGAATCTTCTCCGAGTTGTTTTTTGTTTTTTTGGTTCCCCGCAACTCACAAAGATTTTGAGAAAGATGCATTCATAGAGTAACCAATCGAAGAGCGTTAAGTGCTGCTAAACAGTTCTACAACGAAAGTAAAATCAAAACAGTTACTCATTCAAAATCAACACATAAGTATAGTACGATCAACGCACTGTTCTAAGAAGAGTCAGCTCTGTCAACTCTCTCTCTGTGGTGAACATGACCCTTTTCGTCATCGATCAAGATGTTCTCCTCCTTGGTGTCAACTGGAAGCTCAGAAGAGTCGGTAACCTCTTCCTCTGCACCAGCGGCCAAGTTTCTATGGAAGTTCTCTGGACCAACAATCAAACAAATCAACAAGAATAATTGAACACCAGCCATGAAGAAAGACATGACCTTACCATAGTCGTACACACCTTTTCCAATATGTGGCAATGGGAATTTCTCACCAGCCTGAGCTTCAATGGTGGATGATGCAGAAGAGGCCAAGTTACCCAATTGGTAGGCAAGACCAGCAAACAACGATCTGAACTGTGGTGGGGACAACTCAATCAAGTGCACTGAAATGACACCCCAGACACCCATGACAGCAAAGTTTAGGAAAAAGTTACCAGCAATGATCTTGGATTGTTCACGGGACATAAAGGCCAAGTAGATAAATGCAGATCCAAACAAGACAGAAATGATCATGGATAGACGTCTACCAGTCAATTCGGACAACTGTCCAACAACAAGACCACCAACCATGGCACCAAGATTAACAATAACCATAGTCACAGTTCTTTGGTTGGCAGATAGACCAATTTGCTTCTCAAGGAAAACAGGGAATAAGTCCTGGCAGCCGTGAGAGGAGAAGTTCATACCGGACATTAAGAAGATCAAGTAGATGAACAGAATCCAGTGGTTTCTGACAGCATGTTTCAAGTCGGCCAAAAATTGCTTGACTGGAGAGTTGGCTTGAGCAATCTTACCCTCCTTCAAGGCCTTCTCACGTTGAGCACGCTTGTGTTCAAGGAAGAACTCGTGTTCAGGGGTAAACCATCTCCAGACAAACAAGATGGCAGGTGGAGCGGCGGAAAACCAGAATAGTGCTCTCCAAGAGTGTGGGGTGAACTGGAAGGCTCTCCAGAAGACGATAGCAAGAATGTAACCCAAGTTGTACCCCGGTAGATAGATACCACCAAGGATAGATCTGGATTGGATTGGCTGAGACTCTAGAGCAGTCGCAGAAGCAGCACCGTACATACCTCCCATTGAAATACCAAAGATGGCTCTAACAGCAAGGAACTGAGGCAAAGTCTGAACAAAACCGGTACCAATTTCAATAACGACAAAAATAGAGGCACAGAGGAGGTATGCGGGTCTTCTACCATAGGTATCAGAGATGAAACCAAAAATGATGGCACCGAGGGATCTGAACATAAGCACTAAAGTAATACCCCAGGTGATGCTCTTGATGGACACGTTCAGAGACTTGGCGATAGATGCAGCAGTGACAGAGGAGACGAAGAAATCGAACGCATCGACAGTCCACCCCAGCCATCCCAGCATGAAATAGTTCCAGTCACTTCTGGACATGGCCTTGAAGGCAGGGACTGGGTTGATGGATTTGATAGAAGTTCCAGGCAACTGGAACAACGATGGGATACGTGTTGCGAGGTATCTGGTTGCGGAAGCTCTTGTAACCATGATAATATGTATAGTGATACTGAAATAGCAATCACATTAACTTGAAGAGTTGGGATCCAAGGACCTTTTTATACAAACAAGACCTCTTCCAAGAAATTGATTTGATGTGTGCGGTTGTTGCGGTGGTGGTCTTTCGCTACCCCAGATTTCCCTTCCCTTTTGCATTTTTTACAGTTGGTTTTGGCGAAAAAAAAGCAGTCTCACGCGCCTGTTATCTCCCAATTGGGTTGATTTTGGCAGTATTAGTTGACAGTTGGTTTGATAGAGCTTGAAAGAAACGTCAATGCCGCAAGTTTCCTCCCCGCTAAACGGTGGCCCCTGAAGTGGAGACGGATGTTCTCAGCAGCTCGCAAGCTGAAGGAAATACTTCTCCCAACCCACTATCAAAGAGCCTGTCTTTACTATTATCGAGCTGTATGTAGCCCGCCAAAGCCTTTTCACACACACTGCTGCAGCACCTCCCCCGCTAAGCCGTGAATTGGTATAATGGTTGAAGTCACACCCAGTCAGAGCCTCACCATAACTGTGCACCTACCGAACTTGCCAGAGTGATTCTTCCGAATGACCACCAGAAAAATCGCGAAAACTGTAAAACTTCTCTCCCTGACACAACGGGCTTGCAAAAAGAAATGAAAAGAAAAACGGGTTTGTGGTTCAAACACTTGGCTTGGGAAGATATCCCGGGGTACTTCCCCCTCCCTAGATTACGCGTGGAGGGGTGTTGAAAGAAATATTGAATTACATTGTTGAAAGAAAGGTATTGTGATTTTGTGGTGTAGGTTTTCGCAAATCTCCACTAGGATGTGTCAAATCACTACCTGCCGCTGTTCAGACTCTCTGGAGCCGATCATCCATGAGATGAGTCGTTGGTCCTGAGTCCTTTCAGTCCATGTCGCCTTTCGGCGGCCGGATTATCCCCACGCTTTTTTGTTCCAACAGTCGCTCACAAAAGTGGAAGCAATAGCCTATCTTGGCTGCTACCAACAACTTTAGCCACATGTTCATTTGCAGCCGTGCAAATTCCCGGAACTCCATAGAGCCGAAGCCTGGTTTCAAGGGTCCAGGTCTCCAAGTTTTGGTATTAAAAGCGTGGGGTGGACGAATCTTTAGTTGGCAAGTATTGGCCAGTTCGAGATCAAGGTACACTGGCGGACCCGGCAGTAATTGCAGATCTGGTTGTAAAGTTTTTGAAGAGGCTTGAGAGTGGAGTTCAAGCGGCTGAAGCCCATCACGGTTTTGACTCAACAATGATTCCAAAAAAATCACTGATTTTGACTCAACCCTTCAAAGAAGACATGATGGGTCGCACTGACCGTGCGGGTGAGTGAGCACAGGGCAGAACAGCACACCTCACTCTTCATGTTAATGGAGTGGAATGAAGCTGAACTCACTCTTTCGCCTATGTTTATATATTATCTCCAAAAATTCATCTGATACACAAGCACAATATGTATATATTCATACCATTAAGATAGAACTCTTTTCTTTCTTCTTGTGTTGTGTTCCCCGAGAAAGGTCCCACTATGTACAAGTAACGCTGTGCAACCTCACATTAGGCACCCCTCATTCCATCACACCTGCAATGCGAAAGATAATAACCTGAAATCCCACGATTCCTTGATACCTACATGATGCGCGGCACTTCACAGCCCACCCCCACATACATTCCCGTCGGTACGATCCACTCCGCCAAAATGCAGCGGTGTTGAGCTACCAACAGCATCTTCTTATCTCTACCCCGTGAAGAGAAGCTCAAAATAAACTTGCATCTTGGTGAGTAAAAAACAAGAGTACCACTCCCGGGATCTTTAGGCGTGTATTGCATATTGCAGCTGCATTATACCAGGTATTTGTTGGGGTACATATCATATTTAGCATATTGACAGGCGGGGCCTTCAGCACTCAAAGAAGGTTCCCCAATCTCTCAAGAATTTTGGAACAGGGAGTACGAGTGGGTGTTTCCCCCCTTCTTTTGGATTGCTGACTGACTATCTGCCGTCTTTCTTGTCTTGAACCGGCTACACTTCTGAGTCCACGTGATCAAGATATCACAAGAGACACAGCTACAAAAGCAACGCACAAAGAACCACCGGTGACAAGCCCTACCAAGATGTGGTGGTAGTGAAGGCAGCCTATGAAGTCGATACACGATAGTCTTCGGTCGCTCAGTGATGATGAGTTTCTCTTTCTCTTTCAAGGAGGTAAAAAAAGAGAAACGAATCACTGTACAGCCAATTGACTGGCCCTAGTAGCAATGAGAAACGGTTTTAGCACTCAATGATCCGAAAGTTTTTGTTATTATATATTATCATGAGTGGTTACACCCCCTCTGCAGGGACAGTATCGGAGTTTCTGATCAATGAGTTCTTCCAGATCTTCTTCAACGAACCATTAAAGATGTCGATGTTATAATCAATCAAATTCATAGAAAACTCCAAGTCAGTTGACTTGATCAAGCAAACCAGCGCCAGTCCTCTAATCATTCTGTGGAAAGTCAAGATATACCCATTCTGCAAGAAACTCTGACACTTCATCTGACTGCTGTTCTCATCATAGAGATCGTTTAGGTCAACCGTCACGTCTATGAACTCAGCGCACACCTCGTAAGTTTGGATATCGACTGGGCTCGAGTCTGTGGCAACATAAATTTTTGAATTGACATCAAACAGGAAGCTCTTTTCGATACGTGAGTGCTGGACCAGATTATCCAGCAAGTTCTCCAAATTTGGCAACTCAAAGATCAGCTTTTGTACAATACGACTGAAAGCTTCATAGATGGAATGATCAAAGATTGATGTCAAGTGAAAAGACACTTGCACACCTTCGATACCCAAATCCAGCAGTTCATCCCCGATTCTTTGCATAATGTCTCTCTGCGTGTCCAGTCTAAAGTCTTCACTTAGACCGTCCACTTTATGTATTAAAACCTCAATATGGATTTGCGGATTCACTTTGTAAGCGTATTCGATAATCATCACCAGGTTAGTTAGGGCATTAAGGTATTCATCCTGTGAATCAATCACATACACCAACGCTCCAACATTCTTAAACAACTGCTCAGAATCATAACTTGGCTCAAAATAGTTCAGCTGCCCAGGAAGCTCCATCACAGCAAGGTCAATCAGTGAGGAATAGTGTTCAGTTGTCGGCTTAGAAGTGGACTCAAGGTACAGTGTATCCAATGGTTGCATATTGTGAAAGACAACTTTGCAAATTGAGGATTTACCACCTCTTCGTAGACCCATTAGGAGAATAGTGGCACGCTCGGAGTCGTTAGCCGGATCATTAAGTAAGTAGGGTTGATCAGGCATGATTAATCAGGGAGGTATTTTGTCGTTGTTCTGCCTTCTGCCTTGGAACGACTAGAAATTGATAAACCTTTGTTGATCAAGTCTCCCCAACCAGCCAAACGAAAACCAGAAGGAAAATTCCAAATTCCAAATCCCAAAACAGATGACTCAGTACTTATGTCATCATTGAATCGTTCCACTCATAACCATTCCTCTTTAGGTGCAGATGATACAGGAAAAAATTGGCACAGTCTAACAGATGATCTTGGATAACCTGAAGAAAGCCTATATACCATGTCACAAGATGGATTTGATCAGAAAAAGAAGTCCATCGTTGATGAACTAACAGAAACATTATCAGCTGTACCAGATGCTTCCCCAAAGGGTTCTATTGATGAGCTCTGTGTTCCCATCATTCATCTCATCAATTCAAATGTGAATATGGTGACGACTTCATCCTGCTCAGGCAGGGTGAGTGTGTTCCTCGAAGGTTCCAAAGTAAAAGCTGGTAATGAGCATAAAATTGGTGGCAAAGGTGATGGCGGCCATTGGCTGTTTGTTACACACGATAAAAACAATCTGAACGGCTGGAGTCAAAACTTGGGATTCAAGTATAACGAAGCCCAACCTGAATCGCAGGATGCAGAGACTAGATATATCCTCTATAAATTTGAGCCACTAATCCTCCATGTGAAGTGTCGTGATTTGAAAATGGCTCAAAGACTCTACCAAGTGGCGATGAATTGTGGGTTCAGAGAGAGCGGAATTGGCATCAACAACATTGTCGCGATAAGAATATCAATTAAGCTTGATATACCAATTGGCTACCTTCAAAATGAGGAGCTACATGTCTTCGTCACAGAGTCGTACCTCAAACTGGCCACCAAACTTTCGTTGGAGCGATTTAACGAGAATGAAAAAAAGTTGAAGCAACTGTACGAAAACATCGAACTGTTGAACAACACAGTGGAGGAGCATGTTGAGACAAAGGAAGAAAGAAAGGAAAGAAAACGCCGGGAAGGACTACTGGTACAGCAACTGAAACTGAAGCAACAGCAAAAACAGCAGCATGCCGAAGTTGGAGCATTGATGGATAATATGTAATAGGCGTAATAGTGAGAAGAAGTTAGAGTTCAACCTTACATAATCAATCTCATCTCTCACCTCACCGGGTAACATGAAAGAAAGTACCACTCTGAAAAAAACACTTGGAACTGGGAGTCACACTCTATTCAACAAAGCTAACATCAATCATGTCTGAAAACGTTGAGAACTTGCAAAAGTTGTCTCTATCTGAAGAAAATACAACTTCTGAGCAACCAGCTGATGGTCCAGGTGCTGTTGGTGAAGAAGTGGTTCTAGGCCCAGATGGCCAACCACTCTCTAAGAAGGCTCTTAAGAAGCTGGAGAAGGAAAAGGAAAAAGAACGTAAGAAGGCTGAGCGTGCTGCCCAATTGGCCAAGGAACAGGCCGAGAAGGCTGCTAAGGCCGCCAATGACCCAGCTAAGGATAACTATGGTAAGTTGCCGTTGATCCAATCTCAATCTAGATCAGGTGTTCCAAGAATTGAATTTGAGAGTCTGTCTGCTGCTAATGACGGCGAGGAGGTTGTTTTTAGAGCCAGAGTTCATAACTCCAGACAGCAGGGTGCCACTTTGACCTTCTTGACTTTGAGACAACAGTCAAACTTGATTCAAGCCTTGATCAAGTCAAATGGCGAATCCATTTCCAAACAGATGGTGAAGTGGTCTGGTTCCATCAACCTGGAATCCATCGTATTGGTTCACGGTATTGTGAAGAAGGTTGACGAACTGATTAAGTCTGCCACTGTTCAAGATGTTGAGATTCACGTCACCAAGATCTACACTATTGCTGAGACCCCACAACAGATGCCAATCTTGATTGAGGATGCTTCCAGATCTGATGCTGATGCTGAAGCAGCTGGTTTGCCAGTTGTCAACCTGGACACCAGATTGGACTCTAGAGTTATTGACTTGAGAACTGTTACTAACCAGTCTATTTTCAAGTTGCAAGCTGCTGTCACTTCTTTGTTCAAGGAGTTCTTGACCAGCAGAAAGTTCATTGAAATTCACACTCCGAAGTTGCTAGGTGCCCCATCTGAGGGTGGAGCTAACGTTTTTGAGGTGACTTACTTCAAGACAAAGGCATACTTGGCCCAGTCTCCTCAACTTTACAAGCAGCAATTGATCGCGGCCGATTTCGAGAGAGTCTTTGAAGTTGCCCCAGTCTTTAGAGCTGAGAACTCTAACACTCACCGTCACATGACTGAATTCGTTGGGTTGGATCTGGAAACTGCATTTGAGGAGCACTACCATGAAGTTTTGGACTTGCTCTCAGACTTGTTTGTGTTCATTTTCACTGAATTGAAGACTAGATACGCCAAGGAGATTGCCATTGTCAGAAAACAATACCCGGTTGAAGAGTTCAAGCTTCCAAAGGATGGTAAAATTGTCAGATTGCACTTCAAGGAAGGTATTGAATTGTTGAGAACTAAAGGTGGCAGAACCGATATTGGTGAGTTTGATGACCTGAGTACTGAGGATGAGAAGTTGCTGGGCAAACTAGTTCGTGAAGAGTACGACACCGACTTCTACATCTTGGACAAGTTCCCATTGGCCATCAGACCATTCTACACCATGCCAGACCCAGAAGACCCAAGATACTCCAACTCCTACGACTTCTTCATGAGAGGTGAGGAAATTTTGTCTGGTGCTCAGCGTATTCACGACCCAGAACTACTTGCTGAGAGAATGAAACACCATGAACTGGACCCTAACCACCCTGGTTTGAAGGACTATGTCGATGCCTTCACCTATGGTTGTCCTCCACACGCTGGTGGTGGTATTGGTCTTGAGAGAGTCGTCATGTTCTTCTTGGACCTGAAAAACATTCGCCGTGCCTCCCTGTTCCCACGTGATCCTAAGAGATTGAGACCATAAAGAACAAAGGCTGATGTATAAAATCGTGAAGTTGTTCTTTGCCATTATTGTACAGCTTTTGTAGACACTTTTTGCTTATTGTGCGATCCGCGATAAGCGACAATCTCCGATGGTTTTTTTTCTTCCCCTTCAGCCGCTCCTTGAGCGGAGCGGGTAATAGAAATTTTGCCAAAAAAAAGCTTGAAGAGAGGGCAACAACAGCCACGTTCACACAAACCATTCGAAAACTACACCAGTCAATCGAGTGACCGCTTTGTTAGTTCTCACACGAGTCCATTCACACCGAGCAGCCCCATCCGAACCTGCTTGTCCCTTCCTAACTGTTAGCCATATTGCTAGATTTATATCCCCTTGCTTGGCTCTAGTTCCCTCTGACTGCAGTGCTGTTTGGCCCAGCTGGTTCTGATCGCCCTACCACTCTTCTTCTTACCAAACAATGTCAACATCATCGGCCAGTGGGGGTCCAAAAGACCTTTCGCTAGGTGAAGTGAATCCGCCTCCAGATGTCCAGAATCAGCAAACCCCAGTACAACACCAGCAACAGAAGAAGGAATCTAGGCCCAGGGCAATCGACACAGTTACTGTGCTTGTGGAATACAAATCTGAAAAGCCGAACATTCTGAAACTCAATGTTGGTGAGACAGTGTACGTCATGTCCAAGACTGAGTCTGGTTGGTGGGACGGTGTCATCTTCAGCGAGGATGCCCCAATTAGAGGATGGTTCCCAAGCACCTATACGAAGTCAAGTCTCGCCGACTCTTCCCTTAGTTCATCTACTCCGGGGTCGGTACGCTACCCAAACAACCTATCTGCTCTGCTCAGGCAAAATCTGAGCGATGGCCATTCAAAGTCTAGAAAGAACTCAAGCGTCAGTTTTGCCAGTTCAGACCACTCCAATCTCTCAGACCTTGCACATCTGGCTCAGCAAAAGTCTCTTTCATTTGGAGATGTGTCTACTTCATCTGGTGCTGCTGGTGCTGCTGAAGTGAATCTAAAGGAGATCAACCTTGTGTTGCCTCAAGAGATTGAAGCCATGTTCAGTTCTACTGGATCTTCTAATGTCCCTATTTGGACCCCAGTTGGTACCAACGAAAACGCTATTGTCTACTACAACTCAGAGCTTAATATTTATTGCAAACAGCTCCCATACATCTCCAATCCACAGGTTGAAGAAAATGCGAAAATCATTATTCCAACTATTACCCAGGATCCCACACCGCTCTCGGATGTGAATCTTACTGAGCTTACAACAAGACAGCAACAGCAAGGGTTCAGATCTAGTGTGCGAAACCGAACATCCACAGGAACTGGTTTTGATTCAAGAAAAGGTTCTGGTAAAAGTTCTGCTTTTTCAAGATCTTCTGTTCCATCAGTTCCCGATGCGGTTCATCCTTGGAATAGCTCTTTGTACTGTGAGCCAGACCTCTTTTATTATGATCCTACTGATATTAAGACCTGGCCTGCCCTGAGGGATGCGTTGATTCATTTTCTGAACTTGACAAACGATGCGTTAACCAAGCAGACCTGCACATTATTTCATACCTACTTCAACATTGCATCAAGATTGGGAACTCTAATTCATTTGTCAGCAAGACTAGCACAACATGATATCCAACATACAGAGCATCGAGAAAGGGTGCAAAGAAGATTAAAAAAGATTGCGTCATCCATTGCACAGATTGGAATCAATGGTAGCTTGTACCTTTCTGAAGTTGCTGGCCGTACCTCAACCAGAGGAACGATAAGGCCTGATGAAATTAGAGACAGTATTGGTATGGACACCTCGCAAGAATCTACCCCAGAACAAAACGCCGAATTACTTGTTCTAGTCCAAGAGGAGATTGAGAACCTCAAGAAGACGGCTACCACCTGCATCAAAATTTTTATGCAAATTTCAGCGAACAATCAGAATGGCCACTCTTTCCTACCACAAGTTTATCCAAGATTCCTCACTGGATTCTTCTCCGGTGGTAACTGGAGAAACCCATTCGTCGCCAACCCTAAGGACCCATTTGCGGGTAAGGAAGTGGTGAAGTCTCTGCACTACAAGCGTGTTCCAAGGGTTGTTTTAAGCAAGGAAACCTTTGTTGATTTGGAGGAGAAGAGAGCCCAGTTAAAAGACAATTTGAGTGAAGTGCTGGATTTCTTAAGGTTTTCACCCAACACGCCAAAAAGAAACGTTGAAATTTTGTCCAAGATCCACAAAACGTTGGCATGTTTTTCAAAGTACATTGATATCATTGAAGGTTTGGATTTCCAGGTGTTTCTGAATCATACCAGTCTAGAATTCGATCCATCGAAGCTGATTTACAATATTTTGACAGAGTTCTTTGAATCCAAGCAGCATTTGAGAGATATTTGTGTTACTGTCATCATGGAGTGTCAAAATCTTACGCTGTATGACCCAACTGTATTCAAAGGTATCAAAGAGGACCAGCTTGAATCTCTTAACAAGTTTGCTAACATTGAACCTGAGAAGACGGGGTTCCATTTAGAGTCTGAGCTGAATAGACTTGATGTTGATAATGATGATGTTATTTCAGTGGATCCTGATAAGGTTTTGATCAATTCCATTGTCAAGAGCTTTGACCTTTTTGAAATCAATATTACACTAGTGTCTCAGCTGGTGTCTGAGAAGGAGGCGCTACTGAACTATGCGACAAGGGTAATGGATGATTTACAGTATAAGTTTTATACAAGTACCAGGGAAGACAGCACAATGACTCAGGAGGAATATGCTCTCCCAGCAAGCGCAACAACTAGAAATATCGCTCCTCATGATGACTTGCCTTGGTATTTAGAGACAGAAGAGTACAACTTGATCTTCACCGCCAATGACACTATCAAGGGTGGTACCAAAGAAGCTTTGATACAGAGGCTGACGCATCACAACCTGTTAGACGCCTCTTTCAATTATGTTTTTCTGATTTCATTCAAGAGTATGATGAAGACTACACGGTTAATCGATTTGCTAATAAAGAGATTCAACACAACACCGCCTGAAAACTTGTCGTATGAAGAATACACAGGTTGGGTTGAAAGGAAATCCCTGCCAATCAAGATGAGAGTGGTAAATATTATGAAGTCATTGTTACAAAAGTATTGGATTCCAAGTTACAATGAAACTAAACTCTCCAAATTGTGGAAGCCCTTTATTGAGATGCTCGTGAAGGAGGGGTTCGTTGGAAGTGAACAACTCCTGAAAGACTTCAACAAACGTGTGGTTGAGAATGAGTTTCAAAACTACGAGGACCTCACCAACCCGTTACCTAAACAGTACCCGGTCAGGGTTAGGAAGGTGAAGATAATGGACATTGACGTTAATGATTTTGCCAACCAACTGACCCTGAGAGACTCTGGGCTGTACTCCAGAATTCCTCAGATTGAATGTCTTGACAAATCGTGGAACAACAAGTATGGCTCACTGGGAGGATTCCGTCATTTACAGGAGTTTATAACTAACTCCAACGACCTAACCAACTGTACTTCCACTCAGATTCTTTCACATAACGATCCTAAGAAGCGTGTGAATGTCATCAAGTACTTTGTTGATGTTGCTGAGAAGTGTCGTTGTTTGAACAATTTTTCCTCCATGACTGCAATTATTTCAGCATTGTATTCTTCCCCAATTCACCGTTTGAAGAAGACTTGGAAGAATGTTCCACCAGGAACATTGACGACGATGAACAAGATGAATGACTTAATGAACTCATCGAGAAACTTCCTTGACTACAGAGAGCTCTTAAAGAAAATTAGTGAACAACCATGTGTACCTTTCCTTGGTGTCTTCCTTTCTGATTTGACCTTCACTACAAGTGGGAATCCAGATCATTTACACAATGACCCAAACCTGATTAACTTTTCCAAAAGAGCTAAGACTGTGGACATTTTACGGGAGATTTCCCGTTATCAAAACCTCACATACAACCTGAAGAAACACCCTGATCTGCAAGACGTTATTGCATACCGTCTAACTACTGGACTCAACATTGATGATCAGTACAGTAGGTCTCTTATCATTGAACCACGAGTGAAAGTTTCCCAGCAAGTACAAAACAGCAACACAAACAATAAGCAAAAGGGTAGTGTATCAAGCATGTCCACTATCACTACCCAGAGAGACAGCAGATCTGTGAGGCACTTTCCAGGCTCTGCTGGCAACGCATGAACTCGTTCTTCTGCCTTTTTTTTTTTTTTTCAATTCGATTTATCCTTAATCTTATCAAGCTACTAACAATACACATTAGCTGACTTCACAAAACGTAGAGTAATCCATGATATTTTTTTGTTACACTTCATTTAACGTTGCAGAACCTTCCCAACCTTCCCAACTTTGGCTAAATAGTACGTACCAGGACCCTTATCTTTGAAGTACTTATCAAGTCTGCACTGTTCCATTCTCGCTCCCATTTTGTCTATGCTACATTGGTCCAATTTCTCAAAAGAATTAGAATCAGGGGAACTTTCTGAGCTTACACGACTCCTCTTTCTATGAACGTAATTGGGTGGGTCCTGTCCACTCAATACCGTGATGGGAGAGGATATTTGAACTGACCTCTGTGATTCCAAAAGCCCATGTTGTTGATTAAGAGATAGGTGCAGATTCAAAGAGTGATATGTTTGAATACTGCACGCTTTAAACGTCGATTCAATCGGTTCGCTGCTGGCATTAATGAGCTTTGGGGATGGAATAGGTACGCTGAGAGTGTGAAAATCACCAGACTTGACCAGCTTTGATAGATCCAAGTCAACACGTTCAATGTGGAATATGACATGCTCTCTGGTTTTAAACTCCTTGAGCTTATCTATTTCGAGTTCAGTTGTCTCACGAACCTTTAGGTCGAGTGAGTAAAGAGTAATAACTGTCCCTTGCGTGAATTTGGGGCTTTTGGAGGTTGAAAGGACTATCTCAAAAGGGAGAGGGCAGCCAACAGCGCATTGATTGACGGTCCTCATGGAGAGTGTAAAAGGGGTGCTTTCCAAAGCCTTCGTTTTAACCAGGAGGTTTTTCAATCCGAATATCTTTTCATTTGACCCCCTCAGTGGTAAAAATCTGACTGGGTTGGATAAGACTTCCGTAGTAGTCTGGTTGCTGCAGCCGTCAAATGACTGGAAATTCAGCTTGTAAACTGCTTCAATCCTATCGCAGTCAGGACTCTCCAAGATAACTTTCACATAATATCGGATGTGGATATATGATTCTCCTAAGATTGCTGTGAAGCTTGGAGGTAATGGGACATTCTTGTGTCTTAAGGATGATTTCCCTTCACATTGGGTATAGAGCGGGAACTGGAACTTGAAAGAGAGCTCGTGTCTTCCCGCTTCTACTGAGAGGCCTCCCGTAGGACACAGCTGCACGGATTCCTTTAAAACGAAGTGCTTCTCCTTTCTCGAATTGTACGAGTTGACCTCTGTGGTACCCAGCAGTTCGGCCTTGATGGAGTCAACCCCAGTTCCTTCAGAGCAGCATATGATCACTCTTCCCCTAATAAAATCGAGGTTTGTGAAGACTTTCTTTTCCGAATCCAAAACGATAAGAACTCGAAGTCGTTGGTCAATCATTTGATTTGTTTCTAATCGGTAGTGAAATCGGTCAGGTTAGTTTCATCCTCCTCAGCAGCAAAATCACATTTGCGCTGGATGGAAAGAATCTCGTTGAATCTCCTTCTCCTTGTTTAAATGGAGATGGTTGTTATGGAAACAGGAAAGGCGGCTTTCGCGGAGAAAACAGAAGTCCGCAGCTTTGCCTGTTACCCGGCTGAAAACAACACACAGTGGGCTAGTTTCTATATTCCTAGTTTCTGGGTTCTGATATCAAGTTAATACTTTTAATAAGTAATAAAGCAATCTTTCCGAGACGAAGACTTGAAGATAAACACCGAATTCTACTGAGGTTGATCGCAGATCTTCTGTTTGTCATTTTAATTTACAGTTTAAGGCTCCTAAGTTAGGGCAGAATAATCACTGCTGTTGGCAGTTCTCTAGATCCTTCTCCATTTCTTTTCCAAAATCTTCTGGAATGTCATCGCCATCAAAGTTGAATCCTGGGCCAAGCTTGCTCATATCACCCATGAGGTCCTCTGGAGGGTTACCAGAGTTTTGCATCTCTTCTAGCTTCTGTGAAATGAAGTCAGCGTGCAAAGTCGACTGATCAGTGTATGAATCCTCCTCAAATTTGGAAACGATTGCATCTATTATCTCTGACTGGTTGGTGTAGCGAGTCAGCTCGTCTTCAGTAATGGAATCTCTATTCTCCTTGATCCACTGGGGGTACTTCGCCTTGAGATCCTTCAATGGTTCATAGATAACACTCTTTGAAGCCAGCTGGTTTAACAGATCGCTCAGGAGGTTACCAATATCAAAATCGCCATCCTCTCCCTCTCCCATGCTTAACTGCCCCAATAGGTTCTCCAACAGGTCATCGGACTTCTCATCCTTAATGGATTGATCTACTTTAGCTCCACTCTCTTTGAGCCTATTCAGAGTACTGGAAATGGTGTCTTTCAAGTTGTCAGGTAGCTTTTCATCTTTGGAAGTGGCATTCTCCTTCATTTGGCCTTCGAATTGATTAAAGTTCTTCATCAACGCCTCGAACTGGGCCTTTGCCTCTGGTTCAACGTCAAGTTCATTAAGCACATCCTGCAATTGACCAGCCATTGCCGCTTCGGTGGGGTCTTTGGTTGTATTAGGTTTCATGTTAACATTCTTTGTCCCCTCCACCTTCTTGGCCTCCTCCGCTTGTTTGGCCAGCTCGTCCACAGGTGTGGAGAGAATCTCATCCTGAAACTCGTCCAGGAGATCGTCTAGATCGTCCAAATCATCATCCTCAGCTGCAGTGTTCTTAGGTAAGTTGGACATCGAGTTCTTTCTAGGCCTATGGATTTGATACTGCGTAAACCTTCTGAAGTGGAGGTTTGAGTGTGAATCTGCCTAGGGAGAAAAGAATTCGCGAACATTCATCAACTCGAAATTAATTTGATTGTGAATGATTCTATGCCACTTTTCTGGAGACATACACACGAGCCACAAAGCCATGTCTAACCTGCTGAAGAGTCGTCTTCAGGAAGAAAGAAAACAGTGGAGAAAAGATCATCCTTTTGGATTCTATGCTAAGCCAATCAAAGCCCCTGATGGGTCCTTGGACTTGCAAAACTGGGTCGCTGGTATACCAGGAAAAGAAAACACGATATGGGGTGACGGTGTGTACCCAATCACTCTTTCCTTCCCAGATGACTACCCTTCAAAACCTCCAAAGGTCAAGTTTCCTGCTGGGTTTTACCACCCAAACGTGTACCCCTCCGGCACCATTTGTCTTTCGATCCTTAACGAAGAGCAGGACTGGAGACCAGCCATCAACCTGAAGACAATTGCCCTTGGTATCCAGGAGCTACTGGACTCTCCGAACCCAGATTCTCCTGCCCAGGAGCCAGCATGGAGAGCGTTCGGTAAAGACAGACCAATGTACGAGAAAAAGGTGTTGGACCAGGCCAAAAAGTACACTAAATAGATAAACAGGCATGCCGTTGTGCGCGTGCTCTCTTCATTCAACCAGATCTCATTCCATGCGACGTGTGTTTGTGTTGGACTCCATTATCTACTATTAATGGTTTCATACTTCATTTTCCGTTTGTTCTTATAATGTATTATTAGATGACTATTTATCTGCCTTCAGTCCTTTTGTACTGGATAAATCTCCCCAAGTTGTTGAATACCTCATCACCCTTCAACTTCAATGAAACGTTCTTATTCTTGTCCACGAGTTTGATGGCTGTCTTAATTGCTGGCTTCAACTCTTCAAGTTTGTTCAAGTAGCCTTGCTTGACAAAGACTGGCTCATCGTAATCAAACTCACAATCACAAAAGATTTCATAGTATATGTCTAAAATCTCAATCACAAGAACACTTGAAGTCTTTGGCAACTCATCTAATAGATCCATAAAGAGTTTAGAAATCTTCAAATTTCTCTCCACAGCGCCTTGTTTTTTCGCTATCGTACCCAAGAACCCAACCAATCTAGTCAAATACTCATCCTTCAGCTTCCCGTTAATCTCATTATCATCAAGAGTCTTTTGGAAGTCTGCTAACACTTCACCCACTAGTGAATCTTCAATGGATATCATCTGCTGGGAAGCATCACTAATAGCGATGGCCCACAGAACACCAAAAACATACACTTTCTCCTCCACCTCAATATTCTTCAAGTCCAATACTGCATTCCAGATCTTGGAAGCGGTAGGCCCTTGGATGGAAAGACCCAACTTCACGAACAACCATGTCAGGTTATTCAAAGCTGATAATATCGACTCTCTGAACTCCAAAAATGGCAAAAGAGAGATCAATACTTCGGAAATGGAGTTGCTCAAATACTCCAGTAGCAGTTCCAAATCTTCAGTAACCTCGCCCTCTTCGGATTGCATTTCAAAAGCAATGAATTCAATGGTGGCTGTGATAAGCTCAATCGATAGGTTAATTGCTTGGAACTTGGATCTTGACTCTGCTCTTTTTTTGTCCTCTTTGTTAAGGTTCTCAACGTTGGCATTGTCAATTTCCTTGAGAAGTATTTCTCTGTTGGCCTGAATGTCAATATCTTTGATGATAGCGATAATTTCTCGTAGATTTTGTAGAAGCAAAGATTCCTTCTTACCGCTCTCACTGGAGTCTAACAGTTGGAATGCAATACCTCTCATGTAAACCTTGGATAGTTCGTTGCATCTGGAAACCTCACTGACAAATTGGTTCAAAACATCAAAGTTGAACTCCCATTTGGTGGTTAGGGCTTGTGTGAATTCCAGAGATTGGGAACTGAAGTTGTAAATCAAATCAAGGATTGCATTGAGCAGGTTGATTGAAGTTTTCAAAGTTTTGTTCTCCAGATCGATAGAGTATGCAAGAATGGACTTGAGAAATCCAATGATTGAATCCACATTAGCAAATATTTGTTCAAAAATATCTTCAGACGCATCGGCTAAACCAACGATTAAGGAGATCAAGTTCTCTAGATAGTCAAATAGAAGAGCAGTCTCAATCTTTCCTGTCTTGCCCTCACCCTTCACCAAACTGTCAAAGGACACCTTCGCTTTCTCCAAGTTTTCCTCAATCAGCTTCCAAATGTTCTGTCTCCACAAGTGAACAGCAACATCGTAACCTTCCTCAATAACTAGATTTCTCAACAGTCCAAAACTCTCCACGATAATCTCATCATTTTCATCCTTCAAAGAATTCTCCAAAAGTATCTGCAAAAGCTTCTCCTTCAAAAGCAATTCTCTGAACTTCGGTTCCTCAGCCAACACAGCTATAGACCCCAAGGCCATGGATCTGTCGTTTGTTGCGGAAGCAGTTAACTTAGAAATGAGCGGCAACACTTTGGTAGTTCTGAGAGACTCAGTTTTTCGATCCTCGCCCTTCTGGCGCTTGTTATTGACTAGAGGGTTTGCTCTATGATTAGATGATCTTGATCTCTTCTTTAATTTTCCCATCCTTAAAGTGCTTTTGGCTGGTTTATACTTGTCTCTCTTTGGAAAAAACAACAGGAATTTTTTTTTTGACAAGCGCTGAGCAGAGCGGCGAGATCGATTTTCCGAGGGTTGGGAAATAGCCTAACCCACTATTGAGCTGTTAGAGCTTTTTGCTCTTCTTTCTGAGGATTCATGGCCAATTTCTATATAATCTTTTTTTGGTTCTGTGCTCCTCTACTTTCTTCACCTCTCCAGAGCTCTGAGTTTTTCTCTAGTCTTTCAATGGGTTCGTTGCTTCGTTGCTAACCTACCTTTTCCATCGAGACCGTATATCTTCAGGTGAAACTATACGAAATAGATTTCAGCCTGTAGAGGCTGAAGAGTATCTTTGGTGAACTGTGGAACTAATAGAACCACCTCATTGGGCGCAAGTGAAAGACTCTCGGAGAGAGACCCAGAGTCTGTATGAAACCAATAAGAGCTACCCTGAATATCAGTTTTCAAGGTACTTCTCACCAGTATCTTGCTTCTTAACCTGAGAGTACAAAGAAGCCGGAGCCCAATGCTAGTATTCAGTATACTGAATACCACCGATCAAGCACATGATGGTATCCGAGAAGGAAAACCGCGATGTATTTCCAGTGGTAGTTTCCTGATTTGAATTTGAGGATAATAGTACCCCAACTATATCAAGAATGTATTCTACATCATAGTATTGGTCTACTTGTCCAAACAATTTGATCGTTGATAATGGCTCTTGGCCCACCCATAGCGGTTATAGTAAATATGAGACTGGTGTCTTTGGCGGAGGTGAACTCGACAGCAAGGGGCGGCACGGCGCAGCTGCTGGGGACGCTGGTCATTATGCCATACCTTCCTTTGTTCGCTGAGCTTTACCAAGTTAAGCGCATCACCATTTCATCGTCATTTCCAATTATGAGTCTGATACCAGACAATGTGACCAGGTAGGGCCTTTATGAGCGTCGGCTTCGAAAGTCTCGTCAAGAATGGGTGCACTATGTAGGGTATGAACAGTAAAACTTTTGATATATTAATACTAGTAATTCGGCGTTTATCAAGAAGACCTAGAGTACCTCATTTTCCAGCATTGTGAAGGTCCTTTATCTGCTCAACAACTGATGACGTACTCGCTGTAGGTGGTTGTTGTAGTTGTAGTGATATCTGGGCGTTTTGCTGTTGTTTGATAGCCTCCACCTCAAGCACAATTGGGTTTCCCTCCTCATCGTACTCCGGGAATTCCATGTCTGATCTCAAGTTACCATCCTCTCTTAACTTTTCACTACCAGTGACTGTCAGTATGTGCCATTAAAGGTAGAGAACATTGTGACTTACACAACGATTGGTTCAAAGAATCTGATACCTATAACAGCTTGTTAGCCTTTCTTTTAGAAGATCATTAAGAATGAGCTGAGATACATACCAGTATAAAGACCGACTGTGACACTCAGCATAAGTGCCGAAAGGTTAAACATGTTAACTCTGGATCCCATTTCGATAGACTTTCTGTGTGATTTCAAAACTTTTGGAATTTGTTTAATGTTTATAATTTGATTCCAATGTTATTTTTTTTTTTTATTTAATCGTCAGAAGAAGGAATAATCATAAGGAAGCTGGTCTCGTTTGTATGAGGAAGTTTTTTTTTGATGTTCTTTTAAGATAGGGAGAGAGGAGGAGAAGGTTAAACACTACAACAGTTAAGATTCCAACTCTAGTGTGCTCCGGATCGATTCTTACTGATACTGCACAACCTCATAACTATCGAAAGGTCTCGTCAGGACAAGTCTCTTCCCTGTAGCAAAGGCAACGATTCCATTGGTGTTGATGCGCCCCGCTGGTATCGAAAAAGATGGCAGTTGAAGCTTGAACTGGTGGATTTGTGGGGAAGTGGAAGCAAAATCATAGAAACAGCTCTTCTCTATACTGACACCTCCAATAAGAGGCCTCTTGTTTACTGCGTTCGATGACGTTGGAGATGCAATATATTTGGAGTCCATACTCCACCCGTTCAAATTCATTTCGCTTTCTGGAACTGTGTACCCTGCGCCTCCTTGTAAATGGTCAATGTTGTATCTCTTCAGCCAACCATCGCCAATCACAACAATCTTATCTTCATAGATCATAACATCCTTGATAAACCTTTGTAAACTGTTCGAGTAAGATTTTGGGTAAATTGTGTAAAGCCATTTCTGATTTTTCCAATCCAAAACCTTCAAGACATTACCATCCTCCACAACAATAATCTTGTCCAGATCCTTATCTGTCCAGAATTTGACCAAAGTTGGCACGCCATAGGTTGATATCTTTGTTTGTGGCTTACCATTTTCCCAAATAATAACCTGTTGATCGTCTCCAACACTGACAATTAACCCATTGTCAGAGACATCAATTGAGTTGATATCTAGTGTATGGCCACCCTCCTTCAGCCTAATCTCCGATTCTTCTAAGTTATTGATTAATGTCAATGAATAGTCTTGGTGAACGGTAATGAGGTATTTGCTCGTGAATTTGACATCAGTGACGGGTGATTGGGTGGGAATGTTGGTGACCTGGAAGATCCAGTCTTGTTGAAACTTACTTGGGAAACTTCTGGCAATTTTAGAGTCCTGTGGGATTGGAACAAGGACAGAAACACCATTCTCATGCCCATAAGCTAAAAGGTTTCCATTCCAATCCATTGAAGTGGCAAAATTTGGGAGATCATAGCTGTTGGTCGTTAGTACGAGCTTTCAAGATACGAAACAAAACAGTTGCCAAACTAACATCAATGTGTACACTTCAGAGTCCTGCGTAAATGTTCCATCGAATATTTGAGGCTTCAGGAGTACAGGTGTCTCCAACACAGCGCTGGATGTCATCGCTATTGACTTGAGCTGCTACCCTTATTACCTACCCTAATGATCAATACAAAAATTGTTTGTTCCTGTTTACATTTTATTTCCGGGTAACTTTTCATTCAACTATCTACGTCTTGAGTCCACTTCTCCCTGCAAACTCAGAGTAATAGTCGAGCATCTCCGGAGAAATACCACGACTTAACTCAGTGATTGCCTTCTCAAAATGACTCTTATGAACAGTTTCGGTTTTGGTATCCTCCATAATAGAAGCCAAACCAGCTTCTTGACATAACAACACCACTTCAGCACCGGAGCAGCCAGCGGTTCTTTCAGCAAGCTCAGCGAGGTCAATCTCATCAGGGTCCAAAGACATCTTCTTAGTACAATTCTTGAAAATCTGTAGTCTCGCTTCGAAATCAGGTGGCGCGACATAAACATGTCTGTCCAGTCGTCCAGGTCTCAGCAGGGCAGGGTCGATCTCTGTTGGTCTGTTGGTTGCTGCAACAATCACAACGCCCTTCAACTCTTCAACACCATCAATTTCATTCAACAATGAAGTAAGCACGTGGCTAGCGGCAGATGTTGAACCTCCATCAGCTCTGTCCGGAGAAAGTGCATCTATCTCATCAAAGAAAATAATACTTGGGGCAGCAGCTCTGGCCTTTCTGAAAATCTCTCTGATTGCCTTTTCAGACTCACCAACATATTTATTGAAGATTTCAGGTCCCTTGACAGCTAGGAAATTCACACCAGACTCTGTGGCAAGGGCCTTTGCGGTTAATGTCTTCGAGCATCCTGGTGGACCATACAAAAGGATACCCTTAGGAGCAGAGACGCCAAGTTTCTTGAATGTCTCGCTAGCTTCTAGTGGAAGTTGAATCATCTCCTTCAATTTGGTTTTCAGTTCTTCTTGCCCACCTATGTCACTCCAATAGACCTTTGGCATCTCTAAGAAGATCTCTCTCATTGCACTTGGTCTTATCTCTGGCAAAGCTGCCTCAACATCATCCAGCTGGACCTTCAAGTCGTTTTTAGCGGTCAACGAATCTTTTAGACCTCTTTGAATAGTTTTCATGACAGCTTCCCTGCATAATGCTGTCAGGTCAGCACCTACATACCCGTGTGTTCTTGAAGCAATATTGAGAATCTCTTCCTCGGTCAGGACATGACGGTTATTCATTCTGGAAAATTGCAGCTTGAGAATATCGTGTCTTGCTTCCACATCAGGTATTCCAATCTCAACTTCTTGATCAAATCTCCCTGGTCTTCTCAAAGCCATATCAATGGAATTTGGCCTATTGGTGGCAGCAACAACAACAAGTCTTCCACTGTCGCCAACACCATCCATCAAAGTTAACAATGTAGCCACAATTCTGCTCTCCACTTCGCCAGAATCATCACTATTCCTGCTTGGAGCTAATGAATCAATCTCATCCATAAACACAATGGATGGTTGGTACTTCTTAGCCTCGTTAAATATGTCTCTTAAAGCGGACTCTGTCTCTCCAAGATACTTGGAAATGATGGATGGTCCATTGATAGTAAGAACATGAGCATTCGTTTCAGCGGCAACCGCTCTCAGAAGCATTGTTTTACCTGTACCTGGTGGACCATGTAAAAGGATACCTCTTGGTGGGGTGACTCCAAAGTCGGAGAAAAGAGTCGGTTGATGCAGTGGGAGTTCAATTGAGGATTTGAGGAGATCAATCTGCTCTTTCAAACCACCGACTTGCGCATAGGTTGTAGCTTTTGGAAGATTGTACCTTGGATTTGGTTCGGTTTCATCAGTAAATGTGACCGAAGTATCTCCCTTTTTGAACAAAAGGGAAGGTGCAATGAGTTGGGTAGAACTTTCATTGGTCCCTTCTTCGATCTTCAAGCCATCAAGTCCCAAATTGCTGTCATCCACCTCAATCACAATAAGTGTTTCTAGTGCCTTCTCACCGCCTTCTGTTTCAACAGGGATACCAAACTCAAACAGTCTCATACCTGGCACAACAATCCCAGCCTCGTCCAGTGCCTTCTCTACGGCCTTCTTAGCCTCATCAGTGAGCTTGATGCCACTCCCTGTTCCGATAACAACATTCATCGCATATGGTGGTTGCTTAGTAACCTTTCTGACAGTCAATACATCCCCAAGAACGATGTTTGAGATTGATCTTAATGTTCTTGAGATTTGTATGACGTTGAGAGGAGTGTTCGCTTCGGAGGCTGCGACAAGAGCCAAAACCCCATTGTGATCGCCCTCTTTGGTTAGATTAATGAAAGATCCCACATTTATCTCATAGGCCTTCAGGACAGAAGCGTGTAAATACGCTTTGGTGATCGACTTGTAGCTCGTATTTGGGGAAGGTCTTGCGATAAAACTGGTTGGAATCTTGACTTTGGGCGTCTTAACGGTGGGAGAATCGTCGTCCGAAGAAGCCTTCTTCTTCGTAGATTTAGAAGGGCCTTTGGAGGACATTTTCTTTGATGTGAGTTTTACTATGCCTTGATGGTATCGGTAACTGGTGTTCAAAGCTGAGCAGACGGTGATAACAAGATACTCATCGCATAATTTTTTTGTCGGTATGGCCACATCTCCCGGTTTGAAGCGATGGTGTTTTTTCTATTTCATGACATTTTTTTTTTTTTTTTTTTGTTTAAATCAATAAGGCTTTGGTCTTCGCACTGAAACTCTCATTCTCTTATTCTAGCACAACTTCCCCTTGGCATATATCGATTCTCATATGGTCATGATGCGATCCAGCACAATTCAAATTTCCAAGTCGGTTCCTTCAATACGGCGCTACAGAGCTCTTTTTTCATGTATTAACTCCCTTGATCAAATGCACCACAGAACGAAGACCTCATCAACATCGGTCACTGGTAAAATTAAGGGAACCAGTGTCAGTGTGAATCCGGCTTTGAGTGGCTTACTAAACAGGACTCAAGGAACTGGATCTATTGCTGTCAAGGTGAGGTTTCTTAAAAAAAAGCTAGGCAAAGAGTTTGAGTTATCTGATGAGCTTCTTGCTAAGAGCTTGTTCCCTTTTAACCAAGATCACATTGAAATTCAGTCAGAGGATGGATCAAGGCAACTGGTGGATATGTCAGCAATTTTGAAACTCGGGCAAGCACAGTTTCAACTTCAAAGAAACCTTTTTCTAATGGATCGCTTTCAGCACTCTTACCAACAACCACTTGATATTTTTGATGAACGAATTGCTAAAGTGATGAATAGGAAAGGAAGTTTCAATGAGTACCTTGATTCTGAGGAAATAACGTCACACTCGTTGAAATCTGACTTTCTCCATAATAATCAAGTTGAAAACTCGTCGAAAACTATGCTGACTGTGATTGGACTGATAACATACCGTTACAACAGTAAAAAGGCCATCAAGTTCATTAGAAAGAACATTCTGGAAGGTGTAGATGGTGTGCTCTACAATGTACTTGCCAAATTAAACAAGTGAGCAGGCACAAAGGCAGATTCAACTATAGTATGGAAGCTCAAACAATAGCATTATCAATACTGTCGCCTCAGGAAAAGAATTGTTGACATCATCAGATAGAAAGCCTCATAACATTACTATTGGATGGAACGAAATATCATTATTCTCCTAATTGAATCTATTTGGGTCATTCAATCTTATATCTAAATTAATCAATGTTTCCTGGTTCATTTTTGATTGTCATCACTCCATTTTTCAAGTTCAAACCTACTCCAAGGTTCGGTGGATTGTTTTGTGATTTTGTGATACAGATACATTGCTAAGATTCTATCTGGTAATTTAAGAAGGTCTATTTAACGGCCAATTGGGAAACCCCATTTAAGCGGTATACCACCGCATGCATTCTCAATACCTTGGTTTTATTCATTCACGAGTACAAATAACAGTTCGGATATTTTGTGATGTTTCTAAAATGTTGTCGAACCACTGATTGGACACTTTCAGTTGCCAATGTTCTGTAATTAGTATAAACAGAGTAGTTCTATTACCGCAATTGTTGTATGATCACAAGTACAAACTAGCACAGAAGACAATGTCTCTCTTGATCAATTCTTGAGCATGTGTCATCTTGGAGTGCAGGGCAGAGTCACCAATAATCAAAGCTGCAGACTTCACCTCTCTGCAAACTTCATCCAATCTGGTGATCACTCTAACAATAGTACCTTCCGCCTCCACACTCAACTCCATGATTTCTTTGAAGGACAACCCTCTAGCCCATTCGTACACCACGTTCACCAAAGCAAATCTCTTTCTTTCAAAGAAATCTGATTCCTCACTGGTTAGCTCAACCTGGTACTCATCATAGACTTTGAAAACATTTGAAATAATTTCATTTATCTTCTTTTGGCCCTTTTCCAGTCGTGGGGTAATCACAGGATCTGGTTCATCCGAAGTCTTACCCTCGTACACAAACGCAGACAATAACGCCACAATTTCTGCAGATTCGAAATCTCCGAGGAAGTTGTTCAACACTAGTTCAGTGAGGACTAACTCCCAACCACAGTTGATCTCGCATGCAACTCTACCCTTTAGGACAACATTCAGGTTCTGGTCCACAAATCCTAAACATTTCAACACTTCTAATCTTTGTTCATAATCCGGCAAGAGTTCCAGATTCTCTTCAGAAATCAAAGATCTCAACTCTGTAATCTTGCATTCAATCTGATGTTTTTCAAACATGTTCTTAAACGCCTCTTTGAAGTTCCCGGATTTCAGGATCTCACTCTTTGAAAGATCACTAACCAAATCAGATCTCTCTTTCAAAGATTCATGCAATTTGATAGTAGAGAAGCCAGTATTGTCCATTTCATCCAACATATCTTGAAATCTCAACAGAGTGTTAAGCTGTTTCTTGAGATTTTCAATTTCTTCTGGATCACTCTGGATAATCTTGTTCATGAGAACTTTCGCTGAAGCTCTTCCAACTAATTCAATATCATTGATAGAAACCTCTGCAATCTTAAGCCCACCCTTATAGATAATCTTCTTGAAGTTCTGCCTGTAATATTGCTTTAATCTGGAGATGAATGGGAGGCCACTTGGCTCATCAGTCTCTGCTGCTTCACCCATATCAAAGGTCAAAACCACAAAACTGGTCTCCTCTGGAGTGTTCCCCTTAGAAGGTCTCACAATGAAACCAATTCTTGTCCTCTTATGTACATCTTTGAAGATCAACAATCTCCCTGCCTTCAACTTCTTTGAGAGGACGGCATGGGAGTTGTACTCCTTAACAATAATGGTAGTGAGTTCTTTGTATCTCATCAATTTACCAAAAGTTTCCTCTAACTGCTCTTGAGTGAACCCATCGGTCTTTGGTAGACCAGGTAATTTGTGCAACTCTTGGTCCAACAGCTCGATTTTCTTCTGATGCTCCGGAAGGAGTGTTTGTGAGGTGTTCTCCCCAAACGAATGCTTGATCATCTCCTCCACTCTCAACGCCTCAATTCTCAATAGGTTTAAAATCATGTTGTAAGTCAATCTAAACTGAGAAACAAGTTTAGTAGGAGTTCCCAGCATGACATCCTTCAGAGTCAGCTTGCTTAGTGGTTCAGTGTACGACATAATAATAACAGTACCTGTCGGATCCAAACCTCTTCTACCAGCACGGCCAGACATCTGCGTGAATTCTCCAGGCAGCAAGTCCCTGAATTTTACACCGTCGTGCTTTCTGATTTCGCTGAATACCACCGTTCTCGTTGGTAAGTTCAAACCCATGGCAAAAGTTTCAGTGGCAAACAAAACCTTCACCAATGTTTTGGCAAAGAGGATTTCAATCACCTCCTTTACAATAGGCAGAAGACCACCATGATGCACGGCAATTCCTCTAGACAACATATCTCTGATCGCCAGAATCTGTGGTAGTTCTCGATCTTCCTTTTTCAATCTAGCAACAGCCTTATCAATAAACATATGAATCTGAGACTTCTCCTTCGCATTACAGAAATCAATGCCAGTGAGAGTCTGTGCATATTCTTCACATCTCTTTTTGGAGAAGACAAAGATGACCGCAGGCAGTAATGTGTTCGAGTTTAGGAATTGCACAAGCTCAATCCAGGTGTTCTTGTTAGGTCTACCCACTTGGTTGAAGCGCTGACGTTGACCAGCGCTACCAGTACCACCACCACGCCCGTGGAAGTTACCACGGCCAGAGTTTTGATTTCCTCCACGGCCGCCTCTAGTGGCATTACCACCACCACGGCCTCCTCTAGAGTTGTCGTTTCTCCCACGGCCTCCTCTCGAGTTGTTGTTTCCTCCACGGCCTCCAGAACCCCCGTTGTTGGCAGGTTGCTTTTTGCCTTCGTAAAGATCAAGGTATTCGTTAAAGTTCTTATCCAGGAAGGTCCTTTCAGAGTCAATAATCTTCATAAGCTTGTTTTTACCCCAGATTGAAATCTCCAGTGGGACAGGTCTCTTTGGTGTAGAGATCACATAGATGTCTTTGTGCTTCGTTCTTCCCACCCAGTTGGCAAACTCGAATGTATTTGGAACAGTAGCAGACAAGAGGATAAACTTGACATGGTCAGGTAGCATAATAATAACTTCTTCCCAAACGACACCACGATCTATATCGTTAACATAGTGAACTTCATCAAAAATCACAAACTCAACATCTCTTATCAGGTCAGCACCTCTATAAAGCATCGATCTTAGAATCTCCGTTGTCATGATCAGACAGTTTGCCTCTGGGTTTATTTGCACATCACCAGTGACCAATCCGACATCAACTTCTTTGAAATCCTGTTTGAAATCTCTGAACTTCTGGTTAGATAATGCCTTGATTGGGGATGTGTAGATTGCCTTGGTCATATTTCTATTAGCCATAGCAATTGCGTATTCCGCGATGACAGTTTTACCCGCAGATGTATGCGCAGCAACAAATACAGAATCACCTTGTTCCAAATGGAAGATGGCTTCCTGTTGGAAAGTGTCCAGAGTGAATGGCCATTGACGAGCCATGTTCGGAATCATCTCCTCAAAGTTTTCAATTTTGTGATTCAAGTCGACAACATGAGCCCAATCTCTGTGTCGCGGTTTCGGTTCTGGCTTGTATAAAGAACGGCCAAAGTTTATGTCAACTGGTAGTAGTTCATCAATCTCTTTTTCAAATCCATGAGCAGATGAAGCGACATGCTCAATGTTCTCTAGGAGTACTTCATTAGAGCCGAATTCACCATATATTTGATCGTCAGAGGCCATGTCTTCCGCTCTCTCTAGTTCCTCTAATTCTTCAGTGATCACATGCGAATCGCCACCAATGTTCAACCCCCGGCTTAATCCCTGTGCAAGGTCAAACAACCCGTCTGGATCTCTGTGCAGGAGAGTCTTTTGAGAACTGTCATTTACAGTCAAGCTTCCACCTGGTTGAAATGGCAAGTTGGAAGTAGACCCTCTGAACGAGTGCTCTTTAGCAGCATATTGTCTCTTCAGGGAAATAGAGTTGGCCGCCTGCGAGTTGACCAGTTCAGCGTGGTTCAGCTTCTCTTCGTACCCAACAACCTGACCCTCAATACCCTTTCTTTTAAGTCTGTACTGTGACCGGGAAAGTGAAAGTGGTAATTGAACCAATGAGTCGTAAAGTGCAGTCTTGTCGGCTGCTGGGACCTCTTGCACCACATCGAGGAGATCCCATGGTAGAACATTCGATGGCGCAAGAAATTTCTCCCGAAGCTCCTCATTGACATCGACCACTGTGTCCAGGAGAGTACTATCTCTGAGGAGCCGTTCAATTTCCTCTACCGAGCTCATTTTGTGTTGGCGGCAGTGGTTGCTTTGTTTGGAAGTGGAAACAAGGTCCTTTTCAGAGCTGTTGGGAAGATTTCGTTAGTAACTTAGAAATACATATATGGTGTGTCCTCTACCGCTTTTTCCTCAATTCACCAAGTCATCACTGGAAAATTCGTTTTCAATGAAGATATCACGGCTGTTTTTTTTTGAAGCCAGCCTCGGTGCATGTTCAGAAGACTTTTACGACTCAGAAGAACCATCATGTCCACTGCTGAACACTCCCCTGCTCCTGTTGCAGAAGCTTCCACGCCTGCCGCTGCTACTGCCAAGACTCTTGCCTCAAAGAAAAGCAAGTTGTCTAAGGCCCAATTCCAATTGAAGGTGCCAAAGGGCACCAAGGACTGGGCTGATACTGACATGGTTATCAGAGAGGGTATCTTCTCCTCATTGTCCTCCCTTTTCAAGCGCCATGGTGGTGTCACCATCGATACTCCAGTCTTTGAATTGCGTGAGATCCTTGCTGGTAAGTATGGTGAAGACTCCAAGTTGATCTATGACCTTAAGGACCAAGGTGGTGAGCTATGCTCTTTGCGTTATGATTTGACTGTGCCTTTTGCAAGATATGTTGCCATGAACAACATTCAGAACATCAAGCGCTTCCACATTGCCAAGGTTTACCGTCGTGATCAGCCAGCCATGACAAAAGGAAGAATGAGAGAGTTCTACCAGTGTGATTTTGATGTTGCTGGTGTCTACGACAAGATGGTGCCTGACGCCGAGGTACTAGCTATCCTTGTTGAAGGTTTGACAGGTTTGGGTATCAAGGACTTTAAGATCAAGTTGAACCACAGAAAGATTCTAGATGGTATCTTCAAGGTTTCTGGTGTTGCTGATGAGGATGTCAGAAAGATCTCATCTGCTGTCGACAAACTAGACAAGTCCCCTTGGGGGGCTGTCAAGAAGGAGATGACGGAGGAGAAGGGCCAAACTGAAGAGACTGCTGACAAGATTGGTGAGTTCGTCAAGCTGAACGGTACGTTGGAAGAGGTTCTAACCACATTGAAGGCTAGAGAGGAACTGACCTCTAATGAGCTCGCTGCACAGGGTCTGGAAGACATGGAAACTCTTTTAACATATGTCAAGGCTTTCAACATTGACCAATACATCTCGTTCGACTTATCCTTGGCCAGAGGTCTAGACTACTACACTGGCTTGATCTACGAAGCTGTCACCTCCGCTTCTGCCCCACCAAAGAATGCTCAAGAGCTCAAGCAAGCGGCTGTTAAGAGCAAGGGTAAAGCCAATGAGGAAGAAGATGCCTCTGCTTACGTTGGCGTTGGCTCTATCGCTGCTGGTGGTCGTTATGACAACTTGGTCAACATGTTTGCCAGTGCTACCGGTAAGAAAAATGTCTCCATTCCTTGTGTGGGAATCTCATTTGGTGTCGAGCGTATCTTCTCCCTTGTGAAGCAGCGTGAAGATGAAGCGGCTAACCTCAAACCTACTGCCACTCAAGTCTACGTCATGGCCTTTGGAGGCGGTGCCGACTGGAAGGGTTACCTACCAGAGCGTATGTCTGTTGCCAAACAGCTCTGGGAGCAAGGCATTGAGACAGAGTACCTATACAAAGCCAAGGCAAATCCAAGAAAACAATTTGAGGCTGCTGAGAAGTCAGGTGCCCCAGTTGCAGTGATTTTGGGTAAGGAGGAGTACGCTGAAGGTAAAATCCGTGTCAAGAGACTAGGTCCAGAGTTTGCGGATGATGATGGTGAGATTGTTCCTTTGGATCAACTGGTGGGTAAGGTTCAAGAGAAGCTTCTTGAGTCCAAGGGCCACCATGGTGTGGACAGCGTCACTCGTTTGTTGAAGGGTCTGTAAGAATGATAGAAACGTATGTACATAATGTCTACATTTTGAAGCACAACTGTAGTTCGATCAACGTGTATATCTTATATATATCTCGGTTTGCTACTTATGCAAACTCAAGTGACTCAAGTCCAACATTTGCTTCTTAGGGGCTTTGATTGGAACAAACTTAGGAGTTGATGATAAAGACTGCCCTCCGTTCACAGTTGGAGTAACCACCCCTTGCCCAGCCTCTGGAATGAAAAAAGTTGAGTACTCAGTATCATCTATATCTAAAGGCGATTCATGACCCTCGTCATCCACATCCGTTGTGCTATGCACATGGTCGCTTAGATTCTCATCCGAGTCATTAAAGTTAAACTTTGTCTTATTCATTCTCAGCTGTTTGTTCATAGCGTAATGCTTCTGATTCTTGGTACTTAACAAATGTACAAAAGACTTCTGTTCCTCCCTAATGTTCCAGTTCAGGGTTCGGCTGACACTGTCAAAGTAATCAGTTGATGAGGACAACACTGTAGGAAAAGAGAAAGGACTTGCAGAGACAGTCACATAATCACCTTTCATCAATTCAACCCTTGCTCTCCCATCAAACGAAGCCCATGCGGTTGAACGACTTCTTTTAGGCACCTTCACCTTCAAAACCATACTATCTGGTAAAAGAATCGGTCTGAATGATAAAGTGTGGGGACAAATTGGCGTCACGGAGATCACGTTTACGCCTGGATGCACCAATGACCCGCCTGCACTCAATGAGTAGGCTGTAGAACCAGTTGGAGTAGCTAAAATCAGACCGTCTGCCTGTGCTACTGTGAGCAACTGGTTATCTCCATATAGCTCCAACATGGAAACAAATGGAGAAGGCCCTCTGTCTATCGTCAACTCGTTCAAGGCCTGTTGCTCGCAGACCAAGGAGCCATCAGCCCTGTGGACACGACAGGAGAGTCGGGTTCTCAGATTTGTACGGACACCATTCTCCATCACGAACTTCAATGTTTCCTTGAAGTCCTCGAATTGGAAGTTGGTGAGAAATCCCAGTGATCCGAGCGAGAAGGAAATGACCGGTGGAACACTTCTTTGGAACAAGGATGAAACGTAAAGAACTGTTCCATCGCCTCCCAGGGTGATAATAAGATCAATCTCCGAGGAGCTCTCTCTAATGAAGGCTTTGGTCCAGTACCGCAGCTGATCCTTCGATTTGGGAATGTCGTTGTTGAACGAATCGGCATCAAACTTCTTAGAATGCTCCAGGTGATGGTCCACATAAATTGTCATGTCCTCAAATTCTGTCAATAGCCACTCTGTGAGCTCCCTTGTCAGGTAAACAAGCGAGTTGTCTCTGGCCTTGGTCACGATCATGATTGTATGAGCGTCTAAAGTTACAGATGTCTTCGCGATGGATTTGGAAAGCATTCTCACATTGTGCACAGTTTCAGAGAGTTTCACATGCGATTGATTCTTTTGAAGCAGAGCAGCACTCGAGCTCGAGAGCTCCTGAAGTCTTTTGAATGTGTCCTCGTCACGACGGGGAGTGGATGCTCTGTAAAGTTTGGATCTGTCAATGTTCATCTAACTGGAGAGCTTGGTGGGGAAAAGATCAAGCCGTGGCCGTTTCGAGGTGGAATGAAGCGAAGCTGGTATAAAATGCGTAGGTGAGCGATAGTCGCTTATAAATTAACTCTCCCTTTCAGTATCTAGACTACCCCGAGGAGCTGTGGAAATTAGAACTTAAGACGAGGTTTGAACCGAGATATGAGTAAAAGGGTGAATTGTCATTCATGATTCCACCTACATAATCACACGAAAATTACCCAATCAGTATAAATCTTAAAACACAACAAATGACAGTTGTGTATTCGGTAAATCTACTAGTGTGTCTATGCACTCACTTCAGACACACGACATTTCCAGCCAGACTTCTTGTCTAGTAATGGCAAAGAGGCTCCGAGGCACCAGCCAAGCTCATTACCAGCAATCTTCTTCGCAGTTCTTAACTCTCTGTGAAGTGGAATGTCATACCCAGTGTGCAACAGGGCCACTTGGAAAGACAAGTCCAGACACCATTGTGGCTCATCTGATAGCTCCTTTATTGAGCCATCAATGGCTGACAAGGTAGAGGTCCAGGTGTTCTCCCCTTGGCAGACCAACTTGGCTAGCTCGGAAAGCTCTTGCAAAGTGAAGGATGAAGGCATACCCAATGGGTTAGTTCTGTCATAAAAGTAGGAAAACACATAAAGGTCATTGTGCTCCTTAAAGGTTCTGACAAGGGAAGGTTGGTGAACACCATTGAATGAACATGGCTCTGTTTTGCACTCAACATCCTTCTTCAAGATAGACTCAGCAAGAAATCTACACTGAGCAGTGGCAACGGTCTCAGACCCTTGAAAGTCGACCTTGTACTTGTCCCCAGAGTCGAGCTTAACGTCAACACCCTTGGCAGTCATTCCTGGTGGAACACATGGACTGTCCAACTTAACAATGTCTTTAGTACCAGCTGTTACTTTGCCAGCCTTGATAGCTGTCTCCAATATCAAAGAGTTGACCTTATTTCTACCTTCCATCAAGCCATAACCGAGATGTGAGAATTGGTACAAGGAGAAATCTCTGTTACCAAAATTGATCTCATACTTGTGCTCTCCATTAATCATTTTCTCACCATTCTTGAACTCTGGTTCAAAGACGATTTGAGTGGAGCCACCACCCAAATCAAAGACGGCAGCAGTAGGTAGCTTCTCGCTTGATCCAATGTTTCCAAGCAAATAGTTGGTAGTGATCCAGGCATAGACACCTTCATCATCACCACCCATAATCTCAACACCTTTCTTCTCGACGACAGCAAATGGGTAGTTTTTCTCCAAGTGCTCACGGACCTGGTTCAGGATATTGGTTGACTTTTCGTCACCCAACATTCTCAGACCAGCAGTGGCTTTCACAGCAATAGGAGTACAACCTTGCTTCTTTGCAGGAACAGACTCCATAGCAATCTTTAATAATGGATCAAGAGACTTAGCAGCACCAACGGCATCATCGTCGAAGGAAGATAAACCAGGTTTCAGCATTTCAAAGACCTCCTTGTTCAACTTTGGTGGAGAATAGCAAACGTCAAACTCATAAACGTGAACTCTGGAACCTGTGGAGCCAGCATCAATCATCACGACATATTCCGGGTCTGTGGTACAGTCAGTGATGGACTTCTGTTCCTCAGATGGAGTGTTGGAGTTTTCATCATCCTCAGAGTCAAGGGCTTGTTTCTCCTTATCTGGAACACCCTCATAAGCCTTGTCCTTGTTCTTGATAGCAGTGACTCCGTTAGGGTTACCACTGGAGCTAGCCTGCTTTGGTTTAGGAGCTTCCTTGATTGGAGTATCCTTGTCCTGGGCCTTTGGGTTCTGACCATTTTCATCAACAGAAGAATCGTCAGCATACTGTGGAGAGGTCCCAGCTACAAAAGCTTTTGTGCTCGCTGGTTTAGCAGCGGAAACCACATCATCTGCGTATTGAGGTGAGGTCCCCACTGGAACATCACCATTTGGCTTCGGAGGATAGTCGGCAGAATCAAAAGCTGCATCGGTGGCCTGTTGCAAAGATGATTTGGCCTTCTCTAACGAGTCTGCCACCTGCGTTGGAGGAGATGTGAAAAGAAAGAGCGCAAGGGTGAATAGCACAATACCACCAAGGACAAAGCGGTAATTTCTCACTGTAGGGCTGAGTGTGATAGCCATTGCAATGAGTTTGAACTTGAGGTAGTGTCCCCAAAAGCAGTGAGAACTAAACTTCGGCATATTTGCCTCGCTGTTAGGTGTGGCCTTACCGAGAAAATTTAGAAGCACCTAATTTCATGATAGGACATGGGCAACACAAGTTAACGAACAGAGTCTTAAAAGGGCATTATACCCTCGTTTCTCCATGTCTAGAAACATCGACAAGGCGAACACAGTTTTGTTCCGTTATCAGGAACAGCAGGCAGAAGCCAACGGCTACCGGGACTATCATTCCACCCAACGCCCCCGCAACATGAAACAGGTCAAGACACTTAATGAAGCTGAAAACTGGAGAAAGGTCATCATTAAGGAGATTAACGACAAGATCTTGCGCATAAACTCAGAGTCTAACATGTCTGATTTTCAAATTCGTGATTTGAACGAAGAATTGAATGTGCTTTGCAAAGAGAAGTACACTTTCGAGTATCACATTCTTCATAATCTCGATGGTCAGAACTACATTACTGGAGGAGGTACTATTAATAAGTACATTGAGAGCAACTCAGTTAAAATCAAGGGTTATCGCTACTTTGGGCGGGCTCGTCAACTGAGTGATGTTCAAGAGTTACTTGAAAGACAGAATGAGATCAAAGCAACGAAGTTGAAGGCAGCTAGTGATCAGGCACATGCATTAAACCGGATCAAGGAACTTGAAAAGCGAGTTGACCCTCACTACTTTGGATACAATGACGATTTCAATAATCCACTGAGTCACGAGTTGCTTGTAAGGAAACAAACACAGGAAATACTTGGAGAATTGATTGACCTTGGTGATGAGGGAATGACTGAAGAATCATCACCCAATGAAGCAGCACGGGAAGAAATCTTAGCGACTAGAAAACGGACAGAGATACTTTTGAAAGATCCTACTACAGCAGAGAAAATTATTTTGATCAAATCGAGGTTCCCAGCTACTTCAGAGGAAACGCAAAAGTTCCTTTTGGAGAAAAAGAGAACGGAATTACAGAACAAGTACAATATTTAGCAACGTAATTCAAGGCAAATCAAATTCAAAGTTTCAACGGACACTTACGAACAGCAGCTTAAACGCAGCCACAGATAACTCAGTTATACATGTTCCACTCCTCTAATATATTTCCAACAAATTTTAAATCAAAATGGTCATCCCCACTCAAGATTCTTTGAAAGTCATCATAAATTGGATCACTAGAACTATCTTCTACATTCTTATCACTACCCACGTCATCCTTCAATCTGTATCCGGGGGGCTCAGATCCTGTACGACTGTAATTCAAAGCTGATTGGATCTTTTCCTCTTTGTCACTCACTGAACTTGTCAAACTTGGTGCTCTTTCTTGAGAAAAGAGCTCATTTTGGGCCTCTGATGGAATCCCTTTAGAAGGCTCAAGCTGTTCCACAATTGTCTCTTTGAAGACACTGTCAAAGAGTTTGTCTAGAAGCTTTGGATTCACACCTTCATTGCTGTCTGTACCCAGAAGGTCGAAGTCAATAGGCTCCTGTAACCGGGAATCCAATTCAGCGACTCTTCTTTCACGATCATTAGAGAGAGCTCCAGTGTATATAGCATTGAACGCTTCTATCCCTGCTATATTGATTTCTTCTGGGAGAGTAGTCTCCTCTTGGTTCTGCTGTCTGCTGGTGGTGAATTCATCCAGGGTATGCGGCACCGTGGCACTGGTTGGTTCCTGGGCTACTGGAATAGATCTCTGGCACTCTAAAACCTTCAAGCCAGCCTCAATTCTATCACCAAGAGTCAAATTCACAGAAGGAAATAAATCCTCAAAGCCCCAACTCTCTCCCTGCTGTCTCTGCTTTTGCTGGGATTCCTCAAACCATTTAGCTTCTTGGATCAAGCCGTTACAAAATGCCTTTGCTGAACGAACATTTCCCGCAAAGAACTGAAAGAGTTGATGACCATGATCTCTGCAGAACTTATAAGTGGAACAGTCACATGATGTCTGTTGAAAGAATGAAACCTGTGAAAGGTTGAGAATTGGGTTCACTTTTATGGCGTTGCTTGGTTCAGATTGTGGAGAAAGAATATAGCCCTGATTGTGCTCTGGTGGCTGTGACGCAATGTTATATGTCAATTGCTGGGACACAGGTGGTGGTGTCGGTAACTGACGTGGTTGAAAAAACTGCCCTTGGAGGGATTGAATCTGTGATTGTTCCTCAAGAGTCTGTTGATGCTCAATACCAACAGCAACTTCGGATATCTGTGGACTGAGGTTGGTGGGTCTATGAACTGCATGAGTATCACGTTGCTCCTTGGCACTATTCTCTCTGGTCCATTGGATGTGGGCCTTCTTTCCCTTTCTTCTGATCCTTTTTTCCTCTTTCACTTTCAACCTTTCCTCAGCCAAGTTGAGGCTTTGATCTTCAGTGTCATGTTCAGATGCAGAGGGATCAACAGTGATATTCTGGTCAGGAAATGCATTCTTTCGGTACGTGGACAAGTATTTGTCGAATCTACTAAGAGGACCAATTACGGCAATACCCCTCTCAGAACTGGTTCTGTAAAACCAGCAAGGGGTGCTGTCCTCAACTTTGGTACAACTATAAGGAACACCACTTTCCTTGTCAATCTCCGTCACAGTTTGGAATCTGTATCCACGAGTGAATCTCAATCTGATACTATGTCTCTTATTTGTGGGCACTTTACCGCGACTCTTGACGCTAAAGAGTGGTTTATCTGTATGTTCACAGTCTGCAGCGCGATGGCCGCGAATGCACTCCTCACATGAGACTCTTTCTCCTTGAAACAAGATCATTACCGCTGTAGCTTTTGAGAATACCGTGTTTCAAGTATATGCTCGGGGTAGAGAAGACCAAAATGAGGGTGAGAAAGAGGGTGTATTTTGTATTCGGGAGGCACTAGAATTTCTGTTGGAGTGAGAGCAGTTCTTTCTGGTACTTTGAGGCTCCCATTTTTGAGTTCAGAGTGTTTTCTGTTCAAGGCTTCACTATTCAATCCAAACTGTCCAGATTAAGTCCGAGCCATCTTAACATGCAGACTCTTTCTCTTCAATATGGCAACAACTCTTGTTGACCATCACATTTCTGAAGTTCCTGAAGCCTTTAGGACCTTTAGCCGTATTTTTCAATCATTAATTACAGTTGAAAGGTATAAGGAAAAAACCTAATCTCAAGGTTCACGAACGGTTATGTGTCAAAAAAGAAGAAAATGGTAGGTCCACTACCCGCACCACCATCCCGACAGTTTAACTTTCAATTGCTAAAGAAAAAGAGGAAACTATAGAACACGTTGCTGTCAGATCTTGATGAACTTGTTTCAACAAGGATCAGGATTATTGAAGCAGACAAGGGGGAAGAGGAGGCAGCAACTAGCGAATGCACAGGTAAACTACATGGCTTGCTTGACATAAGATTATGACGTTAAATAATAAACAATTATATACAAAGTTTTAACCTATTCCCTTAGTACTCTATATCAAAGGGAAAGTGAATATTAAAAAGCATCCCTGAATGTCTTCCCTCATAAGTGTCATAAAACCGAACCTCTAGAGATCAACCTATTTGGTGGCAGCTAGCAGGTAGGTGACCAAGTCGTTTCTGTCCTTCTCCTTCTTCAAACCACCAAAGGCCATCTTGGTACCTGGAATGTACTTCTTTGGGTTCTCCAAGTAGTCAGACATGGTTTGATCGGACCAGACAACAGCCTTGTTGATGTTGGCGTCGGTGTAAGAGTAACCCTCAGCCTTACCAGAGGCTCTACCGAAGATACCGTGTAAGTTTGGACCAACCTTGTGTGGACCACCTTGCTCAACGGTGTGACATTGTAGACATCTAGTCTTGAATAGGGTGGCACCCTTCTTCTCAGAACCCTTCTTGAATGGAGCTGGCATTGTTCGTTATAAGTATAGATGGTGGAATTCAGGTGGTTTCAAAAAAGAAAAAAGGGAACGTGAGTTTATTTATATTTCTCAGGAGTTAAATTTTTTTCAGCGTTGTTGTGAATGGCTAGAAATCGCCGATTATGAATTCGCGTGCCGTGATTGGCCGAAGAACACGTAAATAAAACAAAAGGCAGCATTGGCTTTCAGGGAAAGAGCATGCAAATAACTTCGATACAGTGAGCACATAGGAACCTCTTTGCTGAAGAGAGGATCAGATTGTCAGGCCACCTACCTGATGCCAGCCTCCATCCATTCTAATTTCTTCTTCCTGCCAGAATCAAATGGTGGGGGACAAGATGGGGGCACATTACGGGCTTTGGCGTTAAAAATCACTCTGGAACTTGGAAGAAGAACAGAAAATGTCTCCGATTTGTGAACACAGGGCCCTGGATCTTTGAAGTCAGTGGGTATACTGGTCATGAGTTATATTTCAAGTCTCAGTGCTTGCACCCCGTAGAGAGATCCAATTTTCTCTTCTGTGTACATTCACTTACCACTAACACTCATTGCTTCACCCTTTGGGCCAATAGGGAGCCTTCTGTTTGTAAGGTTGCAGGAGTATGCTTTTGGTTCGGCGTGAGTTATCGGTCATTAGAAAAGCATTTTGATTATCATTCGCGAAAACAATTGTCACGTGGCAACCAGCTTTTGACTTCAGATTTTTGGTTTTAACCTTGTAACATAATCTGTGGTAAAAATTTTTTTTTTTTTTTTTGTTTTGAGAAATTGATTGGATTTTTCTTGTTTACGTTACAAAACGAGCAACTCATGCAGTGACATTTGTGCGTTCTGTCTTTGGTTTTGGTTTCAATGAAATCTCTGGGTCCGTGCGGCATTTGCAAATGCCAGGAAGCTAAATACAAGTGCCCCAGATGCCCTCTCTCTTACTGTTCGTTGATCTGTTTCAAATCGGAAACCCATAACTTGAAACATGAAGAGTCGACGGCAGAAGGCGCAAAGGTATCTGAGGACAAACTTCGAGAGGCCTCTAAAAAGCCTCTCCCAACTGCGCAGCTTGATGGCAATTCTGCGTACTCAGCATTACTGAAGGATGAGAAACTGCAGTACCTACTTTCCTTCAAATCACTACAGCATCATTTGAGAGATATCTATTCGGTATTCATCACCAACGGAAGTCTTCCATCTGACAAACAGCTCGACCTTGCTAATGAAAAACTGACCCAATTGCGACAAGCAGGTACAGAGGAAAATGAGCTGGTGGAGGAGTTTTGCCAACTCGTTACTTCTTCACTATTGGCCCAGCGAGCTTTGGTCTCGGAACACCCTTCTGATCTTCTACCTTGAATCGAAAAAGCGCACCCCCCAAATCCTCTGGGTTCTCATTCAGCTTATCGGGCTCATCCAAATGCAGGTTTGCAGTAGTGACGAACACCTCATCTAAGTTAGCCCCGCCAAACCCAACGCTCGAGACGCGCTGCGCAGGGAAAGTGAATACTTCCACCAGTTCCCCAACCTCGTTGAAATGAGCCACTGAGTTTGTTCCCCAAACTGCAGTGAAAATGTGGTTAGATTCAGTGATTGCGAATCCATCCGGTTCTGAACTAGGAAACTGAGGCTGTTGATACGTATCTTTAATGTTGATAAATTCAGTCTTGTTTGAAACTGTGTTTGTTGTGGAATCATAGTCGAATTTGTAGATGGTGTGGTCTAGGGAGGATGTCCAGAACAAGTTCTTGGCATCATGGCTCCAATTTATTCCGTTTGGGATCAAGACTTGTCCTTCTATTGTGTCGAATTGACCCGTTGTAACATCAATGTTGTAGAGCTTACCATCAGGTACAGGACCAATATCGAAATCACCCATAAGACCAGCGTAGATCGCCCAACCTGTAGGAGCCACAATGCCGTCATTAGATCTCAGATGAGTAGCTTCAACAGGGTACTTGATGACATATTCGAATTTCCCAGTCGTGAAGTCATAAGAGGCAATTCCATGACGAGCACCAAGGTATACCAAGTCGTCGTGATCTTGAACAAGATAAATGACGCCAATCTTCTCATTTGGAATGACAATCTCCTGGTGCGTGGTTGATTCCTCACCGAGACGTACTCTGTGGAATTTGCCCGCGATGATGTCTACCCAGAGCAGAGTGTTATTTGATGGATTGTAGGTGACACCCTCAGAGAGTCTACCGTTGAAGTTGAGGTAGGGCTTTGTAATCTCATTGCGTTTTACCGTGGAGAAGGTAGACATTGGCACGATACGTATACAGAATTGTTTGTGTGGGTACTATGGGTTTAAGAAAGGGGATGCGGGATGACCGGTATGGCTTATATATGTGGTGCTGCTGCTGTGTACGACTGTGGGAATTCTCGTTAAGTTAGCGAAAGATTCCACAACAAAATACGTGACGATTCAAACAACGAACGAATGATGCCCGAGGGGGGGCGCTCTAATAGAGAAGAAAGCCAAGTTCCAAAGAAGTGGACGAACAGGGCCAGTGGACCTCCCAGAAGATATGAAAGTCCTTGACTGATGATGTAGCGTGTGGGTTTGGTTGCTCTGTTCGCCGCTTCGTGGATTTCTCTTGTGCTATCTGAAATATGCTTACCGGGTATAAAGTGTCTGCAGGGCAGAACTCGATGCCATTCCTACATTCCTTCACTGGGCATTTTCTCATGTTTAGAAACCAATGTTGCCCTACTGTGTCTACTGAACGGCAGGACAACAACTCAACAACAGCTTTTCAGAAATCTACAGCGGTTCATGCACTTATACATATAAATCCTACAAAAGTTTCTTAGTGCTGTAACACTATTTACGAGAACTCAACCATATCTTGCCTCGTTTCAATTTCTGGTAGCCGTTGGGTTTTTTTTTTATAGTTTTGGTTTTGAACTTCCTTTATTGCGCAGAAAATGAACTGCGCCAGGGTGCATACACGCCGAAATATGGCAGCATAACATAGGAGTCGGCACTTGGGCGTCAGCAGCTGGGCTCTGATGTACAACCTGAGAGGCCCACCACATAACACAGCCGCTGCTGGGCAGCAGAGCGTGTGTTTATGTTCAAACAGACGCTCTTTTCCGCCTTCTAGGGTGAAGGCTTGGTGGAGAGACTGAGTACGCCCCCCTCCCATTTGTGAGCCAACAGTGGAGGACAGATTTGTGGACTATGGGATGGAGAGTACTCTTGTAGAGTATAGAGTTGGTACCCAGAATTTCATGATCACAACCGGCATGCATCTGTCTGGATGGGATTATTTTTCAAAAGGCTCTTGCTGCTGCTACGTTTCATCATCAGGGAGTTTCCTTTTGGATCTACAGTCTGGGCCCATGGAACTCTACAATATGCACAGTATGGAAGAAAATGCCAATTGTCTCATATATCGTTCATTATAGCATGGAGCGCATTGCTAGATGCTCACCAGGAAAGTATCCACTGTTCGCCAAGTTGGTGAGCGCGCAGCAATGGCAATCCACTGGATGTGGAATAACCTGTTCGTGAAGTATGTTGAATGCTGGATACGGCTGGTGGTCCACCGGGTAGTGGTGTATCTGAGTCTCCGCTGCTTGCGGTAATTGTAGTGGTGGCGGAGCTTGTGGAAATGGCACACTCTTTATCGGAGTAAGAAGCTGAGCTGGACGGAACCTCTTTGTACTCTCCTGCTGAGGACAGTCAGAGGCATCAAGCATACGCTTTATGCCGTACCCGAGATGCTGTGAATGTGTATGCAGTTGTTGTGGTGGTGGTGGTGGGGGCATGGATGCAATGTCCAAGAGTGGTGATCTTGGTGTGAAGGGGTACGACTCATATACGCTCGAGGCAGTTGATGATGAGGATATCACGAAGTAAGGTAGTGGCGATGGCACCACAGTCTTGGGACTAACTGGGTCAACAATGAGCTCATACTTGTGACAGAGCATTTGCAAAGTCTCAATCCAGCTAGCATAGTTTGGTGCGGTTAGAAACACATTGTAGTTGAGCTTCTTGAGCACTGTGATCTCCCTCTTCTTCAGTACAGGTAAGGACAAAGGGGTGAGGTTCTCCCAAGTCTTCATGGTATATGAAGAGTCGTCAAGGGCCTTATTTGAAAGCATCAAAAGTACAACAAGAAGCTCTGCCAACTCCGTACCGTTGCGGCGTGAATCACCACTAAGGAGCTTGACCCGAGATGTCGAGTGGAACGTGTAGCTGGTGGGGCAAGGGAAAAGCGACGTCTTATGCGAGAGCAGTAGGTAATGGTAGTATAGCGCATGTGCCAGTAGCTGTGTGTTAAGTCCCGTTGTCGATATCAGAGAGCTGAGCTGTGTATAGAAGGTGTTGTACTCTTCACTGTGGACAAGCGGGGTGGAGGTCTTAAAGTAGAGGCACCAAGCCAGCCGTATGAAGAGATGCTGGTTGAAAAAGGAGTCCATGGAGCTGTCTAGAGTATGGTAGTGGTGCTGTGCGTGTGTGTGTGTGTGGTATGTGGGTGGGCAGAGTGTGTAAAGAGAGAGAGAGAGAAATGCTAAGAGCAATGCTGGAGAATTATATACATGGGTCCGTAGCTGTTGGGATTCTGGGATGTGCACACTGGCGGCTGTTAACAGAGTGTTTTTTTGCAGCGATGTGCGTGTACAGGAGGAACTGAAAGCTTGAAAAAAAAAAAAAAAAAAAAATAAAGAAGTGGAAAAAGAAAAGTTTACGGTGATCACTGGTGGCGTGGACCACTCACTGCTTGTGAGAAGTAGTGCACGAGAAGTTGCGGACAGCTGCTGTTTTGCTATTTTGTGTATGATGGCTTTGATATAGATGTAGTTGTTATGACCAGTGCACTGTCCTTACCGTTTTTTCTCTGAGTATGTGGTACACTTCACATACTACCAAACGGTAGGCGTTGCTCTACTTCCCAATTGAACAATCAGGATACACATGCAATCTCTCTCTCTTTTTTGACGAAGACGCACACACACTTACCCACACGCTCATACTCTCTCCCGTCATCTCTATATCCGTGTCACGTATGTCCTCCCGCTATTTCTTAACCCTACGTTTCCGGTGGCTCTCGGCTGTTCTCTGAATGGCTAGAGACATGTGTGGCCAGGCCATTCTTATTCTTAGTCTAACGCAAATTGTCACAGTCAAAGTCTCAACTAACCGACTCTTGTAGCCCAGAAAAAAAGCACAGTGAGTACAGTTATCTTTTGACTATCAATCAATGAACACTATACACAACCACCCACCCTCTGTAATTTTATTCCCTGCAAGTCTAGCTCCCTCATCATGGGCCGTGCCGGGCTCTCTCTAGTTGCTACCTTAATTTTACTACTGACGCATGGTTCCGTATTTGCCCCCTCCTTTTGTCTTTTAATTTTGCGTGGTGCAGGTGGATTTGGCCGGTTTTCCAAATGACGAGAGACACCAAACGTCATTTCAAAGACCTGACGGGGCAGTCCATCGCCTTGTCCCCCGTAGTGTCGTATCATCATAACGCACGCACATATCTCTTAGCACCGTCCGCAACACTTCGTTCCATGATTTCATTGCCAGCACCATATGGATGTGGAGAGTGGCTTATTCAACTCCACTTTTTCACGTGACGGGTTGTTCCAGAGGCAGGCGCTGTATTCCAAAAAATCAACATATCAACACAACGACAGCTTCTAGAATCAAAGATCAAACAATCAATCACCGATTCAAAAAAAAAATCCCCCGCGCAGCCTTATGAAATGGCCAACGATGAGAACAACGGCACTTTTAATGAGGCCCTCGTCGACCTGATCACCCTTCCTGTCGCTTATGATAACCAAAACACTCTCGTCCTGCGACCTTCTTCAGACGCTGTCACCTTGAGTTGTGGTTGCATACTCACTGATTGCCTAGTTAAAGAACTCACTCATGAACTCTACTACATCGCCAAATTCAAATGTCCCCTCTGTCAATCAACGGCGAAGGTCTTGAGCAACAATACCGAGCTAAGGAAACTTTACTGTCTGTTGAAAGAACAAAAGATCCTTGAGGACGATGATGTTGAACCACTTCGCAGTCGTAATCAGAAACAGACTCTATTGTCGCTTTTCTACTCCGTTGCAAGCACTATTGATGACAATGATGATAACGATTCAGAATCTCTCGCAGATCAGCCACACTCTGTACTCTCCTCTTCGCATTCAAATGCGCTTTCGTTGAACTCGGGCAAACTTCTGGCAGCAACCACAGATATCAAGTCTTCTGCTTCATCTATAGCTTCTTCACACAAGTCTTCTTTCACTACACAACAGTTGCCAACTACACCAACAGCTGCTGTCGCTACGATACCTCAAGTTCCACATACGCTGTCGCTACAACCATCTCAACCACAACAACATCATCACCACTCTGAGTCTAAGCAGCTCTCGTTACCTTTCCTCTCCAAATTCCCCTCCAATGTGGGTGCCCGTCGCAGACTTTCCTCCTCCACCGCCTCTAAACCAATACCTCATCACCCACTTTCTGGCGCCGACTCGCCACTAGACCCTGAACACAAAGAGTACATCTTCGTCAAGTGCTTCCCAACCTATCGAGCCCGCTATGCCCACTCAACTCACTCAAAGCTCTTCAAAACTAAATCTAGGACATTCTCCAACGTCAGCATTGCTCCAAATTGCAAGTTTTTTGTTCTTCTTTCACCCAAAAAATGGGAAGTCTTCATAATCCCTTCTAATTACAAGCGTTCACCTTTCCTTCATTGCTGTGGTACCTCAAAGGGTGAATACGGTCAGGCCTTCGATAAGTTACACTCCTTTGACTCCCGGAATCCAGATGAGGTGAAAGGAGGGGGTTTCAGCCATGTCAATGATCCTGGTGGGATGGAATTCAAGCGCAAAATGCAGACTTGGGAACACCTCTATTGTGCAATGAGTGATTCGCTCCTCGTGATTTCAGGCACGAATGGTATTATGCGTGTATTCGACATGAATCAATACGGGAAACCCGTATACGCCTATTGCTCGCCATTTCCTATCAGATGCATTGATATTTCTTCTGATTCAAGGCTCATTGCGTATGGTATCACGGGCAAGGACCGCATTAGCGGGAGTGAGCAAGCGTTGATTGTCATGCATGTTTTGAGCTTTGATGAAAAAGGTGCGGCAAGCACGAGTAAGAGACGATCCAATGGCTCATCATCAGCGTTTTGGGGAGAGGAGGAGGAAAGTACTGAAAATCTGGAACTAAGGGGATATAATGGGTCTGATGATGTTGAGTTTAACCTCCTGGGCCCTCTTGTTGAGGTGAACCCCATCACAATTACGTTTCCTTACCATGACCCAATTAACCACATTTCGTTCTCCATTGACTGCAGTTATCTCTCCTGCTCAACTGCATTGGAGTCCCGTTTCCTAACAGTGTCAGTGAAAGACCCAGCCAAACCTAAACTTGTGATGAAGGCTATTAGATCTCTTGACACCTCCTTGGAAAGCGAGGGGATCACCTCTTTCAAGATGTTTCCAAATAACAAGTATATGGTTGTAGCCTCAGTTGCATTCAATGCGCCGCCAATAATCATTGACAATAATATCCGCCGTGTCAACACGGCCACCACAACAAGTTCACCATTGCCACCGTCTTCCAATGCAACTACAACATCTGGTCTCATTACTTTGACCGAGATTGATTTGGAGTCGAACCTCACGAAACCTACAGGAGCAAAAAACGTTGTAACCAATTCAGCCACCACCACTGCCACCACTACACTACCTGCCCATCAACAGCAATCGAAGACTTCCACGTCACAGACTTTCCAGCGCGTGGCGCAACCGAAACTTCTTCAACGCGTAGACGAAACGGGCCACAACATCCACAAGGTGGCCATCTCTCCTCGGAACGACTCCATAGCCCTCCTGGACAAGAACGGCACTGTCTATCTCATGTCTTCCACCAAAATGGATGATCCATCCTCGAAGCGTCTCGTCGTTGTGGACCAAGTTTCCAACTCTTTCCGTGTCCGCGAGAGTGCAGCTTTATGTTTTAGTAAAGATGGGCACCAACTCTTTATCGTCGATAGGAAAGGTGTTCTTTACGTGCATGACTTCAGCGCAGGGCTGCCTTCCAGTCCTGAAATTACGAGATGTAAGGCTGTTGTTGCTGAGTAGATAGGAATAGCGTACACATTAACGAATCATGAACTAAGAAAGCTATACTGTAGGTTGGTTTGGCACACAAGCATTCGCGAAAGGTTTCCTACAGGCCCCACCCAGCCTCTGGAAAAAGCCCCGCCTCCATCCGGACACCACTAAATGACCCCGCCAGTGTGGACAAACCACCTTTTTCAGTAAACTCCGAGTTCGGAGACCTACCAACTCTTGAACAAAAAGCATGATGGAAAGTCCAAAGATAAGAGGGTTGGGGAGTACTGATTAGAATGGGGGAGGGGTAAAATGTGGCGGTGTCCTTCCCATCAAACCAAAAATCACTCTCATTTCTAGGCGATTAGTATCCGTGTGACGCTTGGTTTCGCTAGCACCCAAACGACGTATGCACCTCTCTCTTTTATGGAAAAAAAATATATAACTGGGGGTGTCGCTTCTCAGTAAACACTGCAACTTGGCTTAGTTCACTTCTGCTCATTGAAACATATTCAAACCGTACGGGCGGTTCAAACCCTGTCTATAAATTACAAGCTCGCTCAGGTACACCCAACTCTTCACTTTACAAACGGCATCAGACATGACCTTCCAGGACTACGCTCTCGAAGAGAGACTAGAGAATTACGAGGCAATCCCACACCTTTCCCCGCAAGAAGTAGTGGAACTCAAGAACAAGACGAACTGGATCTTTAACCAGATTGGCACGAACTACTTCGCCAAGGAGAAGTTCCTGGACCCTGAAAGAAAGCACCAGCATACCCATGTCCATGTAAAGGAAGTGGACCATGTTACTAGCAGGCACTTCTACAATGACTTTCCCAGACTTCAAAGTAACAACGATATGAGCTATCATGAAGATGATATCACTATGCGATTCATTGTCGATTACTTTTTTGGAGACAAAAAGAAGTGAGTTGAATAATATGAAGGTTGAGTAGGATACATTGGGGGATGGTGTTTGCTTTATAGTTTTATGGCGTTTTGGGGAATCAAGGAGGTTCACGCATTTTATGAATTGATGACTAGAAACTACGAATCTCTTGTAGTAGTTCATGGCACATCATTAGAATCGTATCGAGGGTGTTAATAAATCAGGGTGTAAAGAGGCATATACCAATGTCCTTTCATTCTTCGTCCTCATCGTTCTCATCGTTCTCAACACCCTCAAAGTTTTCAGGGCCAGGCTTTGGAACATGTTCCAGATGATAATGTTGCTTTCTCAACTCAGCAAAGGATTTTCTAGGAGCAACCTCCTCCTCATCGTCTTCGTCATCTTCCGCGTCATAAGCATCTTCAAGATGAACCTTGTGAAATTGCGGACCGACAACAGGAATGTGCTCATTGTGATAATGCTGCTTTCTCAACTCCTCAAACGACTTCTTTCTTGGCTCCTCTTGTTGGCTGTCAGTAGACGGTATCACAGCACTTCTGTGAGTGTTGTCCAATTGATCCAGCTCGCCCTGGCCAAACTCAGGCTCTCCAAGCGAAAATTCATCTAAATCGTTGTTTTCGTCGTCGTCATCTTGATAGTACTCATTTAACTCCGGTTGAGTGGCCTTCTGAAATGGAGTCTTTGGCTCGTCAATAGTCTGACCCAGATTTTCCATGATGTTCTTCTGGATGACCTCATTCTCAGATAGATTCTGCTTATTCCATTTCAGTTTGTCCTCACTGCTGGCATAGATTCCAGTGTTGTTGCTGTTATCATCGTCGTTGTTATTATTGCCATTGTGCTCAATCTGCCGATCCGATTTGAGAAGGGCATTCAATTTGGTGTTTTTCAACACTTGTTCACGGAACTCCTTTGTGGATTCAGCAACATGTGCGCTCTTCTGTTCCTGGTTAGGCTTATTCTTCAAAATTCCACCCATTATCGCTTGATCTGATTGTGTCTATGAGGGCTGAAATAGGGAATATTGCAATGGAATGATGGCAAGCAAATTCCGCGAATTTCTTTATATTCAGCCGGGTAATCCCAAACCATCACTCCCAAACCCTATAAAAAAGGAGCGAAAATTTGTTTGTTGTGTCCTCAGTTTTCTAGTCTCTCCAGCCAACCAGAAGATCAATATCGATTTAAAACTTATATCGAACATGGTTCTTGCCTTTTACCAGAGCCATCCGGGTATTGTCTTCGCTAATGGTTGTGCTCCTATCATTTTTTGGAACTCTCAACTTCTTGATGACACCTTGTTGTCATTGAATTCTCTTTTTTTTTTTAATTGCTTACTATGAGATCATGGTGGGTGTTTAAAGAAGTGCTGACTGGGCGGACTATTCTCGCTTCCAGTGTTCATGGTGGATTCTGGTCTTCTAATGAGTGTCGTAGATCTAGGATCCCAGCGTGTTTTTTTTTGCAGAATACACGCTTGACCTGTGGAAGTTGAGACATTCCCTTATGAATCGATTCTGGAAGAAGCTGCCAAACTCTCTTTCTACGCTAAGTTAGGGTTCAACCGTAGGGAATGGAACCTCACACTGTGTGTCTATCTCGATGTCTCCCTCAATCTATTTCTCTAGCACACATATGGCTTCCTCTCAGCATTTAGTTCAATGAAGGATTATTGAATAGACTCAGCCCTTCAAATCCATCTAACACGCGTAAGTGTTGTTCCAGCCCAGCTTGCCCAGCCACGATTTTTTTTTCCCGGCAGATCCCTTAAAGAAAAATGTCGAAATCAAAACTCTGATTACCCTCGCACAAACCTCGCCTGAAAGTCGCGTAGCGGACCTCCTATTGTCGCGTCTTTTGCTGCTCATTTGGGCTCTTCGTATCTATTTCCACACATACAGGTCAAATCAACCCGTTTGTCCTCAGAAATTCCAGCTGTGCCCTCAGGCCTCAGATCTCACTCGTTTTTAAGCCGCCCAATAGATCACGCGTGCATCTCGAACTGTTTGGACCCCAACGCAACCGTCCAAGTCTGTTGTGGCTCTTCATCGTCTTCCCATAAGTTCACCATCCAGTGCGAGTTTTGTTTGCCAATTTTCATAGCAAATTTTTGGTATCTGACCTGACCAATAGACACTGAATATGGCTCATGTTCATTACTCGCCGGTTGGCTTCTCCTACGCCATCAATATACCTGCTTCAACGGTAGATTCTAGTGCATATGAAACAGCTTATGCAACAATATCGGCGCCAGCATCCACAATTACAACGAGCTTCGTCACTTTTGAGAAGAGAGCTGGCGATGATTCTTCCAGTTCTTCATCTATAAGCAGAACTAGATCTTCAACGACAGCCACCAAATGTGACGGTGACAAACAACAGTGTCAAACGGGTTCCGAAATCAGCGGGGTCGCGATTGCACTTGCCGTGGTGATACCCGTGGTGGTCTTCTCGGCTATAATTGGCTACTTTCTATATCGCTCATATAGAAAGGGTAAGAAAGAGGCTGAGACAGATGATGATCCAGATTTCTACGGTGAGACCACCATCTTGCCAGAGTATCCAATGAGAAACTATAATGGATACGGGAATCCGACTGGACCTTCTAGTGGTGGTGGCCACAATGACAAAGCTATGCTTGGTGACAACCAGTCATACTATTCCCTGAATCCGTTCGGCAACGACAACAACACCAGATATCCATCACAAGTGATGAATGCTCCGCCATCTGCTCGTCTTGCCAGTACCAGTGGCTCGTACTATGAAAACTTCCCAGTGCCCTTGCAACACCATTTGGGTTCTAAGCACTCTCTAGATGACTTTGCCAAACAGAACTTTGGCAATGAATACTCTGGGTACAACCTGTCACGGCCAGTATCCAGAGTTGCATCTGGAAATGATATGAAATCTGTTTACAGAGGTGGGTCACCAAACTCCTCCACTTTTAATTTTACGCAGCAACGACATCAGAGAAGCCTCGCTGAGAATGCTCTGACCAGTGAGGGCCCAACCACTACTGAGTCTACAGTTTCTCAAGAGAAGAAGATTGAAAGCGAATTTAATAATCTGGCTGCGCCTGTTCCAAAAGCTGGTACTATGAACGTGTTTGATGACGTGCCTTCTGAGGATGCAAGCATCAGTCATCAGTTTCACCACAGACAAAACAGTGACTTTTCCTACGTTGAAAACGAGCCTGAAGTTCTTGAAAGAAATCATGCTGAACCGCCAGAAGACACGTCTTTTGACAATGACTTTGGTGATGATACTGCTGCCCCATTGTCTTCTGATGGTTTAAAACTAACTAACCCTGATGAGGAGGAAGATGACGAGGATATTCAACGAATGAAGAGTGTCTACAGAGTCTACTTTGATAGAGAAAACTCCATCAAGGGAAAGAAGCAAGAAGGTATTGATGATGAAGGAGCTCCACCACTGCCTAAATTTGGTGAAACCATCAATGAGTCAATGAAGAAAGCTGCGGTCCCAAATATTGTTGTTGAAGAGCCATTAAAGTCAGAGATGGACAATTCTCAAGAGCTTCACGAACCTAAAGAGTATGCTGCCTCAGATGAGTACGAGACTGAACACCATGACCGTGAAGATTATGAACAAGACACATTCTACGATGCTGCTGCTCCATCAACTTCATTGAGCCCAGCTACAGGTCAAGAGAAGTCTCATAGAGCTGCTTCTTCTATCTACTCCACCATCCCATTGAGCCAGTTTGACCAGCAATCGCAGCAGGAACCTCAATACAACCAGGACGACTACCAATACCAACAGCAAGTCTATCCGCAGCTACAACAACGTTACATTCCACCACAACCGCAGTATCAACAGTATCCTGGTAGAATCCAGGCGCCACGGTACAATGACCCTGAGGCGCCAAAGGTTCCAAATCCATCCAAGATGAATTACGACTCGGTAGTGACTAACACTGAGTATGCTCCAACCAAATCCTTAACTGGTGGCAGCAGACCTGACCTCACAATCAAGCCATTCAATCCTTTGCATTACTCAGATCAAATTTTCCAGCCAACTTCACCAAACTCACCAACAGCTTTTGACCAATTCCCAGGGGATGCTCCTAACAATAACCTCAGAGATACTACCGGTACGCCTCCTTCACCTCATCACATTAGACAAAGTATTGTCATGGTGAATCCTGTTGAAATTGGTAAGCAAAAGATCTTCAGACCTGCCGGATCCTTTTATCAACAACAGAGTGCTAATAGTTCGAGAAATGGCAGTATGACAAGTCAGTCGATAGGACTCAACCAATATGCTGACAATGAAGAACTTCCTAGAAGTGGAAGTCAGGCCGATTTGAGGAAACATTTGGGCTCCAGCAACAATTACAACTTTTTGTAAGTGTTCTAGGGCAAAATACTTCACTTGTTTTGAAGTTTTGGGTTTGAGTTTGAGTTTGTGTTGGCGTTGGTGTTGGTGTTGGTTTCTTTCTTCATTGTAGATTTCTGCTGGAACAGTGCCTCTTGGTCGCTTTACCAGATGGTAGTCATATATGTATAGTTATTTGATCTTTAGTCATGGACACAATGTATCTAGATTTGGTTTCTTAGTTCTCTATGTAGTTGTGGTTATAGCTACACTCCTTTTAAAAACCCGTATCCATTATTACTATTATACAAAGGTGTAGCATTTCAAAAAACCACTTTTAACCCATTTATGCCAAATCAAAATCGTCGATCTTGTTTCTGTATTTCAACAAGTTCTCCTTAATCTTACTGGAGTCAACCCACGTTAAGTAATCCTCCATGGTTCTGGTAACTAGATATGCTGGGTCTGTAATAACGTTTGGTCCAACTCTCACGTGTCCTTGTTCAATAAACGTCACAGCATCCTTCAAATTTTCACTCATCTTCAAACGGCACATCACCACTCCGATTCTTCTTCTGCAAACAGCACTCACCGTCACCTTATTCTCCAGATCAGAGATCTTTGACTTGGTGGCCAAAATGCCCATAGAATAGAGCTTTTCGAGCAGCAATTGTTCGTGTTTCGTTCTGAATGGATCATTTGGTTGCAAAAGCGCAAGCTTGTTTGCTAGCTTTCTGATGGAACCACATATCTTGTTGTATTTGTGGTAGTCTTCACGGTCCTGAATATGATATGTTCTCATAACCTGAGCATCACGGTGGCCACCATCCTGCTTCCAGTCAAGGAAATCAACTTTTTTCAGCAGCTTCTTCTCATGAAATTTGAGCTTTCTGACCATTCTGACCTGATACTTATATGTTCTAGTTACAAACCCCCTCACTGGAACGCTTTGAGGTTCGTTGCTTGACAAAAAAATCTCAAATTAAAATTTCAATGGCGATGACCATTACCCGGCTTCAATGATTCAACACTTTCGCGAAATCTCGAGAACTGAAAAATTGAACGAAGAAGAATTCGGAAAGCCTCTAACCATAAGGGGCCTTGTTGAAGTGACAGCGAGTCCATACTCAAAATGTTCGCATCTCCACGTCTCTCGCTTCTCCAATTTGGAACGAGAAGCTTTACGCAATCATTCATACGAGCATCACATATAGGCTCCTCTCCTATACTGATTCCACAGGAGGTCAAAGTTGAGGTGACCTCATTGGCTGATCCTATCATCAAGAGAAAAGGTAGAAGCGTCCTCAAGCTCACTCAAAACGCCAAAGTTATTGGCCCAAAGGGTGAACTGAACTTTATCTTTGCTGACTTCGTCAAGTTTGAGAATGACAACGCAAAACTCAAGATCACTGTAGAGGATGAGTCTGACAAGACTCAGAAGTCGCTCTGGGGTACAACCAGATCTACGATAAGTAACCATGTTGCTGGTGTCACTGAAGGTCACTTGGCCATCTTGAAGTTTGTGGGTACAGGTTACAGAACTCAACTTGAAGAGAGAGATGGTAAGCCTTATGTGTGGTTGAAGCTCGGTGCCTCCATTCCCCGTGGTTTGTTTGTTCCGGAGGGTCTAACAGTTACTTCCCCATCTACCACTAGAATCATTGTTGAGGGTATCGACAAGCAACAGGTTAGGTTATTTGCAGCAAACATTCGTCGCTTCCACCCACCTGAGCCATACAAAGGTAAGGGTATCTACCTCGATGGTGAGACAATCAAATTGAAGGATAAGAAGATCAAATAGTGAACTCCCTCACTGCTTGGGACGTGTACATAGGTTCAAAGATGCATATTATCGTGACAGACTTAGTATGTGTAGTTCCGAGCTTGTCATGTTTGATCGGAGTTATTCTCTAGAACAAACTCCCTGATTAGGAAATTTACCCTGAATAGATATTCTTCCAAAAAAAAGTGAACAAAAAAATCTCCCGAAAACCTTTTGATGGTGGACCGACTCATTCTTTTGCCTGCCTACAAAAGCATCACTTGTGAGTTCGTTGCGTTATGAACTCCATCCTCGGTCTGCAATGCTTGAGAGCACAGATCAAACCACTAGTGCCGCGTCTAGTACGCACTGGTGCTTCATTAACTGCCCCATCTACCATTCAATCAACAGTACTTGCAAAGTCCATCAACCACTCACCAACTGAAGCATATTTAAGAAGAAGACTCCCATACAGAACTGGTCTTATTGCATTGAAAAGAGGAATGGCTCCTTGGTTCAACAAGGAGACTGGTGAGCAGTTTGTCGTGACCATTCTTCAGGTGAATCAGGTCGAAGTGGTGTATAACAAGTCCATCGCTAAGGAGGGTTACAACGCTGTTCAAGTTGGTTATGGTTCCAAGAATCCAGAAAAGGTTTCAAAACAGCTTCTGGGTCATTTTTCCTCTGCCAAGGTCAACCCAAAGTTGGAAGTTGCTGAGTTCATGGTAAAGAATGAGCAGGGTTTGTTGCCAGTTGGCACTGAGCTGAAGGCGGATCACTTTAAGCCTGGTCAGTATGTTGACCTGAAGGGTGTCTCCAAAGGTAAAGGGTTTGCAGGTGTCATGAAGCGTTTTGGCTTCAAAGGTCAGAGAGCCTCCCATGGTACTTCCTTGACCCACAGACATGGTGGTTCGTACGGTGCTAACTCCACTCCTGGTAGAGTGTTGCCTGGAAAGAGAATGCCTGGTCATATGGGTGCTCAAAACAACACCAAGCAGAACTCCTTGGTTGTGGATGTTGATGCAGAGAATGGCTACATTTTGGTTAAAGGTGTTGTTCCTGGACCAAAGAACTCCTTTGTCAAGGTTTCAGACGCCATCAAGAAATTGTAAATAGATTATCGGTTAAGTACATAAGGATTTCATGACTAGACTGCAAGTCGTAGGAACTACCAAGAAGAATTCAAAGGACTGTAATTAATAGAAATACAAAGCTCGGACTCTATCAACCGATGACTGCATCATCAGCAAAGGTATTCCAAATTACTTTTAGTCATCTTCCATTTCAGATGGTTTCAACAAACCGCCGACCTTAGCATCTTGTTGCTTCTTCAATCTTTCTCTTTCTTGGTTTTCAGCCTCCTTGTCTTCAGCGTACAAGTAATCAGTAGCATCACCACCATATTGTTTAATTTGAACCAAGAAATCTCTCAATGTTCCTTTAAAGGCATTCTGGTCCTTCTGTTGGGAGATCAAAGCGGCAATAAAACCTTCAATCTGTTCCTTTTTCAGATGAGGGAAAGCATTCATCAGTGTATTGGCAAGGTATTGTCTCAAAAACACAGAGTTGGTGGTGCCTTGTGGGGCCTGCTCAGGCGTGTATAGAGGTTCAGAAATAAAACCACTCTCTACCAACTCAATCATCTTGTTCAACAATTGGGATTGTAATCTGAAACCAGCCTTGTGGGCAGAATCTGTAATGGCAGCAAATGTTTCATTCAGAATTGGGAAGTAGAAGTTCTGGTAGAAGGCTGTAGTGAATGGGGTGGTGCCTAACTTCTCCACATTCTTGATTAGGTCCACAGCCAACTCTAGACCGTAACTTTCAACATTTCTGTTAATGTGCTTGAAGGCCCACAAAATAGCATTCACTAGTAACTGGAATGCATCTCCAGATAGCTGTAGCAAGGAGTTGAAGGATTTCAAGTTGATTTCTTTCAAAAGCTTGTAGAACTCAACACGATGTTCAGGGTATTCGGTGAAATCCTTGTTGATCATACTCAAAGTTGGCTCAAAAACGCTCTGCAAAACAACCACAATGCCATCAGAAATCATATGACCAACCTTGGAAACAACAACTGTCAAACAACTCAACACTTCAGCATCACGGGCATCTGGAACGTTAGTCTTGTAGTCTTCCAAAATGGTACTAAACAGTGGCTCAACTAAGGTCGAAACGACTTGTTCCAGATTGTCAGCCTTAGAGATATATGCCTCCACTAAGTGAAGTATCTCCTTCTTGATGGTTCTGAGACCACGGACCTTCGGAGTCTTGGTGGCAATCAGCCCACTCTCAGCAACAGAGTCTGAAATCATAGTGGAAACAGCCTTGTATAGAGATAACATGTTGGAGTAAATTGAGCCCAACTGTGTGTAAAAGCCTGATCCTAGAGATTTACAAACAGCAACGTTGGTCTTGATAATGTTGGCAATGATTTTAACAGTCTCAGAGTTAGTCAACAGTTGCGGGTCCTCACCGGCCTTAGCGACAATGGCATTCCAAGCAATATTTGGCAAATGCATTAAATCACTCAATAGGTGCTCCCTCACTTGTGGCACGGTTTGAGCCCCAATTATAAAACCACAAGCTTCGTAGAAAGTATGTACCTGTTGTGGGTGAAGGTCTTCGGTGATTCTTTGAATGTCTCTAATAATCTCTTCAATGAATGGTTCAGATTCGTCGCTCTGTTGAACAACAAAATGACGACGACACTTCAAGGTGATCTTCATGAAGGTATCACAGGCCATGTCTTGAACACCTTCATGTGTCTCGTGCATGAACTCAAACAACTTATTGATAACAGTCTTCAAAAACTTCCAGTGAGCTTTCAAAAATCTTGGGTATTGACCCACAATGTACATGATGTTGGAAGCAACAACGGCCTTATTGTCCTTACCACGTTTCATATCAGTCAACGCCAACAAATGCTTAATGACAGCAACCAAGAATCTCTTCTCCATATCCTCATTCATGGAACCCGAAATGGAACCGATAGCCCAGCACAGAGTGTTAATGTTATGCCAAGACCATTCAGAACCATCAATTTGCTTGTTAAGCTTTTGACTCAAAATCTGCTCGGTGTCAATAACATCCAAGTGGGTCAAGTAAACCAAAACTTCTCTCATTGACTTGTACAGGGTGATAGTATCAGACTCTTTGACAAATTCACGAACAATTTCACCCTCATCATTTTGAACAACCAACACCTCCTCTGGTTTGGCCATATTCTCAATAACAACCAGTCTCAATTCTGACAAAATAGCTCTGTAAATGTGCTTTCTGAGTGGGTACTTCTCTAAAAGTTCTGGATCTGGGGCACCGCCAGATGATGATTGCAACGCATTGCTGTAACCCAGCTGCATCATTGGAGACAAAGCGTTTGTTGGAAGTTCTTGCATCTCCGTAAACAAAGAAGATACCAACTTACTCCAGTAGTCCAAACAGGTTTTGAATAGTTCTCTTTCCTCAATTCTTGAAAGCTGGATCAAGTATTCATGAGCAGTAATGAGTAAGCCTCTGAAATCCTCTCTAGCTTCCAAGGCCAAAACGTGATTACTTAAAAAGGTGCTGATAAACATGGCAAGATCCTGTAAGAAAGCCTGGTCTGCAGCGTTGGCAACTTCGTAGCTCTTTCTCAATTCAGTGTTTGGAGGAATAACTTGTGCAATCTGCTCCATAGCCTGACCAAACATAGTCACAAACTCAGAATCATACTTGTTTGGAGTCAAAGAAGAAACTTCGGTTAAACACTTCAATGTGGTAGCTCTAGTGGACTGATCTTGTAGGAACTTTGTTGTCAATACACTCAACAACGGTGTTTCAAAAACGTAAGGATGAGGAACCCATTGAATATATCTCTGTAACGCATTCAAAGTGGCGACAATCAAGGAAGGTCTGGTTGCCTTCTCCAACACCTCAGCACATAGTTTGAAGATTTCTTCAAACTCCTGCAGCATAGAGCTTTTCAATTGTTTAGCCTTGGCTTGGGTCATTTGTTCCGACGAAAAGTCAAAAACTTCTTCAGCCAGCAGCTTCAGAATAACCATGTTGTTCTCACAGACATTGAATCCCGCTCTTGAGGATTGGACAAGCTCAGAAATGAATGTTGGCCAGTCTTGAGGCCAATCTTGCTTAAGAATTTGAACCAAGGTCAAGTCACACTTGTTAATCAACGATCTTTGCTGGCCAAAAGTCTCATCACTGTCACATTGGGCAATAATCATATTCACAATAAAGTTTCTAATACCTTTTCTTTGTTCATCTGGTAATAGCTTCCACTTGGTTGTGATGAGCTTATCCAGAATGGACAGGCCAATGTACTTCGTTTGGGAGTTGTTACTGTACTGCAAGATCTGATCAGCCTTCTGCCAAGCATCTGGATGCTCCTGAAACTTGGTGATCACATCTTGGGCTTCCTTCCGGTCTGGGCCTGAACCTTTGTAAAAGGTTTCAACAACTCGGTCCAGGAGCTGGATGTCGAGATTCTTAGAAAAGTCCAAAACAGCGTCCATATTGAGATTCTGACTGAAGGTGTTAGTAAAACTATTCAACAAAATGATCATTTGTAAAACCTAGTCGACTGCTGAAAAAGTACTATTGCCTGGTTTAGTTGAGCATTGCTCAAAACCCCTAAATAACGGCAAATGTTGTTAATCAATGAATGCACAGTAAAAAGACGGCACCCAAGAAGCAATAATCAGCAGTCTCAAGGACATTAGTGGTAAACAGTCCCTGAATTTACTTACCTAGTTGAAAAACTCAGGTCCGACAGGAATTCACTCTAGGAAATCGATAGGGAGGTATAATCACTTTTGAAACGGAGACAGTTCAAAACTCCTTCAGGATTGGTACAACAGCGATCTGAGTAAGAAAACAGAGAAAACAGTTCAAATTATCAGAACTGTAATATCACAATGGCAATTGGGAAACTGGAGCTCTCCTAGAACTTGAATTGTGACTTGTTCAATGGGTTGGTTTTGAGTGTTTAGATCTTTTTTTTTCTTTTGTTTTGTTTTCATTTGCGGAACCGGAAGTGACTATTTCCGAGGGCATGCGAGCTCTGGTTATCCCTAAAGGGCCGCTATCAACTCCTACCGAATCACCAGCACTCTTACATGCTCAGATTAAGCATTCCCCTAGTATATTTAGGTAGCTCATTAGGTGAGGTACACGTCAACCAAAAACAGAAGCTTCCAATAGATTATCTATTCCCGCCGTATTTGCCGTCGGTTGGCAGAAATAACTATTGAATCGAAAAGATTAATTCCAGAAGAACTGAGAATTTGATTTGAATTATCAAAAAGTTCTAATTTTATAATTATTCATCCAAGTCTCTCATGCCTACTTCCAACATTATTCTATTCTATCTATATACATAGTAAAAGGTTTTGTTGAGTAAACAAAGGCGAGGGAATGTAACCTAAAAGTATTGTACTTGAAACACTATTCGTAGTTCGAATCCCAGTTCAATACATTAGAGCTCCTTAGGGCGATAGAGAGGATTTATTGAAACATCGCAGTTCTTTTCACCCTCCAGAGGAAATCGAAGGTGTCCGCTGTTCTAGACTTAGATATACTTATATACTTTCATACTTCTATAAGTTCTAAATTCATTTATTATGAGAAAAATATCCAATTGGGTGGGTAGCAAGGAGTCGTGTGGTACTGTTCGACAACCTATCTATTCGAGAAGATCTCAATTGATTGAGTTAATGAAGTTCTGCAGAAAAATGAATGTGCTGTGATGCAGGCCAGTTGAATAGTGAGAGGAATTTAGGAAATGCCGATCAATGATGGGCATGGATGAAGAGAACGGCTGAGAAGCTGAGATAATTCTCACTAGAAAATACGCTCTGTGATCATCTCACCTTGCTCACTCAAAAAATTTGAGTTTCATGGTGAAAAGGATGAGCCACGAATCACGCACGAACCATGTATTGTGGCTCACAAGTTGCACATGATATTAAAACTCTGAATTATTCATCCATGCTTCAAAGCGGCCTGAACATTATGTAGCAGTCAGGCTTGATAATTTTTCCACCTCTCAGTTTTCGGTCTCTGGGACTCTCCTCTGCCAATTGATATCCTAGTTTCTGGTACCAATCCACCGCCGAATTGTCCGAAAACACAGTCAGCTTTGTCCCCTCAAGGTCCCTGATTTCCAAGCCTTCAATTTTCAGACCTTCAATGTAATATCCAGAAAGTTCATGTATACATGTGATCAGTGTTCTCCCCAGGCCTTTCCCATGCCATTGGGGTATCACTTGGATCTCATAAAGGTACACAACCAACCCTTCCTCCTCTGTAAGAACAAACGACACAAACCCAACAGGATCTCCTGACGAATCAGTATAGTACACGTATATCAGCCCGTCTTCCTGCATCTCTATCAACTTCTCAGATTGCCAATTCGGTCCCTTGTGCTTGACATAGTGGTAGCCGATTGAGGTTTCCATGATCTTCAAAAACTTTTCACATTCTTGGGCAGTATTGTTGGGAGAGTGTACAAGTGATCTATGTAGGGTGTCGGTATTCCCTCCATATGTGATTGATTGAGGGAAAACTTGCTTGATTAAGGGTATTTGGGGTAGGGAATCGTAATTCATGACGGGTGGCGTGGCGTCAATGGAAGTTATGAAATAAAAAGGATTGAGCACGAGTGATTCCAAAAGAACAGCGAGCGAGAAAGACTAGGTATCTTTTTCAATGTTGTCTTTCACCTCGTAAATCATCAACTTTGAAGCTCAGGTACTTTTAATCCTATTTTCTTTCCTGATTATTGCCAATTTCGCGTCCTCACCGAAAAATGTGTCAACAGTACCTAAGTCAAAACAGAGGAGATCACATACAGTCATACAGTTTGGGATCTGTGTAAGACAGGAATCCAGATGCAGAATAATGACCCGACTCTGCTGCACAGTTGGGATGAAAATGATTTAGAAGTTTGAAGTCAAGGTTGGCGTATATGCGTGTAGAGCTTTTTGCTCAAACTTTAGAAAATCTGCAAGCCCACCGGAGCTCGGAGCATGCAGCACCGCTCGTCACCGCAATGTTCAATCTATCGATTTTCAAACCGATAGTATGATCTTCCAAGAAATACTGCAGGGAACAAGTGGGATGGGTGCCAAAATCGGTTCTGCTCAAAGGGCTCTTCTTCATAGAAGATCCTTTCGTTGTTGTGCTGACAATTGGCAACGGTTACACCTTAAAACCAGAAACTTTTGCAGCAAAACAACTCTCATGCACGCCGATCAGTAAACTGTTGAAATCGACATTTGAACCGCGTAAACTGCGCTGATTTCCCAGACAACTTTTGGGAGCCGTGGAAATTTTCGACAAGATGGCTGATTGGTGCACCCAAAACCTCATGCATGAAGATGCAACACAGGAATTGTTGTTACAAGGAACCTGGGACCAATTAGGCAATGACAAGGACAATAGATCTTTGGTTACTTTGAAACGTACAACAGATAGTTATTCCGATTGACAGGGGATAAGTTATTCTCTCTTCCGGGTGCTGGGTAAGCTGGAGAGCTGTTGTTGCTTTTCTCTTCTTGGTATAGCACGCAAAAGCACCAGGTCCGTGCAGAAAGGAAGAATTAGATTCACCCACTCGAAAAAGTACCACTCCAATCCAATCGACGACAACGCGTGTTAGGGGTCACTATGGAAAGGAGGACAGCCTAAACTTAATCCGATTTCATGTTCGTTGGGCACAGTGCCTTGTTTGATAGTGGGCCAAACCTGCAAGGTGCATAGACACTTCTAGAAAGGTGACTAAGTATCGTATGCTACCTGACAAAAAAAACAACGCAACAAAGAGTCTATATCTTAGGATTTCTCTCGGAACCTAGGCAACAAAGGAACACTTCAGGACAAGTGTGGCATTTACCAATCTTCAAACCGTTGGGAAAAACTTTAATTTCTTCCCATGGCTCGTGCGGAAGCCCGAGATGCAGAATTGTGCAGAAGCCACTTGAACCTTGTGCTCCCGCTAGGTTAGCGAATTGCAGAGTAAAGTTCATCCAAACTTAAATAACACTGTGCCCTTCGTGGCCCCAGTATCACTCTGAGGTATTCATGTCCTGGTGCAACAGCTAGCCTAGGCTGTGCTTCGCTTCAGCCTTCTCTTGGATGTGGGTCGCACGCTCCACTCTCTCAACATGCGATGGGCTCCTGCAAGCTCAGACGCAGAGTTGATCAGTTCAGGCACCAGTCGTTTGCAGATCCGGTTCTTAAATGTGGCCAGTTTGAGCTTGAAACTTCTCATGTCACTTAAGTGTTTGGTCTATTCGATATACCACCCAGTGCTATGGCTCGGACAGAAACGGCGAGCTCAACATGGCGCCAACCTGCAGTCCACGAACCGACAGTCTCAAGGTATATGCACCCCTCTTTCAATCTATCAGGAATTTCAAGGACAACGTGGTCCACCTTCCACCTGTGGTACATTGAAGCAACGTTTGCTCTGGCTTCCATACTGTTTTGTGTTGATTCAGGACGCAACCACCTCAAACTTTGCGACGTCGCTGGTCCACACTGTCTGTATCACTATTGGACATAGATGCTTATTTGTAGAATGTAGAGATTGCCCTCAATGTCTTTGAGAGGAACTCTTGGTGGCATCGTACGTTATACAGCTGAGCTTGTGTCATCCCACATTTCCCGGATGCTACACCCAAATTTAAACACCGCGACAAATATCCACGTTTGGACACGTTAAATGTGCATTGATGCCAGTTCTTGATAAAGCACTGAATGTATGTAGGTGGCAATCAGAAAAATAATAATTAGCCTTGGATACTTTTAAGGTTGATTGACCAGTCTGCCACGCTATATGTATCAAAGTTCGTTGGATTCAATGAACAAGGTCCTCACATGGTTATCAGCGCGTAAATCCCATTACACCTTGAAAGCTAATCGTAAACAGGAAATGAGAACCTGATCAACGTACCTTTCAAGTTTTTCTATGACTTTATCGCTTTTTCATTTGTTCCCTGCCTCAATCCAGTCATTACTGCCAGAAAGACAGACATTCCAGAACCTGTGTTTTAAAAGTTTCGGCATCAGAAGCCTTAACAAATGAGTTGTCTGTCGTTCTGTGTAGCGGACATCATCAGTTCCTTCTTCTAGTCCTACCCCGAAGGTTATTACTCAATGAAGTTGAGGGAAGTGAAGGGGAAAAACTTCATTTCAACTGTCCTTGCTTCGAAAGACAGGAACAAGAAGATATTGCATACAGAGCGATACGAACTCCAAACCACAGCCGGTATTACAGATCCATAGGGGAACTTTTGACGAAACTAGAACTTTGAAGCAGTAGTTGAGTCTAGAAATAATCTAAAGGTCAATACAACAAAGCTGATTGAGGTCGAGCTTTGAGCTTTGAGCCAAGATGGTAGATCGGCAAAATGCACATCAAAAGCTCCATGGGATTCGGGGAAATGCTGTGGAAGATAGGTCTGTTCAAGTTTTGAGTTGGTTGCATTTCATACACAGTGTTCATCGTGCCGCTGTTCCCTGAATACACAAGAACTGCTAATCAATGGTACAGCAAATGCAACAATTGGCACACTCCCCCAACCTTGCAACGACCATGATCTCGTTTTACAATGGGCAGAACGATTAGAATAACATAGGATGAAAGTCTCTCTGTACTTTGACTATGCTGGAACTTGTGCAATGGGTGTTTCCAACTTGTAAGAAGCTTCCTGATTGAAGAAAGGACGGCTGTTGTTCACCTCTACTACAAATGCACTAATCTGCAGTCATAGGTGGGATCACCAAAACTTGTACTGAAGCTGCACAAGTTGGTACGTCTAAAACGCATGCATAAACCGAACGCTGACGCCTGCCGACTTTTGAGTTCAGAACTAAGAACTAAGGGGACCGAAAAGAAAATACATCAACATAAAACTGGAGACTTTCTCTATCTCCACCACTTTGCCCATCTCTATCTTTTGTCTGGAGTTGCTGTTTCTTTTCACAAAAGTTCTCATCAACTCTGTTCCTACCCTTCGCAGCTTCGGTTTTAACCAAAATATTCTCATATCTTTTATTTTGCTCTAGTGAGACAATTGTCAGGACCATTACAAACGCTCCAATCTATCTAATACCGAAGGACTATATCACCATATTAGGCAGCTAGAGACATTCAAAGATCAGTCTTCGTAATAATAATCATGCTGTCTCCCAAGAGCCACGATCAAGAGCAGTTCCAACAGACTCAGTTCCAACAACACCCTCAGTTTGGCGCAGTGTCGCAGCAAGTTAATGGATCTAGAGCTTCAAGCCCTCCCCCACTTTTGCAATCAGTACCACTTTATCCTTCACAGCCTGGAAGCTTCGGTGTTGGCCAGAATTCCAATTATACAACCGCGACGACTGTTTCAGCTCCTGGCCAGAACTCATTTTCTTTGCCATCAGTGAACCAGTCAGCGTTCATGAACGAGCATCAACACCAAGGAATCCAACAACTACCAGTTTTGCACCCTCCAGGTGCACCCAACAATGGCTCTCTCATCCCACACATTCACAATTTACAACAACATGCATTCTCGCCATACAATAGCTTTCCTCAAAGTGAACAGGATGAAAAGCAAAACAGATTCTTTCCTTATTCCCATGGTTTGCCATACCACATTCAGCAGCCTCTTCCCCCTGCAGCACATGCCAATGGCGAATACCCCCCATACCCTTTTCCTACTTCTAATAATGGAGAATCACAAGCATTTCCTCCACCTCCACCTCTAATGACATCCCAATCTGTCCCTAACATGCCTTCTCATATCCAACACCAATCCACAATACCGAGCAGTGGTCCTGATGATGTTCCTTTCCCTGGAGTATTGGATCCACAGTTCCCTTCCAACCCAGCCTACTTCCAAAGAAGTGCCACGTATCCCAATGATAGCTCTCTCAAGCGAGTTTCCTCGACCTCCTCCGCCTCATCTCTCCTAGGAATGACCCCAGAGACAGCGAAACGCAATCGTTGCAGCATCTGCCAGAAACAGTTCAAGAGACCATCTTCATTGCAGACACATGTTTACTCACATACCGGGGAGAAGCCGTTTATTTGCAACTGGAACGACTGCGGTAGACTTTTCAGTGTGAGATCCAACATGATTAGACACAGAAAGTTACATGAACGAGATGCCAAGCTGAAGAAGGAAAAACTTGAGAAGAGGGAGCAGATAAATGCCAATAGTCAAGGTATCATTTTAATCGACTCTCAATCGAAATCAGCGAACGAACAAACAGTTAAACTGGACGCAGCCATGCTGCCTGCTCCTGCTGCTAAACAATCGAGCGGCAAACAATCAAATGGAGCACTTCCGAGCTTGCTGCATGGGGTATCGAAGAATCCTCAATCTGAGTTCCAAATTGGATGGTGAGAAAGAGCTAAACGAGTGCTTGAGTTGATGTTCAAAACTTGTGATAATGGTTGAGAATTTGTTTTTGGATTTGGATGTGTCTTTAGAAGTATTGTGGAATCACCTTCTGTTTATATATTACATATCATATAGAGCCTTGGGGGTCTGATGGTTGAAACTCATGGGAGTTGATGTTTTTTTAACAGGTTGACTAAAGCATAGTTTTCCCTTCCGGCAGGTAAGCTTCATTTCGGGTAAAGGTCCACATGACCTTTTATTTTTTTATTTTGGTGTTATAGGTTTGATACCTTATGATATTATGAACTCTTCATTTCTTCTTTTCCTAGAACCTAATGGGCTTCTTTGCAAAACTCAGCCTGCTTCATTATTTGTAGTCTCATTTACTTCTTAAGTATTAAATTGGCGCATTCTAATTTGAAGTTGACTTTCAACTTGGGGTGTGAAGAGGCTCAAAATGGGACCATTCCTACTACTGGAAGAAGCTATTCTCGGGAAAGGACACTCCATCAAGGTTGATATTAGATAACTGTTGAATCAATGAACGATGGAGGCGAAATCCACGTTGTTGTTCTTCTGTTGTAAATTGAGGCTCGTACTTTCAAGTGTCTTCTTGCGATGAACATAGTGGTTTCATTAAATTGTCGTTGAAACTTAGAAGGTCATTGAGAAGAGATAAAGTTGAGGGTTAATGAGGAGTAGTGTTTACGTGGATGTTCGAGTATATTTCCAGGAAAATGAAGTCACCAGGAGAAACGAATTCTTCAATGGAAAGCTCGATACAAATCGTAAGTTGCCATTTGTCGGGCCAAGTTTCTTTATAGCTTCTGAAGGAGGTGCATGACCTTCCAGAAAGTTTACGAGCGGAGGTTTTTCCTAGAGTTCCTGGATCGGAACCCTGTAGATGATTTTGGATCTGCACCATATGGAGAATGCATTTGGACTATGGGGGAATACCTGAAGATGCCATTGAATAGTTGAGTTGCTCCCCTATCAGATTCTGGTTTAAGGAGACTTTGAGAGAGTCAACAATACTAAAAGCGACGAGGGTAGTTCTGATAAGTATCTTTGAAGTAGCTAGTTTTTTAATCATAACCCACAAAGATCACTTGTTGGTAGTTTGCGTGCTCTTAGAACTAGATATATTGCTATCGTTCACAATCGTTGACGTCCTCACCTGCTTCAACGATTGTGAAGATACGTTTATCAGTTTAGAAGCCCCAAAATTGGCAGGCCAGTTGTGGTTGATTGATTGCAATCCAACGAGCATCTCAGTAAATTCAACTCGAAAGGTCTGAAGTGCGTAGGTTTTATTTTGTTATAGACAAACAAATTCGAAACGAACCCGAGTTTGAAGCACCTGTTTGGTAAGTTTGGTACAAGTGAAGGTGTCAAAGCAGTCCTTTTCTTCACGTGATTTTGTTTTATACAGCTCCGGGTAACCTCATCGCAAAATTTTTTTTAAAACTTTTACAGAAAAAAGAAATCATTGCAGAGCAGAGTACCTATTTCAACAGTATCTCTTTGGTTATTTGTACACTGACAAGAAGCAAAGATGCAGCTGACCTGGAAAGATATCCCTACAGTCCCAAACGCCAATGATCTTTTGGACATTGTGCTTAACAGAACTCAGAGAAAGACTCCAACTGTTATCAGACCTGGTTTTGCTATCACCAGAATCAGAGCCTTCTACATGAGAAAAGTCAAGTTTACTGCTGAGGGATTTGAAGAAAAATTCCAAGATCTTATCTCTGGTTTCCCAAACATTAACGATGTTCACCCTTTTCACAGAGATTTGATGGACACTTTGTATGAGAAGAACCATTACAAGGTTTCCCTAGCTGCTGTTTCCAGAGCTAAGACATTGATTGAACAAGTCTCTAGAGATTATCTGAGATTGTTGAAGTTTGGCCAGTCTCTTTTCCAATGTAAGCAGTTGAAGAGAGCTGCCTTGGGTAGAATGGCTACCATTGTGAAGAAGTTGAAGGACCCATTGGCCTATTTAGAGCAGGTCAGACAGCATTTGGGTCGTCTCCCAAGTATTGATCCAAACACCAGAACTTTGTTGATCTGTGGATACCCTAATGTTGGTAAGTCCTCTTTCTTGAGATGTATTACTAAGGCTGATGTTGAAGTGCAGCCATATGCTTTCACCACCAAGTCCTTGTATGTCGGTCACTTTGATTACAAGTACTTGAGATTCCAGGCCATTGATACTCCAGGTATCCTTGACAGACCAACTGAAGAGATGAACAATATTGAAATGCAATCCATTTACGCTATTGCCCACTTGCGTTCTACTGTGCTTTACTTTATGGATGTTTCTGAACAGTGTGGTTTCTCCATTGAGGCCCAAGTTAAGCTATTCCACTCCATCAAGCCCCTATTTGCCAACAAGTCTGTGCTTGTCGTGATAAACAAGACTGATATCATTAAGCCAGAAGACTTGGACCCAGAACGTCAAGAGCTGATCAAGAGCTTGACTGAGGTGCCTGGTGTTGAGATCATGACCACCTCATGCCATGAGGAGGACAACGTTATGGTCGTCCGTAACAAGGCCTGTGAGAAGTTATTGGCATCCAGAATCGAACAGAAGTTGAAGGGTGCTGCTCGTATTAACAACGTTCTTAATAAGATTCATGTTGCCAAGCCAGCTCCAAGAGACGATGTCAAGAGAGAAGCCTTCATTCCAGAAGGTGTTAAGAACCTTGCGAAGTACGATATCAATGATCCAAACAGACGTAAGTTGGCCCGTGATATTGAGGCTGAGAATGGTGGAGCGGGTGTCTTCAACATCAACCTAAAAGATGCATACTTGTTGGAGGACGAGGAATGGAAGCAAGATACTATGCCAGAATTGCTGGATGGTAAGAACGTTTATGACTTCTTGGATGCCGATATTGCTGCCAAGTTGCAAGCTCTTGAGGAGGAGGAGGAGAGATTAGAGCAAGAGGGTTTCTATGACTCTGACTCTGAACTTGAAGATGAAGAGACTGAGGAGATCCGTGAGAAGGCTCTGTGGATTAGAGACAAACAGCAGAAGATGATCAATGCCGCAAGAAGCAGAAAGGCTTTGAAGAATGGTGGTACTATGCCACGTTCAAAGATGACAAAGAACTTCTCTGAACTGGAATCTCACTTGGAATCACTGGGCCACGATACAAGCGCATTGACTTCCAAGAAGAATACTAAGTTGTCCAACAACAGATATGTTGAGACAGGTGCTGATGTTGTTGCCGAAGAGTTCGATGCATTTGCTGCTAGAAAGAATCCAATTCACAAGTCTGACAGACTGAATGATGGTGTTGCGGATGGATCTTTGAGAGACAAGACCGACAGATTGGCCAAACTCCAGAGACGTGAGCGTAACAGACAAGCAAGACAAGGTGAGGGTGATCGTCACGCTACTGCTTCTTTGCCAAAACATCTGTTCTCTGGTAAGCGTGGTTCGGGTAAAACTGATCGTCGTTAAGGAGATTTTGGTTCACTTCTTTTTGGGCTTCTAATATTTTTGCATTATTGTTCGTTTTTTTGGTGATCATTTTGAACTGGTTCCTTTTTATACCGTTTGTACATTAGAATTTAGTATATAACATCTGACTTTAGACTCTAGTCATGTACTGGTTCAACAAATTTTATTAGTGTTTACTAACTTTTGGTACCCTCTCAAAACTTGAAACCTTCGAGAGATAAGTATTTTACAGAAATTCAACGTATCTGGCGTTGACATGAAGACATCAAACATCAGTGGCAAAACCATTTACACATATCAGTGTGTACCCAACGTGAGACCATTGAAATCTTTAGTAAAATGACCAACGTTTCCTGGAGAGCCGATGAATTCAGTACCTCTAGAATTTTGAAGTGAGGTCTGAGTGAACTCCTCCTCATCCATCTTGAATTGCATTTCACTTTCATCTGGGTCAGTTGCACTAACGAAACTTTCGTCAGCTTCATCAACGTTAAAAGTGGTCTTTAGCTGAGAAAAAGCATGTGACCTCGATCCAGAGGGTCTTGACCCACGTCTCTGTAGTTCCTGTGGAGTTAAAAGATCTGAGAGACTCGAAGGAACAAAATCTTCTTCGAACATCTCATTTCCTTCATCATCATCCACTATGGCACTCTCAAGATTGCTATTAGATATCAAACTTTGGAAACTTGGACGGAAAGAAGCAGAATGCGATACACTTCTTGATGAATAGAAGGAGGGTTTGCTCGAAGAGACGGTATCACTTGCCACAGTATTGGTACTCCATATCGAACTTGAAGCAAATGTGGATGGTCTGGCATCAGTCATTGAAGCAGTTCTTGGAAGGGTAGGAGAAGTTGTTGTCCGTGGATACAAAAAGGCAGAGCTGCTCGAGAACGAGTTTCTCCCAGAGATACCCATCGTACCAGTCAGTTGAGAGGAGCATGAGGGTGATGTTGCCTGATTGGGATTGTTCTCATACCCAGAAGAAAAGCTATTTCTTGGTTGTGACGAGGAAAGGATATTCTGTGGAGAAGTAGGTAGGTATTGTGAGGTTGATGAATGGTACAAGAATCCGTTTCCATTCTTGACTGGATCAATACAGTTCTTATTGCTCTGATGGGTATTCAGACTAGCTTTGCTGTCTCGGTTTTCTCTATTGTTGTCATGGTTAGCACCATTAACAGAACTGCTGTGAACTGGATACGACTGTGCCAGTGATTTTGGATTAACTCTTCTCCCATCTGGTAGTATATGGGCAAGTGCACACTTAACACCAAACTTGCAGTTGCCTTTCTGGAAGTACTTACAAGGGGCTGCTTCGACCTTGGAGTCCACTACGTGGGCAAAAGGACACGAGGTGCCTGCCTGACAAGTACCTTGTTTGAAGAATTTGCACGGAACATGTGCCAGGTCTATAACAGTGTGTTAGTGCTTATTGAAACGAAAAGACTGAGGACAACGACTCACTTTTGGAAGGGCTCTTTGAAATATCGATCGGGGTGGCTTGCCCAGATTTATTTGGAAAGCTTTGAGATCTGATTCCTGCACCACGATGCTTCACCATTACGAGTGGCTATGTGACCAAAGGCTTTAGACGGATGCTGGAAGTGGTGAAGGAGAATTGCTTCTGGAATTTGGACACAGCACCAGTAAATGTGATATAACTTTTTTAGACAACCAAAACTAGTGGTGATTTGACAGATTGGAAGAAGTATTGAGATGCTGAATATGATACTGCTCGTGAATGGAATGATACGAGTTCCCAACTGATGAGTTTAACGGGGTTAATTATGGTTTATAGCTTGATTTTTCGGGATTACTGCTCTCCAAATGTTGGGGGATTTCTCTTATCTTTCCATAATGTCGAAAGAAATGACATAAGCAAAGAGGGTAACGGCAACTACTGAAGTGTCAAGTTTTGGGCACAGAGTTTATTGAATGAAGCAAGCAATGGGCATATAATACCTTACTCGTTGTAGTGATAAACCAAGTAGTTTGGGAGACCAAAGACTTGATAACCAAGACGCTTAGCCATTTTAGCGAAACCTTCGGTTTCAATGAGATTGTAGAATGGGAAAGATGGGAACATCGCTCCATCTCTGTGAACATCAGCCTTAACCAGGACAGCCGCACCACCAACACCATCTAGTTCCATCTCTGCGTTAATGTCTGCGCCTGCTTCGTAAAAGTGTGCCATCAAGGCTCTGAATGTAGCAAGATCGGAGTAACCTTCCACAATGATTTCGTCCTCAGCCATGTTAGACGCGATTTTCAAGCCTTCTTCACTTTCAACCCAGTTATTGAAGTCATAAGGTCTAATAGAGTCCTCTCTCTTCTCTTCATCAAAGTATCTTTGGTAGCAATTGGCAGAAATAATTGGTTTGTCGTGAGACGCCAAGTCCTGGATCAAGGTTGGTGGTGACTCAACAATGTCTGAGTCCAACCATAAGACCCAGGATGTGTAAGGACCAAGGGTGGAGAAAACTAATGAGTTTCGAGCCAATGCCATGCTGGATCTTCTCTCCTTCTGGACCTTAAAAGCGTGTCTGTCCTTCTCTGTCTGCGAATTGAGAGAATCAGTATCCTGTCTGAGGATGGTGATCTTAGAAAATCTGTTCTCCTTTTTACCAGTCTGGACCTGTTTGATAGCCTTCTCCAACTTCTTCAGAGCAACATCACCATCGCTAGTCCGCGGAACGATGAACCCAAGCTCAATAAGCTCACGGGGATATGTTAGTCTCAGCAGGTTATTCCAGTACTCGTTGTAGAATCTTGAGACAGGGGTCAGAATCAAAACTTTCTCCTTGTTATAAACAGCCATTGGTGTAGATGTCAGTTTGTTCAGGTCGTAATGGGAAATGTGATCACCTGGAAGGTTTCGTGGTATGACGTCAGCTTTTCTGCCATAGAACCCATTCTTCTTGACCTTGTAGCTGTATTTAGAAGTGCTCTTTCCAGAAAAGACATAAAACACTAATACGACCAGAAGCACAGGTGCCAGAAGAAGAAGAGGTCTTCTTCGTATTTGTCTGAGAAGATTGTTCTTGTTGAACGCTGGCTTCATGGCGACTCTGACTGGGAACTCTAGCGATGATTTCGTTTTCGTGTACTGAGAGGATCCTTTTGTTCATCAAAAAAAAAAAAAAACAAACTCAGGTTCCTTCCAATAGATTTGTCCCGTTACCCGGCTCAACCATACCATCAGTACAGTTCTTCCCTGATTCTCGATACGTTATTCTCGATATCACCGAAATCTACACTGCAAACAGATCATAAAACACATGAACAGATTAAGTAAAGTAGGAAATAAAACACTTCAAGCACTCTATTTGAAGACCTTACCGTCAGCAATCTCTCTGGTCTCGCCGTTGATAACCAATGGCTTGTCCCAGGCGAAGACATCCTCAACGAAGGCCTTGTCCTCTGGGTTAGAAGCATCCAACTTCTTGAACTCGTAAGATTCCCAATCAGGAGCAACATCGAAGGCTGGCTCGTGCTCTTGACCTCTGATCAAAAAGACAGCAACAATACCGTTGTTGTTGTTCTCACCGTAAACGACACCAGAACCGAACAAGTACTTAGAAGAACCAGACAAACGGTTAAAGAAACCACCAACCAAGTTGTTAGACATGAAGGTCAAAGTCAACTCATCGTTATACTTGTAGTCGACTCTCCACAAAGACCATTCAGATGGGTCGTAGTGCTCCCAGAACCATGGCAAGGCAACCTCTCTGGTCTCCTCGTTGGAGTAGGTTCTCTTCCACTCATCCAAAACAAAGTTGCTGGACTTACCCAACAACTCCAATGGGTGTTTAGCCTTCTTTTCCTCAACTGGAGCATCCTCAGCTGGCTCCTCGGCCTTTGGTTTCTCAGCCTTTGGCTTCTCAGCCTTTGGAGCAGCCTCCTTCTTCTCCTTCTTTGGAGCAGCGTATTCAACTGGCTTCTCAATGAACTTGAAGTTTGGGAAAGCCTCAGCCAGAGCTGGGTGAGCTCTGATGGTGTTCCACCATCTGGTGAAGGCTGGGTGGGCAGTTCTCCACTCAGAACCCCACAAGTACTCGAAACCTCTTAGCAAAGCTGAGGCACCGTACAAGTCAGCAAGAGATAGTCTCTCACCAGCCAAGTAGGTGTACTCAACCAATCTAGCCTCGAATACAGAAGCAATCAAGTTAGCAGCCTCAGTGGCCTCAGAGACTTGCTTCTTGTTGTATGGCTCCTTACCGACAATTGGCTTGAAAGCTCTAGCAATGTTGGCAATCAAGTCGTTGGTAATGGAGATCCACTTCAAGATTTGGTAGTACTCAGCATCGTTCTTACCTAACAACTTGGAGTCCTTAGCTAGAGAAGCAACTGTGAACCTGTTAGTTTATGCAAATAATTTGGCAATTGAGCTGTGATAGTGGAGCCTTTTCCTTCTTGAACTTTCAGAATATAATCCTCGACATGATTTATTAAGACAGGGATAACTGTATAATTGATTGAAAATTTCTCATCATTGCAAATTGAGGAAAGGCCACATCATTCAATGCTAAACTTAATGATACTTACTGTAAGTGTAGACGGCAACGGCCTCAGTCAACTTGTAACCCTTTGGGCCAACGAAGGCTGGGATCTTACCCTGTGGGAAGGCCTTTTGGTAGGCAGCATCCTTCTCCTCGACGACATTGATGTCGAGGTTCAAGTGCTTAACCAAACCTTGGGCTAGGAAGCCTCTGGAGAATTGACCAGTGTATAGAGTACCTTGGGACATTGTTAAATGTTTGCTTGTTGGCGAACAAGAGAAAGAGAACACAAACGTGGTGGAAAATTTTTTTCTTTGAAAATCCTTTGCATGTGGTTTATTTTATTAGGGCGGACAGTGGTGTATGGGTGCTGATGTTTCTCTCACGTGACATGGCTAGTTCCGGACTAGTTCAAACATTTTTTTATCTTAGGGTCAGTTTTAATGTTTTTTGTGACACACCAGCTATTCCGGTTGAAGCGGATATAAAGCACCTCAAGTAGTAGGTGGCAACAGGTGCTGCCTGCGGTTTGCCAAAGAAGCAGCTTAAAGCGGAAGTTACCGGTGGCGCCAGCGCCATAGGTTGAACCAAGGGAATACTAGGTTTCCTTATAAAAAGTAATGCTCTGGTTATATGCCCTGTCTGTCTCTGGAGATAGACCAGGGACTTCATTCCATCAGAGAGATGGGATATTTAAGGACATGGAAATCACAACCCCAGGCTTCCTGGACTTGCCGCAATGTCATGACCACAGTCTTGGTGTTTGATCTATCGGATGAGATAATGCTAGAGGGGGAAGCACTTGAGGTGGATACAAGTGGTGACTACGTGAGGCGCAGGATATATGGATCGTGGTGGTGGGAAGTCGCAAAATGGAACCAAGGAGCGGTGTGGAAGATCAAGCTTCAAACTCGGACGGAAGAGCTCCTAAGGAACGAGTAGCAGTGCCTTCCAGTGGTCAGAGAAAGCATCTTGGCTTTTGGAAACAGATTTACAAAATCTGCAATCTGCAATCGATGTACTGTTATGTAACTGGTACCTTGCATAAGCCGCGAAAAGTTCTTGATTTGGAATTTGTTGTTTCATGTTTTCAAAATTTGCGCCTCAAAGAGTCAATCGCTCCAAGAAAATTTCCCTTAACACTTCGCCTTCAAACATCCCTCCATCGCGTAATCAAACAACAATTTACTGAAAAATGGCTACAGATACTGAAACCAAGAAGAGACACAGACCCATAAGCCTGGATTTAAAAGCTTCCAACCTCAACTTAGGCGACTCCAAGTCAATGAACGAGTACGCCATGAAGTGCGTTTCACCTGGACTGCCTCCGCTAAGTGCCAAAATGAAGACCACTTTCAAAATTTCCAAGTCTATACAGGAAAAGCAACGTCAGCTAATAGCATCGAGAAAGTCCATGTCGAAAGTCGAGAATGAAGACTCTGATGAGGAGAATGCTGAGGGTGAAGGCCGAGATGCGAAAGAAGAAGCTGATACACCACCTCAAACAAGTACCCCTCAATCCTCCAGCACCTCTGAGAGTGTAGAGACTACAATGATCCCGTTAAAATCATCTGGCGAACGCTTTAAGAGAGACAGAGTCCCACCCCCTCTCAATCTGAATTTTAATCAACAACCTATGGGACCAACCATCAAATCCGCACCAATTTACAACGTCAATCCACAACATCATAATACTCCGGCCACTTCAAGAAGGAGCCAGTTCCAGAGGCGCTTGCAGCAGCAGCATCTTAGTTCCACAATGATTGGTCACTCCCCTCAAGGAATAGTAATGACACCCAATGGTCCAGTGAGAGTGATAAGGAACCCAACTTATGAATCACAGGCAAACACGCGAAGACAACAAGTACCCTATCCAACTGCACTGCGTCAGCACTATGCTGGTGTCCCCAAGACTGCCAGTTCCAATTACAAGAGGACTGGCGTCCCTTTAACACAACAACAGTTGGCCAAGTACCAACAGCAGCTGGCGTACCATCAGGAACAATGGGCCAAGTTTAAAGAATATCAGGAATCTAAAAAAGTAAGCCATGTCACTGATGTTTTCGAAGGCGATGCCACTAGGTTGGCACCTGTGACTTCTCAGCCGTTAAGCGCACAAAGAGCATTCTTCAACCTTGACAACACACAACAGACATCGACCCGAGTAGCCAAGTTTAAAGAAGACAAATCCAACATTGGAGAGGATTCGGGTGAAGAAGATGGACCAGAGACTAACGCTATCGAGGAGAATGCAGAGCCAGAGGTTGACATGGACTCGCACGACATTGGAACATCAGTGCGAGCTGAGTTGAGAATTATGGACTCCATCTTCCGCTTTGAGATAGATAAAAGCTCCACAGCAGCAATGGAGAGTAAAGAGAGATTCTTGAACCATTGTGCGGCAGCTTGGGACCAATTTTTAAAACAGTAGCGCGATATTGATCTTTACAACCATTCACGTTTAAAATTTGGTGATACTACATGCCTTGGTCTCTCAAGGCCATTGAACCTTTCATTCGTTAATAAAGACTCTTGGACATGTATGGACCATCCAATTCATAACCTAGTCTGTTGTAGTAGTTTCTGACACCAACACCACTAATGACACTAATCTTTTCAGAGCCGTGCTCTTCCCTCGCGATCCTTTCTGCTTCCTCCATCAACAAAGTACCAAAACCTTGATGTTGGAATTTTCTTGGGTCTCTTGAGTGCAAAGGCACGACAGAACCGTAGACATGCAACTCCCTCACTAAAGAGGTTCTCTTTTCCAGGAGTTCCTTTCTGTATGTATGCTTCTTGGATGGCTTTCGCAATCTCAAAAGTCCAATCAAGATATCCTGCTTTGGATCTTCATAGGAAAGGAAAGTCTCCCATCCTTCGTTGGCATAGTAGTCTCTTCTGATCAGCTCAACTTGATCAGGCTGGACTTTGTGATGCACCTCTTGAATACCAACCTCTCTTGTTCTCACATCTCGGCATTTTGTACCAAAGTCTTTCATTCTAGCCAGAGCCAATTCTCTCAAATTACCATTCTCAACACCAGAGGAAACCAACGGCATCGGAATATCTCTCTGAACTCTGTAAATTCTTGTCCATGGAGGTACCAATGCCAAGATCCTGGCCACCAAATCGATAAGAGCATTGGCGTTATAAGATTTGTATCTCCCGGTCTTCCAAAGTTCGTACAGGCCTGTTCCTCTGATAACCAATGTTGGATAGATCTTAAGACCATCCGTTCTGAAATCTGGGTTCTCAAAGTACTCCTTGAATTGCGCCAAATCTCTCTCCATACCCACATTTGGTAGATCAGGCATCATATGACTAACGATCTTGTAACCTGTATCTTTGGCAACGGCAAACGTTTCGCAAACTGAGCTGACAGTGTGACCTCTATTCGTATCTCTTGCAACATCTTCGTAGACACTCTGAACACCGATCTCCAATCTTGTACAGCCATATTTCAACATATCATCCAGGTGAGTGCGTGTACAGTAGTCTGGTCTTGTTTCAATGGTGATACCAACACATTTAGTTAATGACTGCTGAGAGTATTTGATGGCTTGATCCAAGTTAGTACCATCGTAACCAGACAAGGCGTTGTGTAATTGGCAAATAAACTCTTCCCTATATTCCTTATCCAAAGACATGAAAGTACCGCCCATCACAATGTATTCAACCTTATCCACAGAATGACCTAGCTGTTTGAGTTGATCAATACGACCTCTGGCCTGCTCATAAGGGTCATACCGAGCTCTGATAGCTCTCATAGAAGTGGGCTCATATCCAGTGTAAGATTGCGTAGAGTACTCGAAATCAGAATCAGGACCACCGGGGCAGTAAACGCAAATGTTTCCTGTAAATGAAATGTGTGGGCAACGATGTGGTTTGGACATGACTGCCACAACACCAACACCAGAGGCGGTCCTGACCGGTTTGGCCTTCAGCTTAGGAAGCAAGTATTTCTTGTATTGATCTGGGATGGAATTGATGACATCTGTGAGCCTAGGCTGGGACTTCAATTTGTACTTCTTGGAGTTCTTCGTGATTAACCCATTAAGATTGATCTCCTTGGAAGTCGTTAGTGAGTCGATGAGCTCAAGTGTGATGTCAGAACAGCACTGCAAGAAACGTTCCTTTTCAGGAGCCATTTTTTGCTTGCTCTTTATAACCCCATGGGACATTGTGGACAGTGGACAGTGCTTTGAGTTCAAGTGAAGGATAAAAATAAGTGATCGTCCCTTTAGTGACATACCCAATAGCATTGCCAAAATTACAAATTTTTTTGTCCCCTCATCGTGTTCGAACCAGATGAGTTCAATCCGTGCACCCAAAACGGGATAAATACCTAAATTGACAGTTTTAGGAGATTTCGCGCTTGTAGCTTGTTCGAAAAGGCCAACGCCCTTTCCAGATCAACAAATCCAACTTCATCACAACACAACCCCCAGAGCCTTTGTGATATCAGACTCCGTCATCTTTTGGATTGATACATAAGATAGTGATGTCTACAAGCCAATTGTCTGAGGGACATGCTCCCATTACGGAGTCTCTCCCAGATGATCAACCGGCAATGATCCCAGATGCTACTGCTGAGTCTAGACAGTCTAAGAAGAATAGGAAGAAGAAAGAAAAGAAGAAGGCTAAGAAACTTGCCATGGGAAGCTCGCAATCGGATTTTGGATCAAGTTTACAGAACCAGGACTCACCTGAGTCTCTTTTGGGTACAGAATCTGGATTGCCGTCTCAGGATAGGAATGCACCAGATGACATTTCCGCCGCTGCCAACCAAGTATTTGAAGAGAATCCAGCAGATATCCCACAATCTGTTAATGAGTCCCAATTGGGTTCTGTTCCTCTCGTGCCAACTCAGGAAGTCGCTGTCGCCAGGAGGCTTGAGAGCCTGAATTTGATCGATGAGACTCTCCTGGAGGATCAGACCAGCATCGATTTTGCTCAAGAACATGATAATAAAGATATCTTTTTAGAGAATGACAATATTTCAAACAACGATGATGTTGATCTATTTGGAGGTAATCAACCTGATAATTTGCCTTGGGAGACCCCAACGGAAACACCTGCAGGAAAATTTGCTGAGTTGGGTCTACATCCTGTGATTCATGAAACCGTGAATAGCAGCAGTATTGAACTGGCAGATGAAGCAGACGAGGCAGTGCATTTTGAGGCTGAGAAGCCTTTGAGTGAGACTACATTCGAACCGTTAGCTGAATCTTCATCTGATATGTTTGGTTCTTCAGGCCCTCCTGATCTGCCATGGCAGAAGGAATCAATAACTGAGACTGATACGCCTTCTTTAGCGAGTGCTCATCACCCAGAATTTTCTTTGGATTCCAAACAACAACCTGAAGACTTTTTAGAACATGGTGAACCTTCTGCACCTTGTGCCCAAGAACAAGACCTGGAACCAACCGCCACCCATTCAGTCATCGAAAAACACAATGTTATCAATGAAGAAGTTTCACAAGACAAATTTGAAAACCTTTTCGATTCTGTCGCACACGAAGAGGTGCTGCCTTGGGATGAGAACCCTATTGAAGCTGAAGAGCAAACAGATACAGTGATTCATCATAGTGAAGAACTTCCCGAGAAGAACGAGGGGGATATCTTTGGCAAGTCGGAAAGTGCTGATTTTTTGGCTGGCTTGCAGAAATCTGCAGATACTGTAGATAAGTTCGCCTTTTTAGCAGAGTCCATTGATGATGATTTGTTGGGCGATGACTTGTTTGATGATGAACTTCTAGATGATGTACAGATTCAACCACCTCAAGCCACGGGGCAATATCCTCAGCAACAGCAAAGAAGTATCTCTTCTCAGTCCCAGTCTCAACAGAGAGGTGCTTTCAACCCTTATGCCACGGTTAATCCTCCGCCCCAGTCTCAGTCACAGCACCTAGAACAGTACCACCTAGACATTCAGAAGTTGAATGAAAATAAAAAGAAATCTGATGCTTACGATTTTCCAGTGGACTTGATGCCTAAGAAGCACTACAAGAAGCCTATTCCTGTGCATGTTCAGTCTTTCAGTCCTCAACCAAGTATCCCACAACCTGTGCCGAATTCTTTACCTGACACTGCACCCCCTCCAAACCCTTATGCTCCGAGTCAGAACCAAATTGTCCTTCCAGGTCTAAATGCGAACATTCCTACTCAGCCGTTCTCGCAACAGGGTGCTCACAACGTTAGTCAGTATACTCCACTTCCAGCTGATCCTAGTGCTGATGTATCACAGCCAAATGGACAACCTCCGCCCCCAATTGGGTTGAGAGGAAATGTGTCTTATCCACCTATTGTACCAGGTCAACCACCTATTGCACCAGGTCAACCACCTTCTGGACTTCCAAGGTTAAAAAAGAAACAGTCATCATTCTTTGAGGAGCTTCCTATTGTTCAAAAGGTCCCACCAAAACACGCAAAAAGTTCATCGACTAGTGTTCCATCTGGGTTCAATTCACCTCTGGGCCCTCCTGTCACTGTCACCAGTCCTACTGCTAGCTTGAACCCTCCAGCTATTAGGTATCCAGCCACTGGTCCAAACCAGGGACCAGGCCGTGGTAGAGCACCTTCGATGTCTGGTTCCAACTCTTATATCCCATCTAACCAACCTCAAAACTCTGGTCAGATATCAGGTGGCCCTGTCTATGGACAGATGCAAGTAATCCCAGGCAACGGATATGCTTTTCCTGGTCAACAGAACCTGCAAGCCAATATTCCGAATGGCTTTCCCCAACAGCCCGTCGGAAGTCATGTGAATAACTACGCTCCTCTGCTACCTCAGGGAAACACATATGCCCCAGTTCAGCAGCTTTCAAACCCAATACTGTCTCCTTCTCTCAAACAAGCTCAATCAAATGTTTCGCCAGTCCAAGGTCTGAGCGTGAACACTGGTGTTAATCCTGCTGTGGTAGCTGGCTTGTCTCCTAATCAACCAACTCCGAGTGCTTCCAGGTATGCTCCAATTAATCACAGAAGACAAGCAAGTGCTACCGCTAATAACTATGACCCATACAGTTTGTCTAAAGTTCAACATGCCCAAGTCAACCAAAAGTTTGCACCAAACTTACCAATAATCCAAGGTCAAGGTCAGATGAATCAATTGCCAAACCAGATTCAGAGACTGAACCAACCGAACGGAGCTTCTGGTCAGGAAAGATTGCCTCCAACTCAACTTGGAGGTCAGCCTGAATACTCTGGAGTTTCTGCCAACCAACCTGTCAAGAACCCTGAACAGCTGTTGCGAAGACAATTTCCTGTATTCACTTGGGGTCATGGAAATAAACTAGCTTATTTCATCCCAGGCAATGGTCTCCATTCTAGTGCGGTTAAGGTGGTGGAAACTGAAGACTTGTTAAGAGACCTTGCCCTTAAGGAGTTCCCAACGATCTCAAAAAAAAATATTCCTGGAATTTTGAAATATTTAGATAACTGTGCCACCTCCATTGAGAGCAGTACTTTGCCTAGCGCTGATAAGGATGAGATTTTGTTGATTCAACTGCTGAAGCACAAGTTGATCAAAAATGAAGAAGCCTTCGATTATGGTGCCATTTTCAACTACCAGGAGACCAATACAAGTACTTTCAATGAGCGGACAAATCACCCAAATCAAGACTTGAATAAGAGACATTTTTTTGGTTTACTTGCCACTGGTCAGAAGGAACAAGCTATTGAATTGGCCTTACAACGCGATGATTTTGCCATGGCATTGTTTGTGTCTGGTTTGGTCGACAAGCCAACATGGATGAGAATTGTGGACAAATACTTGCATTTCGCATTTAAGGGAGATCAAAATGGGTTCCTGCCTATATTGCTCAATATTTTGATGGGGGATTCGAAGGGTGTCGTTCAATCTTTTAGAGGAGATGAGCACAGAAAAGTATTTGCTTTGAATCATTGGAAGGAGTTGACTTCTGCGGTTATTTCTAATAAGTTGAATGACCCAAGTTTGTTCTTTGGTGATTATGCTGACTTTTTGTTTGAAAATGGTCGTGGATTGGCAGCTCATATTGTGTTGTTCAGTGGCAACGCGCCACTGCGCCCATCGGTATCTTCTTGTTCTATGAAGAGTATTCTTTACTCTGAGATCTATGCTTTGGCAATTCAGGAACAGGGGACACTTTTGGACTTGGGTCAGCTTTACCTTCACCACGCCTCTTGGTTGGTTGATTACAGCATGATTTCTGAAGCCCAACGGTATATTGATTTGGCATCTGCTTCGATGAAAAGTACAAAGAACAGTGATGTTAGACTCAGAATCACTCTCGAAAAACTGAACGAACAGGTTTCTGGGATTAATACTGAGACTGGTAGTTGGTTAGCTAGACCAAAGTTAGAGAAGCTATGGGGCCATGTCGATAAGAGTTTAAATACGTTCATTTCCGGTGATGAAGCTCCAAAGAAACCAAAGGAAGGTGTTTTCAGTAAATTTAGCCCTGGCGTATCCCGAAACTCTTCGTTTGTTTCTGTCACTCAGGCTGCTAGTGCTGGTTCAACATCTTTTTATGACCCAAATGCTTCTTTCGCCTCAAGACAGCCACTTGTGCCCCAAGTTTCATCAAGAGTTGGATCTTTGCCCCAGGCCCATATCCAAGGATCCCAGTTCAACAAACAAGCCGGTGCCCCGGGTCCAAATGGGAGACCTGGGTTTGCTAGAACTTACACCCCACAACCAGACCAGGTCACTGTTTCTCAACATGGGTCGCCCAATGCCCCTCCCCAGTATGTCCAACCCCCAAGGGTTAACCAAAGCAACGGAGCGAGAAATGGATCCTCTCTTTCACCAAAGCCAAGGGTGCCCAAGTATGCCCCTGTTCAAGATTCCAGAAGATCATCAGTGGCTAGTTCAACTCATGGCGAGGAGCTGTCTTTCCAAGCCCATCATTCTTTCGATGCACAGGCCTCTACGAGTTTATTCCAGGTTTCGGAAGATGACCCACAACATTCTTCTGATCTGAACTCGACCTCGAAGGGAACAAAACCGCATATTCATCCAACTCTTTCTTTGGATGAGCAATTATCTCCTGCATTTGCTCCACCAGTGAAACAGATATCCACATCTGCTCCACCTCTAGGTCCTCCAAGAGGCGTTTCCAGAAATTCCTCAAGAACAAGAACTCCCAGATATGCCCCAACTCCGACTTTTGAACCTACCAAGGATATTCCTCAAGTCCAGCCTTTTGAGCCTCCTCAGCAAGCTCCTTTTGAAAGACAATCTGAGATTCAACCAGTATCGAACGAGGGTTCCCTTTACCACGGAAATCCACAGGAACATGAAGACGAACATCAGGTCATTTTGGAGCAGGGAAGTTCCCTTCCATTGGAAAAATCAGACGCTGTTGAGCAGTCTACTATTGTGGATTCTGAGGTTGCAACTGAGAAGGTAGATGAACTTGTCACTGATTCTATGAATGAACCTGAACCTGAGTTTGGTGGATACCAAGAAGATGACCAAGATTGCGTGTCAAGCGAGGTTGCTAGCGATAGAAAGGAGCACTTAGGAGTTGAATCTAGGCCAGTTGATGAGACTCCACAACAGTTAGTGAACGAGCCTGAAGATTTCGAGGCCGGTACTCAGGAGACTCAGAAGTCAGGCCCATCTGAATATGTCACCGAAGAGCACAATAAAGCCAGATCTGAAGCCCCTACAAACCCTTATGCTCCACAGCAGAGTGCCAATAAACTACCCCAGTTGAGTAAATATACTCCTCTTGCCGAATCACATTTCCAACAACAACAGGTACCTCTTTACTCTCCAAAAGAGTTTGAGCCATCCAACACCCCACCAAAGCAGAACCACTCTCATGCAATTCAATCTGTTGTTGATGAAGCTTCTGAGCAAGCTCCTATCTCTGATATCAATAATCAGAACATTGGAGACCCTGAGGTTCAAGCCCAATTAAGACAAGGACATCTACAGAGAATTGCTTCCACTCCACTCAACCCTTACGCTCCACCAGCGAACGGTGCCCCTCAGCCTAGACGGTTGTCCAATGCCTATTCTACACCTGGCCAATCAAGAAACAATTCATATGTACCTGTTGCACCTGGCGAAAGTAACTTTAGATCATATAGAACAAATTCCATTGGGGATGCAAGCACTTTGAACAGTTCTTTCAACCCTGGCGAGGTTCCAAGAGAGACCACTCCTCAAGGTTCTAAGTTCGAGCCTTTACAACCTCCGAACTCTTTTGATCGTACCACACAGGGCTCACCATCCACTAAATTCAACCCATACCAACCTCCAACAACAAACCACAACATTACGAAGATTGGCGAAGAGGATGAGGAGTACTACGATGATATTGTCGATGATGATGATGATGATGATGATGATGATGATGATGACGAGGATGAACCTGATGCTTCTGTTAAAAAGCAGCAAGAGATCACCGAGAAGAAGAAAACAAAAAAACCTTCTAAAGAGACTGACCCTCATGGAAGTGGCTGGTTTGGATGGTTGCGTAAGGACAACAATGGTCCAAAGGTTTACAAGGCTCATTTGGGTGAAAAAAGCTCTTTCTACTTTGACGAAAATCTGAAGAGATGGGTCAATCCAAATTCTTCTCCTGAAGAATTAGAGAAACTGGCTGCACCAACCCCACCCCCTCCAATCATCAAGAAGAAGCCAGGCAATTTAACCAAGCCAAGGTCTGATTCAGCCGCTTCTGGATCTCTATCACCATCGGCGTCGCTATCTGGAGCCCAACCACTGGCTGCTCCAAGACCTAACCCTCCAGCGACGGGAAGAAAGCAAGCTGTTCCAGCTGATTTGGATTCCTTATTAAGTCTTGGAGCTGCAGGAGGCCCACCAACTGGTCGTGGTGCTGCGGGCGGTCCTTCCACTAGAAGAAAGAAGGGTAGGGGTTATGTTGATGTGATGAGTCAGTTCCAAGATAAAAGGTGAGAGTTCACACTCTCGCCGATCTCTCCTTTGCGTCACTAGCCGTACTGGTTTATGTACATTAATCTTATATTTACAAGTTTTGTTTCTATTTTGTAGGTTCCTCAATGACGGGTGGAGCTCTGTAAATGTCACCGTTGAGGCGCATATCTTCAAAGATCATCGACTGGTCAATATCCTCAGGTTTAGGAATTCTATCACTTGGCTTGTTTTCAAACACAGATCCAGCCATAATGACTTCGTTGGTATCCAAGTTGATCAAGTACCCAACGTAATCTATCACATTTCTGTCAATTTTGTTGACCTTATCAGTTTTTAGGTTAACATTGATTAACTCCTGACGAGTGTTGAACTTGTAGACCGCCTGACAGAACTCAACAGGTCTGCCTGGTAACATGATTGGTCTGAAACTCACAAGCTTTGGCTTCTCGTTGAAGCTCACCAATTTCCAGTCCAACTTGACATTCTTTGGAATTGACCCGATTCTGTTGTTCAATGATTTCTCAACCCACACTGAAATGTTCTTTTCAATAGGTTTGATGTCGCCCGCGGAGAAGCTTTTATTGACAGCCACATAGCTCTCAATGGCCTTGTTCTTCCAAAGAAGGAAATGAGGCTTAATACCAGTTTGCCATCTTAGAAGAGCAACTTGGATGGTATTAATACCTAAAACATAGAGTCTTCTCAATAGACAGTTCCAGACGGCCTTTGGAGAAGTGATTGGGCTAGGAAGGTTCTTGTAAGACACTGGAATGTAGATATCCCTGGTCAAGCCAATGAAACGAGGATCGAAGACCTGCTGTTGGCTTGGTTTGGCCTTGTCTTTTTTCTCTTCACTGAAATTAATCGAGGTGGAGAACTGTGCCTTGATCTGAGGAATGGCGTTTCTGGATATGGCTAAGGTTGCTGGACGTGCCAATGCAACTGACCGTGATAGGAACATGGTACTCTGAGGGGTACGTTAGTGTGGTGTCGGACCCAATTGTGACGGTAGAAGGCATCGCTCACAAGATTTGGTGATCGAGGTTTTTCTTCAGCTTTCGCGAAAGCGCAAAAGTGGCGAAAACTGTTGAGGTCGGTCGCTTTGGGAAATCGGCGAAAATCATCAAACTTTTTGAAAAGCAAAAAGGAAACCGACCAAAACACAATAAGACAGGGGCGAACTTCAGCGACAGGACCATATAGACCGCCAGCGGCCACTCCAAACCACTCGTGTCGATATCAAACCCTGTTTGATACCCCTTAGACGCACTTTTATTCATCGCGCGTTTGCAACTCTCCTGTTTACAAGAGTTTTATCTTCCTCCCCCAGTTCGTTGTTGAAACTGTTAAGTATACATCAAGGAGCAGAGAGATTATCAGTGCATCGCCTGAATATTCCAAAAAAAAAATAGCTGATTCGGCGCTTTGTGGATTTCACAATTAGGTTAGACAACCAGCGAAAGAATCCAACAGCTGAAGCCTGGCTACCCTAATTGTTCCAAGGATTTATTCTTTTTTTTTAGTGTCCAAGGCTATATTTAGAATTGTGTCAAACTCAACCAGACAAGAGGACCCGCTTGCTTAGTCAAACAACATATCCCAAGACAATCAGTCATTCTCACCAAGATCATAGAGAGATATTGATAATTTGAACCTTGATAAATATCCAAGATGGGAAGAAGAAAAATTTCAATCCAGCCCATTACTGAAGAGCGAAACAGGAAAGTTACTTTTGTTAAAAGAAAAGCAGGGCTCTTCAAAAAAGCCCACGAGCTCGCAGTACTATGTCAGGTTGACTTAGCAGTGGTGATACTGGGCCACAACAATTCGAAATTCTACGAGTATAGCTCTGTCAACATCGAAGACCTGTTGCATGCGCACAAGCAAAAAGGGTACAGCCATGAGTTCAAGACACCTGCGGATTATGGAGACTATGTGCTAGTCTCCAGAGTACAAGGCCGAAGTGAACAGCCTAAGGGCCACAAGAAGAACCGCTCGTCTATGAGCGTGTCTGTTGATGGTATCTCAAGTGGAGAGGATGACGTTGAAGGCGATGAAGTGGAGGAAGAGGAGGAGGAGGAGGAAGAAGAAGAAGAACAAGAAGAACAAGACCGAGAGGAGGAACAAGAACCAACAGCGCTACTTAAATCGAAGAGGAGACGAACAACTGTGAAGAAGGAGAAGAATGTTGATCACACCAAAGTCGTGCAGCCTCATACAAACCAGAGTACTTTGAAGCAACCTTTGCTCACGCATCCCCAACAAGATCAAAGACCTAGTCTTCCAGCCCAGATTTTTAATGTCTACAACTCTGGCCCTCCAATTATTCAGCACCAACAACCGTTGATGTATCAACAACAGCATATGCAGCAGCAACAACAGCACGTACACCCACACATTCAGAGTAATTACCAGCAGTATCAGCAATTGAGACCCCCTTTAGAAGCCAATTTCATTTCTCAATCGGCTCAGGAGAAACCTCAACCTGGCCAAGACTCACCGAAGGTTGTTGATGAAAATACAGTTCCTGTCTCTAGGGGAAACTATCATCTCCAACAACCAGTCTCAAATTACCAATATCCTGCATTCCAGTTCTCTCCGGCAACCCCCTCTTCACAGCGTTCAGAGGCACTTCCAAGCCTGGGAACTCCACCAGTCGTGCCAAAATCCATCAACAGCCATAACAACACTCACTATGACAACGCACGGGCAAGATCATTGAACAACAATATCAGCAAGAGGCCAATATTAAGAGTTCAGATCCCAGAGGATCCAGGTTTACAACCGCCAAAACCGACCGTCGTCAAGGGGGAGCAAAGTTCTGACAGTGCAGTGACGGTAACAGCTGTGGATACAACGAAACAATCACCAAGTGATGGTAGAGATGATACAAATCCAGGATCGCGATCCAGCAGCCGCGAAGTTAATAGCACCGATGGCAACAGACTTTCTGTCTCTGGTGTCTCACCTACCAAATCCACTCCAGTCTCAGCTACATTACCCTCTCGCCTTTTTGCACTTCCTCTCCCTCAGCAACATATCCAGAGCTCACAGCATCAGCAGTACCAGCAGAGCTTCAAAACCCTTGCTGGTGAACAGACACCTCTAACGGGAGGATTACCATCAAAATACGTTCCTGATTTGTTCCCATCACCTTCAAATTTTTACTCCAGTGAGTGGAATATTCCATTTGGATCAGGAAGTACACCATACCCTAACTCAGCTAGCATTCATCAACTGCCTAACGTTCACAACAGTGCCAGTGGGCCAATTGGCAATGGGCCTCCAAGATTAACAAAGCTGCCATCGTTGAATGCTGACTTCACCGATTCTCCACTACAGCATTTCAGTAAGGACACACTGAAGGACCCAAAGCAGAATGCTGGTGATAAGGAGAACACGGCTATTGTAAAGAAAATTGAGTTCGAAAAGGAGGAATGACGAAAGTAATGAACGCACTTGAATACAACGTATTCTGTTTGTTGCTCAATCTATGTAGAAGTTGCAACACCTATTGTGTGGGGTGGAGAATATGGTACATGTTGCCCTTGTAAACATCACGTGTATTTGAGGATTTGAACACGATGGTGTAAGGATGTATTCCGACAACCTCTTCTTTTTTTCGTCAGTCACTTTCCTCATAGAAAAAAGCCAATTGTGTCTCAATCAATAAATCGCGAAAGTTCCCGAAGTAGTATACTGCCATTTTAGGAAACCACTCTGAAACTTTTTTGAGAGTGGAAAGTTTGTGTGGTGACAGTTCGAGATTTTTGAAAAATAGTGTAGCTTCAAAGCCTTTGCAATCTTTTATCGAAGAAATCAAGTCAACATGAAAGTACGTTGAGAAAGCCATATCGAGCGAATACCACAAGTAAGGCAGGCTAGAGTTATGCTCGTTCAAGGGCGTCCTGTACAACCATCACATCATCAGATTCACAACCAAAACACCAGTCGACAAGGTATTGGGCAGTACACTAGGACTCCATCGATAAGTCTTGACACAGGAAGCACTAGTATAGATGGTACAGATTCAAGACGGACCAATCTATCATTTCCAAGGTTATTTCTACGTTTCACCCAAGAATAATCACCCATCAGGCTATTTAAAAACAACCAAAGATTTACTTGCGTCCAATATTCAAACAATCGTCACTCAATGAACACTGCCAATTACTCACCTCAGTCCTTTCAGCAACTCTTTTGCCTACCCTTTCGGTATTCGTAATCCCATATTTCCCCAATACTAACAATCCACTCCAGTTGAACATTTCTTACCCAGCCAACGGTACTAACAAGTCCGTCGACATTGATGACGAGCACAAATTGCGTGTCTTCTACGACAAGAGAATCGGTACTGAAGTCGAGGGTGACTCTGTCGGTGACGAATTCAAGGGTTACGTCTTCAAGATTGCCGGTGGTAACGACAAGCAAGGTTTCCCAATGAAGCAAGGTGTTTTGTTGCCAAACAGAGTTAAGTTGTTGTTGAGAGATGGTGTCTCTTGTTACAGAGCCAGAAGAGTTGGTGAGAGAAAGAGAAAGTCTGTCAGAGGTGCCATTGTTGGTCAAGACATTGCTGCTCTTTCCTTGACTGTTGTCAAGCAAGGTGAGGCCGAGATCGAGGGTTTGACTGATGTCCAAAACCCAAAGAGATTGGGTCCAAAGAGAGCCAACAACATTAGAAAGTTCTTTGGTTTGACCAAGGAGGATGACGTCAGACAATACGTTGTCAGAAGAGAGATCGTCAAGGGTGAGAAGAAGTACACCAAGGCTCCAAAGATCCAAAGATTGGTTACCCCACAAGTTTTGCAAAGAAAGCGTCACTTGAAGGCTTTGAAGATCAGAAACGCTCAAGCCCAAAGAGATGCTGCTGCTGAGTACGCTCAATTGTTGGCTCAACGTTTGCACGAACGTAAGGCTGAGAAGGCTGAGGTTAAGAAGAGAAGAGCTTCCTCTTTGAAGGCTTAGATCTTTTGTGTGTCCTATACATAAAAAAATTACATCAAGTTTTAATCAGTTAATTTTTCTGTAATTTATCAGCATACCTATCTATATAGGTTATCATTTATGTCAAGGTGACTAACTCTTCAGCAGAAGTTGGGTGGATAGCGACCACAGAATCGAAATCAGTCTTAGTAGCTCCCATCTTGATGGCAACACCAAAACCTTGCAAGATCTCGGCGGACGCATCACCGACCAGATGCAATCCAACAACCTTCTCATCCTTCCCAGTAACGACCAGTTTGTAACTAACTGGGGATTTGTGCTCCAACATAGCGTAGTACATTGGAGTGAAGCGGGACTTGTACACCTTAATGTTCTCCTCACCGTACTTCTCCTTGGCTTCGCTTTCAGATAAACCAATAGAACCAGCTTCTGGGTGGGAGAACACCACAGATGGCACGTTCTCGTAATCTTGCTTCTGGTTCTTGAATTCTTCAGGACCAAAAAGTCTGTTTGACAGCTTTCTACCAGCAGCGATGGCAACAGGAGTCAATTCAACCTTACCGACAACGTCACCTAGAGAGTAAATATTCTCAATGGTGGTATTTTGGTACTCGTCCACAATGATCTTGTCGTGTTTGTCGAGTTTAACACCAACATTTTCCAACCCAAGTCCCAAGTAGGAAGTTCTTCCGACAGTCCAGATCAATTCGTCAACTTCAAGAGACTTGCCAGTGTCCAAGTTGAGCTTAAGAGCACCAGATTCCAGCTTCTCGATAGAAGTAACATTGGAGGATTTGTGAACATTAACTCCCATGCTCACATAATGATCAGTGATGGTGTTCTGGATTGACTCATCAAACTTACGCAACACCGTCTCACCTCTAATGATCAAATGGGTTTCAGAACCCAAGCCCTTGAAGAAACCAGCAAATTCGACACCAATGTAACCCGCACCAACGACAGCAACACGTTTTGGTTGGTGCTCTAACTCGAAGAATTTGTTAGAGTCAATGGCGTACTCAGCACCTGGAATGGTGGATGGGACTGGCTTGCCACCAGTGGCAATCAAGATCTTATCAGCGGTGAAGGTCTCTGTAGTACCATCTCTCTTATAAACATCAACAGCTCCTTCTTTGTTGAACTTGGCAAAGCCGTAAAGGAGTTCAACTCCCTCTTTTTCAAGGTTTCTCTCGTAGATGCCATTTAGTCTCTTGATGTATGCATCTCTCTTTGGTTTGAAATACTCCCAGTTGAACGTGTTAGCCAGCTTTGGATCAACATCGAAACCGTACTCTTTGGCCTCAGAGATGGTCTTGGCCACGTCGGACGCGTACCACATCACCTTCTTTGGCACACATCCAACATTGACACAAGTACCACCAATGTCATTGCCTTCAATGATCAGGGTCTTAGCACCGTAAGAGGCGGCTCTTCTGGAAGAGGCAACACCACCGGAGCCACCTCCGATGACAAGATAGTCGTAGTGCTTTGCGATTGGAGCCATGCTGTGTAGTTTTCTAGTGAATTGTTTGTACATAGAAGTGTTTCCAGGAAGATGCTGAATAATTGGGTAATTCATAAATAAATACTTTTTCAAAGCCCATTCGCTGATAAATCTACATGTGCTCCGTCGTCACTGGCGAGGCTCAGTAAACCAAATATAGCAGTATTCACTACTCAAAACTGTAGGACTACGCGTTTGACATACTTTCTGAATCTTACAGAACCTTATCTTTATTCTAACTTTTAAAGTACTGTCAAATCTCCTAAAGTGGCCCGGCTCCAGCCCAACGTGTGAAGCGTGGCTGAAGTGGCCTCAGAACTTCTTGGACTGCATGCTCCTCATTTGCGTCACTTATGATGATACCCACAAGAATCAATACACTTACATCAACGAATTAATGCTAAAATGACTTATTAAAATTAGAAATGCAGTATGCTATATGCTAAACAGTTTCGGTCTCACATTTAGTGAGATCAGGACAAACCTCCTCGTTTGATGGCTTGACCATTAGGTATATAGATCCAATCAGGCAAGATAGCGTAACTACCAACAACCCTGTGCCATAGACTGCACTGATCACTCTGAATGTTTCCCAACCAGTCACCTTGTAAGTCTGTAAAGAAGCTAAGGACATCGTTCCCAAAGGAAATGTAATAGCCCAAAATCCATACTGGAATTTGTGTAGGCCATAAGACACCACAGCAGCGATCGCAAAGAAAGTGAGGAAGTATCCCAAAGATTGGAGGAAAAGACCACATAGGAGAGAAACGGTCTCAATGGCAATGCCCTGAATTTCGTGTTCCTGGGAAGAGGAAATACCAGCCAGGTAGCTCTTAAAGTTAACACCAAAGAGTTGGATACAGAAGGCACCTTGGCCCAAGAAACCAATAGGCACAAAACATGTGAAAATCGCCTGCTTGCTTGGCAGCTTGTAGCAAATCAGCCTGTAGAAGTACACTGTTGTGAGCATGAAGGCTGCTCCCATAGAGTTGGCCCACAAAAGAAAAGAGAGCACTAAGGTGGACAAGTGCAAGTTCTGTGGCAGAGAGGGCAGGATGATGCCACCTTGGGATGCAACGACAGTGAGGGCAACAATAGGGAGCAAAACCGTGCCATTCATATCCTGGATGTTGACGTTGGAGCTCTTGACTAGCATGAAAAAGACACCCCAGCCTGTGAACAAGGACATCGCTATTCCAACCCACCAAAGCACGTAGATCACTACTGGGACCTTACCATCGCTGACCAAATGCACTCCAGTTACCCAGCTAGTGAATCCCATCGCATAACAGCCCAAAAACACATTCATTTTAAGATCTTTAAGTATTTGGTCTCTCTTTGGGTCACATATAAGCTTTCCAAGCAGCAGTACAGTTGACGTGAGAAGGCAGAATGAACATACTCCAAAGGTCATCATTGAGAGGACTCGACACCATTGGGATGGGTATGCAAAGTTGTAAAGGACCGAGGTGGAAATACCTGTAGCCATGATACTGATAAACCACACAGGGTTAACGTTTGTGAAAGTAGCACTATAGCTCATATTAAAGACTTGCTGTTGTGTTGTATGCAATTTGTTAGTGTCGACGGCACACAAGGGTGTACTGGATGGGTGGGACATCTCATCATTTTATCTGTTCTCGAGCGATGACATACTGACGTATATCCCGTGTTCTTCAAAGACCATTTTTGTATGCTTTCAAAGGCCTTGGAACCCTGGAGTGGGAATTGGACCGAGACAAAGCCCATGAGGAGGTGCGGCGCGATGGCGCAACTCTGCTGGTATTCGTTGGGGGGTTTGGGAACCAGCTCAAAGCCCGGCTGCCGTGTGAAAATGACAGGACATGTTCCAAAGCCCATAATGACATATTTACATTTACAAGACCGAGTGGGTTGTCACTCATACCCATCTACAACTGTGTGTACTATTTAGCAGCCTCTATTACAATCAGTAGCTGCTTGTGATGTCTCGCTGGAACTCGGATCCTACTGCGCATGAGTAGAAAGTATATGTAGTGGACCAGAACGGTTTAATGCTGTACCGACCAACCGTCGGTTGGCACATTCACAGTATTTTATAGCCAGCAAATAGATATCTCATGAAGGGCTAGCTTCTCTCCCTCCCTCTCTCTTGGCTCATTCGCACAAGACTGCTCAATTCAAGAACCCTCCAACGAATACCTCTAGCCATTCTGTGGCCCTTAACGGAGCAAAAAGTTGAGAGGCTAAGTGAGACAAAACGGATCTGAATCTAGCTAAATCGCAATCTTATCCCTTGCTAAGAACACGCATCCATGTCCTGGAAAGAGAAAGCTAGGCAGAAGAGGGAAACCGTGTTCTCTCGCATCCCCCATGAATGGGTCATATCAGCACCCTCAGTTGAGGCGCAACCAAACGCAATTGAGTATCTTGACAGGGTACTCCCTGAGTCAGAGAAGGCTATCACTTCATCTACACTGCTACAACTGAGAGACAAGATAGCTGCCAGGAAATTGACTTCATTGGAAGTCACTAAAGCCTTCTGCCACCGTGCTGCTATCACTCATCAACTCTGCAACAACCTGTCCGAGATATTCTTCGAAAGGGCTTATCAAAGAGCCGAGGAACTTGACAGCCATCTAGCGAGGACTGGCAACGTTGTTGGTCCTCTCCATGGGCTTCCAATATCACTCAAAGATCAGATCAACCTTGAAGGAATTGATTCCGCCATTGGCTTTGTCGGACTCACTGACCGTCCTAAAACCAAAGATGAGGTCTCGATTATTGCCAACCTTCTTCTGGATGCTGGTGCGGTCTTCTACGTCAAAACCACGGTTTGTATGGCTATGTTTGCTGGATGCACAATGTCGCACATTTATGGCCAGACTTTAAATCCCCACAATAGACGTCTATCTCCTGGTGGCTCCTCTGGAGGAGAGGGTTCTCTGATTGCAGCGGGAGGGTCATTGATAGGCCTGTCCACTGATATCGGTGGGAGTATCCGTATCCCTGCTGCTTTGAACGGCGTGTTTGGATTAAGGCCATGTACTGGTCGCTTACCGTACGCCCAATTGACCAATTCGATGCCGTACCAACCCGTGGTTCCATCAGTGGTTGGGCCTTCAGCTCAGCACTTGGAGGATCTAGAATTTTTTGTAAAGGCTATTATCGACTCCAAACCTTGGTTGTTGGACCCTAAGACTCCACCTATCCCATGGAGACCTTACGAAGTTCCGGAAAAATTGGTGTTTGGCATTTATGCCACTAATGGTTACATCAATCCACATCCCGCTATTCTTCGGGCCATAAACGAGACCAGAGCAAAGCTGATCGCCGCAGGACACGAAGTATTTGAATGGGATCCGCCAATGCACGGGTATGAGATAAAGAGAAAACTCGATGCCATTCTTGTGGCTGATGGTTTGAAGGAGATTATGGAATGCTGTGCACTGAGTGGTGAGCCACCTACAGAGATGACCGCTGACCCAGATGATTTGCCAGCAGAAATTTCAATCACTGAACATTGGAACCAAGGAGGTCTAAAGTACGCAGATCAGATCAAGTATGATACTTATTGGAGGGAAACCGCCAAGTTTACTAGTACTGGAAGACCTGCTGACGCATGGATTTCTCCAGTCTGGGAATCAGCTTCCTACCCAGCAGGCGAGACAAAGCTTTATCATTGCACATACACTGAAGTGTGCAACTACTTGGATTACCCTGCAGCTGTCGTTCCAGTAGCCAAGGTTGACAAGGAAATTGACAAACCCTTCGAAAACTACCTCCCTCTAAACGAATCTGACAAAGAGGCCCAAGAACTCTATGATCCAGACTTGTTTGATAATATGCCTGTTGCTATTCAAGTAATCACGCCTAGATACGAGGAAGAGCGCGCGATTGCTTTGGCTAATGTTGTTTATAATTTAAAATCTAATTAGAGTATTATCTAACTCTGTTGTCCACCTTGTGGTCCCCCTCTCCCAGGTGCTCTGTATCACCAACAATTCTGATTGTGAAACGGTTGAAGTCACGCTTGTTAAAGTCAACGACAGTAACAGATGTGTTGTAGACAATGAAGTCCTTTTCATATTGAAGAATTTTCAGCAACGATCTGATTGTACCACCATGGCTGACCAAGAGAACATTCTTGTTGTTCCTATTACTCATAAGGACCTCGTTCAGCATAGTAGCAATCCTCTCTATAAAAAGCTTAGAGTCTTCACCATAATCTCTATAGTGCTTTCCCTCAGCCTCAGCATAGGCGATTGCCTCATCCACATGTTTGCCCTCAATGACACCCATGTGACGCTCCCTCAAGCGATCAGTAACCGTCACAGGGGCACCGCTCTTCTTGAATCTTGAAACGATAGCGTCACATGTCTTCCTGCACCGGTTCAAGTCACTAGTGTATACCGAGTCAAAAGGGAAATCGGCAAACCTGGCACCAACGAGTGCCGCTTGGTTCTCGCCTGTGGCATTCAAGGATGTGTCAATGTGTCCTTGTAAGATCTTTTGGATGTTGTGATTAGTTTGGCCATGTCTCACAACAAAGAGACGAATAGTTTCACTATCTGTGTTCACACCAACGCTCATCTTTTTTTAAAACCGTTCCAAGATCTAATCGGAGAGTTGAAAGCTGTGTTACGTGAGAGGCATCGAGCCAAAACCATATCTAAGAATATGGTGGGTTGTGCAAATTCGGTCACATGACAACGTTATTACTGATACATAACTATATTTTAAATTTTTTGAAATTGGGCGTGTAGCGCAGTGGTAGCGCGTTTGCCCCGCAAGCGAAAGGTCACCGGTTCGAACCCGGTCTCGTCCACTTTTTTACTGCTAGTTCCTACCAAAAAGAGTCTTTGTGGATGCAATCCTCTTCCAGACAGTAGGTTCTCCATAGAACTTTAGAACTTCTTCTAATGTTGAGTTTGTCAAACAGCAAAGGTAGACATGGTACGGATTGATCCGTGAATAACGATTTACGAATATTGGCCTCGTATCCGCACATAATAGAACTGGATCCGTGATGATCCGTCGCTGTCGAGATAAATATATCATATTATTAAAAAAATTATATCAGACTATGAGCTGCTTATATATATGTTACATGAATTATAATTATACAGATACAAGTTTATCACTGTACAGCTGGTAGTGCTTTTGCAACTTCCTCTTCCCATTCATTAGTGCTCTTCTCATCCAGGGATTTCTTTCAATTGACTAGCTTTCTAGATCCAGAAAAGACTTGAATAAACCTTTTCTCTTTCAATAATATTTCCTTTGGCAGAACTGACCAAAAGTATGTCAAAATAGTCAAGAAGTCGGTAGTAGCTCTGCAATAACTCATGAAAAAGTGGGATTTTAGCAGAAAAGAAGTGTGTCAAGTCCTTCATCGGACGAAGAAGATCAGTTGCAGTTTCAATCATACTCCAATCTAGTTGGGAAAGGAAACAATCTTTCGCCTTCATCAGCTTCTCCTTATCAAATTGTCTCAAATCCTCCAGGAGGGCCTTGTCCTTGATGAAAATATTGCACATATCAACACTTTGAACACAAGACTGAAACCTCTCGATTAATTCTCTCCTTTGGATAAAATAGTAAATCATATCCCATGAAGAATTCCACCTTGTCTTGACATCAACTGGTGGCAAGGCTAGAGTCTTCATTTCAAAACAATTGCAATATCCTGTGAATAGCCTTTTTTGGAATGGTGATGCTCTTGATGAGGAGACTCAATGATCTGCACTTTTGAACGGCATTGGATGCCGACAACGTTTGGGTATCCATCACTTCATTCTCAAGAAGATAGCCGTCTTCATCAACTCTTATTTGTTCTTCCTTCATCAATATCATCATCGTTGCTGCCTTGTTCATCTTCAGTATCCGGTACATGGTTGATAGCAACAATTTCAGTGCTGATGTTCTGTTGAATAGAAAAGGTGAAATCCTCAAGATCGTTTTAATCCTCGTGTTCATCCTCATCATGGTGAACATCAGAGCTGTCTTTCCTTGATTGGCAGAGGGTGTTTAGTAATGATTGTGAAAGTAGATTAATCATGTGGTTAAAACACGGACTGGTATTCTTGGCTTTGAAAAACTGACTTAGCATTATAGGTGGTCCTGATATTTGGTTTTCATCAGATCGCAATACTTCCTAGGTAATCCTCCATTACTGTTAAAGCGGAGCCGTTATCGGCTGCGTTGTCAGCAGTAATGCTCAAAATCTTGTGGGTAGTGTTATAACGTTATGACCATGATGTGTGGACCAGTGAAGATACCCTCATTTAAAAGCCATTTTTGGTTGAACTGATCTTTTGAAAATTCCCCGTGGAGGCGGTGAATAGGTGGTGGCGAGGTAATGTAAGGGCAGGGAGACTTTGGTGCGTAGTAGACACGGTGAAGTTGCACAGAGTCCCATATAGAAGGAGGGTAAGTTGAAAGTCTGGTGTATCTTGTATCAACCAATACTGCAGGTTATTGATTCGTTTCTGACCAGTGGCTCTGTAGAGCAAAAGCCGCAAGGATGAACCCGCAGGACACGGCTATCAAGATGCGCTGAGCGACCATGGTGACAAAAGCTCGCAGTTGTTGCTCAAAAAGAAACAGAATGATGAGATAGGGAAGAGAGGGGCCCATGAAGGTTCCATTTTTGAGGAGATCGTGGATGCTTCCTCCGGTATTCGGCCAGGTAGTGCGTATGTGGTCAACAGTTTGGTTCCCTTACGCGCTATTTATTTCTGTTAACATGTTCCTCACTACAGTGTAGTCTGTACCACGTGGACATGTTTGAAGAATGTTGGACAGATTATTCGGGAGCTTGCCTCAGAGTCCTGTATGGCAGGATTAGACGAGATATCGGTTCAAGTTACTATTTATAAGCTTAAACTCCAGATCTCAGCTATGTGCATTTTTTTCAAATTCTAAATTCACCATACCTCATCCTGCTCCTTCCCCAGTTGTGACCAATGCAGCAGTCTGCTCACAAAACTGCGCGTACACACCTCTCGGGCAAAATACAAATCATGAAACCGGTGGAAGTAGGTATGGCAACTCTAATTTCCGCCGCTATCCCTTATTTTAAACCTTGATGACAGAGTTGTAACGAGTTGGGAAAAATCTCCAACTCGTGACTCGCCAGTTAACTCAACGAGTTGGCTATCTTCAACTCGTAAACTCACGAGTTGCCTTGAATTATTGTCACGCGATTGCAGAGGGTTGAAAACTGTTTCTTTTCAAATAAACACGAAAACGCGTCTCTGTACAGGTTAATTAAAATGCCAGGAACTGAGAATACAAGAGACCGGATTGCTGCCTTGACTGATGAACCAGCTGAAGCTGAAGAAAGACTCTCTTATACAAGGTCCATTCCAAAACCTCTCCACTTTGGGATAGGTGAACGGATGTGGATACGGATGTCTTTGGTTTTGATTGATCCGTCAACCTACGGATCACGAATACAAAACTTTGGGGAAAGTGCCATGTCTAGTTAGGATATTCGATGTCTACCTCTTAGACTCATGTTTTCAATCTTGGACGAAAAGAAGTCAGTCCTCTTTCAAAAATAGGCCGTTAACTACAGGGGGTGAGGTCCTTTTTTATTTTGTTTTCCTCTTTCATCAACATGTAATACTCGAAATTTGAACCAATTCTACAACTCAAATCTTTAAAATCTTTAAATGTGACATTATTTTATAACCATGTCTTTCCTCTAAAATCTCCAACCAATTCTAAGTTCGACTTTACAATACCTGCTCTGTTTTTTCCAAGTATGTTCTTTTGAATGGGTTATTTGTGGTCTCGACGAACCACTGGGAAAATTAACCAAACGTATCATGTATTCAATTTACAATGATTGTGTGGACTGTGAAAACTCAGCATGATCAATTCTAGACATGGGCAATGGCTCTCCAAGTAGCCAGTAGCCACCCGGTAAATAGCCATCCGCCCTGGCTGGCTACCTTCAATTGAAGACGCGAGTAGCCCATCTGGAAGGTCCTTGGTTCGATGCGAGGGGCGGGCGGTTTCTTATAATTAATAGAACATGATTGTCCCACCACGAGTCACTTCAAAAAAAACACTATCACAAGAACAACAAACAACAACTGGATGAGATCTATGGAGGAGTCACCACAGAC